>JBBBDQ010000510.1:735000-920000 GCA_037127315.1 Ascarosepion bandense
AGGGAAAAAAATATAACGTTTAATACTAATATTAGTAACATTATTAATAGGAGGTTTATTACCACGACTAGTGCAAATCATATAACTCTGACCTGTCAAAATCCATGACTACCGTTTAGAACGAGAGCAGAAATGACGTCATCGTTAATTAACGATAACAAAATTCTCAGACTTATCTTTTTCTTCTACGTTTTTTTTTAGCAAAAAGAGCCACCCAAAATGCCAAATACAGGTGGGAGATACTAGAATCAAGCAAGTACAAAGATTTAAATACAAAGGAAGTGTTCTAACAGGAGATGGAAAGTGCCACGATATTTTTTATTTTTTTAATCATATCACCGCAAGCAAGGCATTTCATTGCCACTGTTGCGCAGGAGGTTACATAGGAAAAAGTGACGAGAAAGAGTGGTTAGGGGGATAGGTAGGGGAAAGCGATAGAAAGAAGGGGGTTACATAGGGGAAAGTAAGGGTTGGGAGGGGGATACGTAGGGGAAAGCGATGGGAGGGGGAAAGGGGAAATGGATTAGGGAAAGGAGGGGGCTACGTAGGGGAAAGCGATGAGAAAGAAGGGTTAGGGGGTTACATAGGGGAAAGTGATGAGAAAGAGTGGTTAGGGGGCTACGGTAGGGGAAAGGGGGCGGGGAAATGAGAAAGAGTGGTTAGGGGGATACGTAGGGGAAAGTGATGGGGGAGAAAGGGGAAAGTGGTTAGGGGGATACGTAGGGGAAAGCATGAAAGATTGGGGGATAGTAAAGGGGAAAGTGGATTAAAGGGGGAGGGGGTGTAAACGGTTAGGGGGAAAGTGGGGAAAGATGAGAAAGAGTGGTTAGGGGGCTACGTAGGGGAAAGTGATGAGAAAGAGTGGTTAGGGGGCTACGTAGGGGAAAGCGATGAGAAAGAGTGGTTAGGGGGCTACGTAGGGGAAAGTGATGAGAAAGAATGGTTAGGGGGCTACGTAGGGGAAAGTGATGAGAAAGAATGGTTAGGGGGATACGTAGGGGAAAGTGATGAGAAAGAGTGGTTAGGGGGATACGTAGGGGAAGCGATGAGAAAGAGTGGTTAGGGGGCTACGTAGGGGAAAGCGATGAGAAAGAGTGGTTAGGGGGATACGTAGGGGAAAGTGATGAGAAAGAGTGGTTGGGGGCTACGTAGGGGAAAGTGATGAGAAAGAGTGGTTAGGGGGCTACGTAGGGGAAAGCGATGAGAAAGAGTGGTTAGGGGGCTACGTAGGGGAAAGCGATGAGAAAGAATGGTTAGGGGGCTACGTAGGGGAAAGTGATGAGAAAGAGTGGTTAGGGGGCTACGTAGGGGAAAGTGATGAGAAAGAATGGTTAGGGGGATACGTAGGGGAAAGTGATGAGAAAGAGTGGTTAGGGGGATACGTAGGGGAAAGCGATGAGAAAGAGTGGTTAGGGGGATACGTAGGGGAAAGTGATGAGAAAGAGTGGTTAAGGGGCTACGTAGGGGAAAGTGATGAGAAAGAGTGGTTAGGGGGCTACGTAGGGGAAAGCGATGAGAAAGAGTGGTTAGGGGGATACGTAGGGGAAAGTGATGAGAAAGAGTGGTTAGGGGGCTACGTAGGGGAAAGTGATGAGAAAGAGTGGTTAGGGGGCTACGTAGCGGAAAGCGATGAGAAAGAGTGGTTAGGGGGCTACGTAGGGGAAAGTGATGAGAAAGAATGGTTAGGGGGCTACGTAGGGGAAAGTGATGAGAAAGAATGGTTAGGGGGATACGTAGGGGAAAGTGATGAGAAAGAGTGGTTAGGGGGATACGTAGGGGAAAGCGATGAGAAAGAGTGGTTAGGGGGCTACGTAGGGGAAAGCGATGAGAAAGAGTGGTCAGGGGGATACGTAGGGGAAAGTGATGAGAAAGAGTGGTTGGGGGCTACGTAGGGGAAAGTGATGAGAAAGAGTGGTTAGGGGGCTACGTAGGGGAAAGCGATGAGAAAGAGTGGTTAGGGGGCTACGTAGGGGAAAGCGATGAGAAAGAATGGTTAGGGGGCTACGTAGGGGAAAGTGATGAGAAAGAGTGGTTAGGGGGCTACGTAGGGGAAAGTGATGAGAAAGAATGGTTAGGGGGATACGTAGGGGAAAGTGATGAGAAAGAGTGGTTAGGGGGATACGTAGGGGAAAGCGATGAGAAAGAGTGGTTAGGGGGATACGTAGGGGAAAGTGATGAGAAAGAGTGGTTAGGGGGCTACGTAGGGGAAAGTGATGAGAAAGAGTGGTTAGGGGGCTACGTAGGGGAAAGCGATGAGAAAGAGTGGTTAGGGGGCTACGTAGGGGAAAACGATGAGAAAGAAGGGTTAGGGGGTTACGTAGGGGAAAGCGATGAGAAAGAGTGGTTAGGGGGATACGTAGGGGAAAGCGATGAGAAAGAGTGGTTAGGGGGCTACGTAGGGGAAAGTGATGAGAAATAGTGGTTAGGGGGCTACGTAGGGGAAAACGATGAGAAAGAAGGGTTAGGGGGTTACGTAGGGGAAAGCGATGAGAAAGAGTGGTTAGGGGGTTACGTAGGGGAAAGTGATGAGGAAGAGTGGTTTGGGGGTTACGTAGGGGAAAGCGATGAGAAAGAGTGGTTAGGGGGCTACGTAGGGGAAAACGATGAGAAAGAAGGGTTAGGGGCTTACGTAGTGGAAAGCGATGAGAAAGAGTGGTTAGGGGGCTACGTAGGGGAAAGCGATGAGAAAGAGTGGTTAGGGGGCTACGTAGGGGAAAGCGATGAGAAAGAAGGGTTAGGGGGTTACGTAGGGGAAAGCGACGAGAAAGAGTTGTTCGGGGGCTACATAGGAGAAAGTGATGCGAAAAAGTGGTTAGTTATAGGAAATGTCAGAAGGAGGGTTATAGACGGGTAAGGATACCGATGATGAGGGTTGGGTAGATGAGAAGTGTCTTTGAGAGAATGGGTGCGAGTTAGTGTGTTGCGAGGTGTCTATTGACCTTACATTTAAACTGCTGGAAATTGTAGTTGTCGGGAAAGCATATATACGGGAGGGAATTCTACAAGCGGGAAGTGCGAGAAAAGAAGCTGTTGGAGTAGAAATTACGGTTACATATTATATGTTTCACTGTAAAAGGGTGGGACCTAGTTGCTAATCTAGTATCTCGTGCAAATTCGTACCTAAGTTCATCGGAGCAGAAGCTGTGAAAATATTTATAGTAGAGGCATAGGGAAGCCACCTCACGCCGGTGAGAGAGTGACTGCAGCCGGTTTGCCAAGTCGGTATCAATCACATTACAGATTCTCCGTTGTATTTTGTCAAGAACCCCGAGGAGAATAGCAGGGGCACATGACCAGATGTGGTAGCAGTATATCCGATACATAGGATGTGCGTTGTGATGGAATAGATATCAGCTTAGAAAGAGGAATCGGTGAGCTGATTTCGACTTCCAGCTGAATTCGTTTCATTCACTTACATGTAAATATTTTTTAATCATATCACCCCGACCAAGGCGGTAACGCCACTGATTCGCGCGGTGCTACGTAAGAGTGAAAAGATTGGAAAAGAGAAAGTCGGAAACCACATCCTAAACAGGGAACAAGGGATGAGCTTCTTCACCTGTTCAATAGACGTGGGTGTAGTGTAAACCGGGCGATAGTTCAGTCTATCTACTCCAATTAAATACCCTTAGGAAATGTATTATTCCGTTTCTTCTCCCTCTAGCTATGGGCTAAATAGTAGGACAGATCGGGTTTTAACATCTTGATTGGTAATCAGTGTTCCGCAGAAAGTAATGGTAATCTACTGTGGGAAAATATTCTGCCGAGTCAGACATGGATCGAAAGAGACATGATCACCCAAGCTTGTATCACGTCTGGCACTTAATCGACAGATATTCATTTTTATGTAAACTAATGTTTTGGATGTGCGTTGTGATGCAGTGGATATCTGATCGAAACAAGAAATCCGAGAACCGAGTTCGAATTCTAGTTGCATTCTTTGCATTCACGTACGCACAAATACCCTTGGTAAAGGTATTAATCCGTTTCTTTCCTCCAGTTATGGGTTAAATAATAAAACAGATTGGGTTATATAGATTTGGATGGCAATTAGTCTACCGCAGAAAGTAATAATCTTCTGACCAGTCAGTCATGTTTATTTAAAGACATGATCGCCCACGCGTGTATTACGTATTGCACTTAACTGAATGTTTTGGATGTAAATTTCTTGTATGTGAATGAACATATATTTTTTTTCTTTATAAATTGTGTTGTATTCTCCCGAGAGCGACATTATGTGGAGAGACACCGATAACACCATTCGGCTACGTTTTTTTTTTTTTTTTTTTTTTGTTGAATAAATCCTTTTTTAATTTTTTGTCGTTTTGTTTTTAGGATATTTCAAATTTAATTCAAAATTTAAAACATTCTTCTCGCCGTCTGTGAGTAAATTGTTTAACCCACATACATACCCACATACGAGGGTTAATATTAGACAACTGTTTAACACACGTTTGTTTGTTTTGAACGTAGTTTTCCTCTTTGATATTTTTATCTTCATCGTTTGAAATCAGTATTCTCATCCTTCTCCTATCCTCTTCCTAAAACCCCCTGTAACCTGTCACTCTTTCTCATAACTTTCCTTCTATGTAACTCCCTGCACCACAGTGGCAGTAAAATGCCTTGCTTGGGACGATATGATTATATATAAAAAGATAGATAGATAGATATCCCGACAGGTACAATAAAGTAAATAGTCATTTCCTATTTCAATAACTTGCATCCTCTGTCTCTCATCCTCTCATCTCATTTCTGCAGTATTCACATCCCTCTCCTACCCACTTCCTGATACCCTCTATAACCTGTCACTCTTTCTCATAACTTACCTCCTATCTAAACCCCTGAACAACAGTGGCAGTAAAATGCCTTGCTTGCGGCGATATGATTTTTAAAAAAATTCTATACTATTATATGTGGATATAAAGTGGGGGATCAATTCTAAATTACAATCAATATATAAACTGATCCCTCACTTTATGCCCACAATCATCCTTCTCTTAACCAATTCCTGACAACTTCTATAACCTGTCACACTTTCTCATAACTTACCTCCTATGTAACCCCTGCTCAACAGTGGCAGTAAAATGCCTTGTTTAGGGTGACACAATTATAAAAAAAATGAGAATTCGCATTTCGGTGTTAAATTTTCTTTCTCCGTTAAAACGCTTTTTAGATATTTCCAAATATCTGTTCTCTTAATGTTGGCATCTTTACCTTTTAATTCGCATTTCGTGATTTATATCATCGATACAGAAAAATATTGGCTTTTAGTTATTTACTGTTTCTTGGTATTTTAATATGGTTTTCGAAATAATGGTGTATTGAATACTTTTATTGGTCTATAAATGAGATGATAGCAGAAAAGATCTATGGAAATAAGATTTATGCTCCCATCTACGTCTCTTCCATCTTGGGTTTTATCATATCCGTGATATAACACCGTAGTTCACGGACGAGCGGAATAACTGCAAGAAAAAAGAATGACAAACATGTTTTGTTTTCAGAGTGACTTTCATTTCACTAAGACAAATACAAAATTTATATTTACTTATATAAATGTGTTCCTTTGCGGAGAATAATGTATCTCGTATATCTAAACATTAAAACATATTGTAAGAAAAAAGAAATGTAAAAACAGAAGGGTATAATGTAAAATATGGAGATAACCATGGGTCTGGAGAAGCCATATTTAGCACTCCAGATACAAATGGCAAGGATTTATCTATAACGTCCTAGGTAAGGAGATATTTCACGAACTGGAAAACGGCGCGTCTTGAGTTGTTTTTTTTTTTTCATATTTAAGACAGATATCTGAAATATATATATATATATATATATATATATATATATATATATAAACAGCACCCTGTGCTTGTAATTTTCTGGGCTGGAGGAGACGGATTTATCCCCAACCTGGCCCTTATGATCTGGGCTAAAGATGCAACCACTGAATTTGACTGCTGTAAATCCACTGGATGACTGGCCACTTTTGTCAATTTATGAAATGGGATTTATTTCCACCGATGGGAAATCACCTGCTGGATATGTCAATTTACTGTTCTTCTGCTGGCATGCTCCAAGACAAAATTTCTTTGTACCAGGCTATAGATTCAAATATTGTTTGATGATGTTGTGTGTAGTTCCAAAATCAAAAACTGAAATTTTTGATCCAAATACTTATTGATAGACTTTTGCATGTAAAGACCTAAATATAATGTCGTTTGATATTCCCAAACGACGGAGAATCGGACATCGTGAAATAAAACAAGACGTATATTTTCCCCCTTGATCTATCTATATATATATATATATATATATATATATATATATATATATATATATATTAGTCATCCACATACAAACCGGTTTCGCTGTATCACAGCTCATCAGTGTCGCTGGACACATCCACTTGCTTCTGGACGGGATCAAAACTTGACTGATCTGGTGTCAGTCGGAGTCGCTACCCGCTAAGCCATAAGGGAGTAGCTGAATCAGAGAAGGGACATTTTAACGTGCTGTATATGAGCAAAATATACACTCACCAGTCACCGAAAAAAACAGTCTTCTATATATATATATATACCCACTGTTTCGCTCTGTCACAGGTTTACTGTCAGTCGGAGTCTCTACTCTTATGCCATAGGAGCATAGGATGAAAAAATGGTAATTTTAGCGTGTATACACACGCCAGTTACCGGAAGAACTTAATTCATTGCCAATGAGTAACGCGTAAATCGCAGAAGTGGTTACATTTTTTAATTTTTTTCTCTCCAGAAAGCTCAATCGTAAGGAGAGCATAATATATTTGTCATTCACATACAAACCTGTTTCGCTGTATCAAAGCTCATCAATATGTTATCCTGTATATATATATATATATATATATATATATATATATATGAGAAAGTGTGACAGGTTACAGAAGTTGTCAGGAATTGGTTAAGAGAAGGATGAATGTGGGCATAAAGTGAGGGATCAGTTTATATATTGATTGTAATTTAGAATTGATCCCCCATGTCAGAAAAGAAATTTGTTGACCTTTAAATCCATAAAAGTATAAGAGAATCATGACAACTTAATAGTGATGTTAAGAGTAATCTTAAACTTAGCTATTTCTCCGTAAGTAAACTTTCGGTATTCATGAATCGAGTAACCAATTCTACTCAAATTGCACTTTTATTATCTCTCTGACTTTAGGAATCGGATCAAAGCTTAATTTCTTTTCTTTTGATAGTTCATATTTTTCGGAATAACTTTGTTATGTGTTGCTTATTTGTTCTGATCATCTTTTTACATAACTAATCCATATATCGACTCCTTTGTTTAGTATTTACGAATTACACCTCCGGTATTTTCATGATGGATTCTGGGTACAGGTCAAAATAAAAACATGACATGAGTTTTTAACACGGAATGATGAATTAGCGAGTCTAGTTAAATTCTTTTACACGCAAATAACTTTAGAAATGAAAGAACCAATCACGTGTCCCTTTAGCTAGGTGTAATTGCGCTTGGAAAAAACATTGTTATAAACAACAAAAATTATAATCTAATATTCATTCGCAAAATTTCATATTTGGTAGGAATTAAAGACAAACAAAAACAAGTTATATGCTGAGAAACTTGCTGAAAATAGAGGAGAATATGATTAATCTAATTTGTTTAAAACTTTCTAGCTTCGATAAAAAAATAAAAGTAAACGAGTTAAATTCTGTTATCGTTAATACCCTTAGTAAAAGTCCTCCAATCAATGCGTTAAACAGGAGAACTCGTCTGGGGAAATTATTTTTATTCTTAAGCATATGATAAGTCAATATTATCGCGCAAAAATATATATATATATTTTTATCAACCAAACTATTTTGGGCTCAATATCTTTTTTATGATGTATAAACTCTTTGGAAATTCAGGCGCCCCTGCTGGTCGTCTCAGTGTTCTCAACAGGCTCCAAAGAGATACTGTAATGTGATTGGTGCCGACCTGGCAGCTCGACTCCAGCCACTTTCTCATCGACGGGATGTGGCTTCTCCCTGTCATTTCTATAAATATTTTCATGGCTTTTGCTCTGACGAACTTATTAATTAATTCGTTTGATTAAATTTATCAACTGTTTGTTGGTTGTTATTTTTTTAGCATTTCACCACAAGCAAGGCGTTACTGCCACTGATGTGCAGGGGGCTATATATGAACCTTAAAGTTTTAGGCAGGAGGAGAATGAAAACAAAGACAAACCAGCTACAGGGGTGAAAGAGAAAAGGCAAGAGAAGGATGTGAATGCAGGAGTGAAGACAGTTGCGGAGGTAGAGAGAAAGTAAAAGAACAAGATACACGGGGTGATGTGGAAAGGGCTAGAGTTAAGTCTATAAGAGATTAGAATTGACTTTTTTTTCCTTTTTTTTTTTTAATCATTTCACCGCGAGCAAGGCATTTCACTGCCACTATTCCGCAAAGAGTTACATAGGGGGGGGGAAGTGATGAGAAAGAGTGGTTAGAATCTCAGAAGGAGGGTGATAGACGGGTAAGGATACCGAGGATGAGGGTTGGGTAGATGGGAAGAGTGTTTGAGAGAATGGATGCGACTTAGTGTGTTAGGAGGTGTCTATTGACCTTACATTTAAACTCCTGGAGATTGTAGCTGTCGGGGAAGCAAGCATGTGGAAGGGAATTCAACAGGTGGGAAGTGTGAGAAAAGAAGCTGTTGGAGTAGAAATTGCGGTTACATATTATGTGTTTCACTGTAAAAGGGTGGGACCTAGTTGCTAATCTAGTATCTCGTGTAAATTCGTACCTAGGCGGCACCGATGACCTAAGTTCATCGGAGCAGAAGCCGTGAAAGTACTTATAGAAGAGGCCCAGGGAATTCACGTCAGGCCGGGTGTGAGAGAGACTGCAGCCGGTTTGCCAAGTCAGTATCGATCACATTACAGATTTTCCGTTGTATTTTGTCAAGAAGCCCGAGGAGAGTAGCAGGGGCACCCGACCAGATGTGGCAGCAGTATTCAATACACGGGTGCATGGTAGATTTATATATGTGCAGGATAGATTCAGACGGAAAAAACATCCCGGCCCTGCACACAGAACCGACTTTCATAGCATAGAAGCAAAAAGATTCTGAACAAACTTACCTGTGTATTATCCATATTTAGAGGTAATATGTTTCAGTGTAGATGTATATTATACGTAAAAAGAAGCAACATACTGCCAACTACACTTGCTTACATATAATGCATATTTAGAAGCAAAATGTTGCTGGTTATTATGGACTTTATAGTATATATATATATATTTAGAACGAGAATGATAAAGAATAATGTTACCTGCATATTACACACTAGCAGTATAGCCCGGCGTTGCTCGGGTGTAATGAAAGCTTTTAAACTAATCCATGATTCTGGAGCTCAGACACTTTGGACGTTGGCATGAAAGACTAAAAAGCAATAGTTGTTTCCAGTTAAAGCGAAATCGTAGACTGAAATAAGAATGAATGGATGTAAGTCAAATTTTGGTTTCCTGGTATCAATATCAACTTTTCTGCACTATTGTAAGAACTGCAACCTTGAAACTTCTGAATATCGTTTCTTATGTATTTGTCTATGGGTGTATCACATTTGATTAAAATCGGACCACTATAACCCGATTTTTTCGATTATCGACATTCGATATTTATCTGGGATACCTCGAACAGAAAACCTAACTAATAACACTCGCAGACGCTTATAGTACAACTGTGTAAATTTTCAAGAAAATCGGTTCGGAGTCTGGATAACGGACACACACACACACAGACAAAGTTCCATTTATAAATAAGTCTAGATATTCAGAAGTAAAATGATGCTGGGTACACTTAGCTGTATATTTACGTATTTAGAAGCAAAATTTTGCTAAAGTAAGAAGCAAAAGAAGGCAGGCTGATGAGGAATTGGTCAACGATGAATGTGCAAAAATAGAGAAATTGATCATGACGAATAAAAATGATATGCATAAAAAAGTAAATTATTTTTACACATTTCACCCCAAGCATGGCAGCCTCACTGCCACTGGTACGCAGGGGCTTACATAGGAGGAAAGTGATGGGAAAGAGTGACAGGTTATAGGGGGAGTCACGAAGTGGGAAAGAGAATGATCACCGTGGCCATAAAGTGAGGGATCAGTTTATATGTTGATTGTTATGAAGAATTGATCCCCCACTTTACGTCTACATTATAATAGGATATAAATTCTGTTTTTATAATCATATCGCCAAAAGAAAGGCATTTTACTGTCACTGCTGTGCAGGGGGTTACATAGTAGGTAAGTTATGAGAAAGAGTGGCAGGTTATAGGAGTGTCAGGAAGTGGGTAAGAGAAGGACGACTGTGGCCATAATGTGAGAGATCAGTTTATATATTGATTGTAATGTAGAATTGATCCTCCACTTTATAGCAAAATTAAAATAGTAAAGAATTTTTTTTTATAATCATTTCGCCCGAAGCAAGGCATTTTACTGCCACTGTTTTGCAGGGGGTTACATAGGAGGAAAGTTATGAGAAAGAGTGACAGGTTACAGAAGTTGTCAGGAATTGGTTAAGAGAAGGATGATTGTGGGCATAAAGTCAGGGATCAGTTTATATATTGATTGTTATGTAGAATTGATCCCCCACTTTATAACCACATTATAATAGTACAGAATTTTTTTTTATAATCATATCGCCCCAAGCAAGGCATTTTACTGCCACTTTTGTGCAGGGGGTTACATAGGAGGAAAGTTATGAGAAACAGTAACAAGATAGGTGTTGTCAAAAAGTGGGTAAGAGAAGGATGAGAATACTAGTTTGATCAGAGTGGAGTGGAAGGAGAAAAGAGCATGAGAGAAAGGATGCGAGTCAGTGAGATAGAAAATAACTATTTACTTTATCTTTAAATTCTTGGATATGGTAGCTGTCGAGGATCAAGTATACGGAAAGGGAAGTCCACAGGCGGGAAATGCGAGAAAAGAATCCGGGGAATAGAAGGTGTGGATACATTTTATTGGTTTCACTGTAAATGGATTGAACCGAGTTGCTTGTCTAGTAGTTCGAGTAAATTTATACATAGTGGACATCAATGATCTAAGTTTATTGGAGCAGAAGCCGTGAATGTATATGCACAAGAGACACAGGGAAGCCACATTACGCCAGTGAGAAAGTGACTGTATCCGAGCCGCAAAGTCGGGATCGATCATATTATAGATTCTGTAATATGATCGATTTTGTCAAGAACCCCGAGGTGAACAGCAGGATCACCCGACAATGTGGCAGCAGTATTCATTACATGAGCGGATGGTAGATTTATATATGTGCAGGATTGATTTAGACGCGAAAAGCTTCCTGGCCCTACACAGTGAGCCGACCATCTTATCAGCGAATTTAGCTATGGATTCGAGAAAGTCATTCCACCTGAGGTTTGCTGAGAGAGTTAACCCGAGGATGCGAAGCAACATGACAAAAGACATTCTCCTAAACAGGATGTTCAAAATCCAAGAGTGGAAATATCATATTAGAGAAAGGGGAAGTACTTCAACGATGCGATGAATATATTGGAGAGATCTTCTACAACAAGAGAGAATAACCATAAGACAGAGACACGCAGTAAGTCAGTTAAGTGCCATACGTGATACACGCTTCGGCGATCATGTCTCTTTCGAGACATGACTGACTGGGCAGAAGATTATCCCACAGTAGGTTGTCATTGCTTTCTGCGGTAGAATGGTTGCCGACCAAGGCTATAGAACCCAGTCTGTCCTGTTATTTAACCCATAACTGGAAGGATTAGAGGGATTAATACCTTTCCCAAGGGTAAGTGAATGCAATGAATTCGGCTTGAATTCGAACTCGGCTCCCCGACTTCTAGTTCCGGCCGATATCCAATGCACCACAACGCACAAATCCAAAATGGAAGCTGCACTGGCCAAACCAGATAAAATAAATCAGCTGGACGGCATAGTAATAAAGACTGACAAAGAGACGATTTTGTTGTCGACATATTGCTTCTTCTTTGTGCCTTGTCATTTCAGGACGTAAGCGATCATGACCTTCCACCCTAATTCTGTTGGCTCTTAGCACACTTTCTCTTTTTTTTTTTTTTAATCACATCACCACGAGCAAGGCGGTGACGCCACTGAAGCGCAGTGGGTACGTAGGAGTGAAAAGATTGGAAAAGAAAAAGCCGGAAACCACATCCTAAACAAGGAACAAGGGATGAGCCTCTTCGCCTGTTCAATAGGCGTGGGTGGAGTGTGAACCGGGCGATAGTTTAGTCTATCTACTCTAATTGAAAAAATAAAGAAAAGAGTGAAAAGATTGGAAAAGAGAAAGCCGGAAACCACATCCTAAACAAGGAACAAGGGATGAGCCTCTTCACCTGTTCAATAGGCGTGGGTGAAGTGTGAACCGGGCGATAGTTTAGTCTATCTACTCCAATTGAAAAAATAAAGAAAAGAGTGAAAAGATTGGAAAAGAGAAAGCCGGAAACCACATCCTAAACAAGGAACAAGGGATGAGCCTCTTAACCTGTTCAATAGACGGAGGTGGAGTATGAACCGGGCGATAGTTTAGTCTATCTACTCCAATTGAAAAAAGAAAAAGAGGTTAATGACTTGCAAAGTTTTAACTTAGTTAAGTCTAGTCAAAGAGATTTTTTCTAGGGAAAAAATCCTTCAAATTAGACATGAAAGTTAGAAATTATACAAAAACGGGCAAAATAAAAGAGGATAAAAATAAATAAAAAAACAAAATGGCTCAATTTTTACCATATTCAAGAAGACAGACACACGTGCTACTACCAGCAAGTTTAAAATTCTTTTATACTTTTGGTAACAGTTTTGGTCAAGGGCGTTAATAAGGTGGCCAATGGCCGACCAATGGGGAAAGGAAAGGAAAGAAGTAAGGAAAGAAGGAAAGAAACAAGGAGGCTGACTGACTGTTTGGAGCGAAAAGAACTGTAACAACACGCAACACCAGTTCTGTTATCCACCTGCTCAGGCCCTTCAAATCTGTTATCCGCTTCTTTCCTCTGTCTCTTTTTCCCTCTATCTGCCTTATTAGTATCAGATTCTCCAGGTCTTCCTTCCTTATTGCATGTCTCAGGAGCTTTAGCTGTCTCTTCCTGATACTCAATATTAATTTCCGTTTTGTTTCCATATTTTCCAAAACCTCATCATTGCTCACATGCTCGGTCCACGATATCCGCAGTATCCTTGTGTAGAACCACATTTCAGCTGCTTCAAATTTTTCCTTCATCTTTGATGATATTGTCCAGTATTCACTGCCATATTGAAGAACTGACATCTCATAGCAATCTAGTTTTCCCTTCTTTGTTTCTAGCGAAATGGTCCTGTTTCTTAATACTCTACACAGCTCATGGAATGCATCCTTGTGCTTTTGGATCTCAAAAATATAAATATATAGAAACTACTGTGACCACAAAGTGAGGGGTCAGTTTATGTATTGATTGTAATATGAAACTGATCCCCCACTTTATATCCAGTATGCTTCTGTAGAACCACATTTCAGTTGCTTCAAGATTTTCCTTCATCTTTGATTTTATTGTCCAGCATTCACTGCCATATTGAAGAACTGACATCTCATAGCAATCCAGTATTCTCTTCTTTGTTTCTAGTGAAGGTTTTCCCTATCTTAATCCTTTACTCAGCTTCTGGAACGGTTTATTCGCGATGCCAATTCGCGTTCGGATCTCTGTGTCGCACTTTCCGTCTTCCATTAGAAAACTTGCTAGGTATTTCAATTTTTGTACCTGCTTCCTTTTCGTATCTCCCAACTGTATTTTGGGCTGCTCTTTTTGCTGATGACCATGCATTCGCTTATCTTGAAGTTTATTTGTTGTGCTTTTTTTTTTTTTTTCACTCTCTTCAGCTCTCTAGTAAAAATAAGAGCGGGTGAGAACGGTGGGGGTGGAAGATAGAATAAATTTTAAATATGTACTTAAGTTAAAATTGCTATTCATGTCGAGGAAGATCATGTCAATTCCTCAGTGTAGCATTTTGTTACCAGTATACAGAAAAAGCTTGAAACCTTCTTTGAATTTTCGTAATTTTTCAAAGACAAAACTTCACTCACTTGCTTTGGATAAATTCATCGGTCACTTTTTACTTTAGGAACACGGATACAGAAATATTAAATAAAGTTTTCATCAGTGGTGATGTAAATGAAGACCTCAGCAGATAGATTTTCATAGAACACAGGCGCAAATAAATAGGAACTCCACCGAACAACCAATGAGTCACATAACAAAACTCATCATCCGAATGCTGATGAAAAGATCACACAACAGAACCAGGCCTTTGATAAGACAAGAACAGTGCGGTTTCGTCAAGGTCACTGGAATAAGGAACGCAACAGTTATACTCAAAATGTACTTACGTTTCATAGATTACAAAAAAGGCATTCGAAAAACTGCGCCACAAAGACTTGATGGAGATGCTCGTCAACGTAGACATTAGAGTTATAAGAAAGCTCTACTGACAACAAGTCACCTGCGAGTTCAGCAGATATACAAAAATAGAAACGTTTGTAAGACAAGGATGTGTCTTCTCACCAGGTCCATTTAACATATATAGCGAGACAACTTTGAGAAGCCAAGAAGTTATACAAGGATTCGATATTATGGGAGACAATCTGAAAAATATAAAATACGTACGTGACACAGTGATGATTTCCTATATCTAACTATCCTTTCTCATCACTTTCCCCCTTATGTAACCCCCTGCGCAATAGTGGCAGTGGAATGTCTTGCTCGGGGTGAAACGTATAATCGTTTTACCCCGAGCAAAGCATTCCACTGCCACTGCCACTAAATATATATATATATATATATATATATATATATATATATATATATATATATATATATATATGAGAAACGATGAGGTTTTGGAGAGGAGGGAAACAAAATGGAAACTAATACTTAACATAAAGAAAACAGCTAAAATTCCTAGGATATGTAATGAGGAAGAATGGCTTGGAGAATGTGATACTCGCAGGTCAGATAGAAGGAAAGTAAGACAGAGGAAATCAAAGCTTGATGGGTTTGAGCAGATGTCTGGTAGAGCGGAGTCTGGGATGGGTAACAGGATACGGTGTGTTAAGAGACACTAGGAATAGGGAGATTTGGAAGGCCATGATCGCCTACGTCTTGAGGGGACACATAATATAACAAAACTAGAATATGAGTTAATGATATCGGTTTGGAATAAGAAATAGGAGATTCGAGTTCGAATCGAGCGAGTTTGTTTTACTCACTTATGCAAAGATGCCGTTTGGAAAGATATTAATCAATCTCTTCTCAAATACAGCTATAGGTTAAACAGCAGGGCAGATTGACTTCTATAGCCTTGGTTGGCAAATAATCTAACGCAGAATGAAATATTAATCTTCTGTCGGACAATTTTCTGCTTATTCAGACATGGGTCGCAAGCGACATGATCGTCCAAGCTAGTATCACGTATGGAAATTAACTGACTAACCGAACCAGAAACTATTTATTAAATCAAAATATAATTTTAAGTTTTTTGGTGTGGGCAGAAGAATCAACTAGGCACTTTCAAATTACGATACAGTCTGTTGGAATTTTTTTGTCTAATTTCGTGAGAACGATACGAGTTTATCTATTCAGCTACTCCAGTTTATAGATTAATCATCGAAGTAGCCTCGGATTCTTATCATTTGCTTACTGTGAATCCAAGAGAACCGCTATTCTGATTACAAAAGCTTTAAGGAATTTTAGCGGATAAGAAATTAATTAAAATCAACCTTCTTCTTCACTTTTACAAAAATTCACAATTACGTGTGAAATCCTGGTTTTCCCAAATAGAAAAAAGATTTGACCATGTGCTTAAAGAAAAAGTCGAACCCAGAATTCGCAAATTGGTGTTAAATTGTTAAATTGATTTTTGACCAATGGGAATAACTTGCAAAACTTGAGGACGTCGCGAGTCAGTGCGAATATCTAATGACAATAAAAAGGCCCCGATCAGCGTCAGTGAGTCAGTCAGGGGATGGAAGCTGCAAAGACGACAAGCTAAAATATAACGAGAAAAGCTTCAAACTGACCCGTATATTTGTCCTCTTTCTTTTTCCTTCTGATGATTCCTTTTACTTCTACTTCTCCATCCATAGGCATTCCTATTGAATACATACATACATACATACATACATACGTACGTACATACATACATACGTACGTACATACATACATACATACATACGTACATACATACATACATACGTACATACATACGTACATACATACATACATACGTACATACATACATACATACATACATAGTACATACATACATACATACGTACATACATACGTACATACATACATACATACATACGTACGTACATACATACATACATACATACGTACATACATGCATACATACTTACGTACATACATACATACATACATACGTACATACATACATACATACATACGTACATACATACATACATACATACATACGTACATACATACGTACATACATACATACATACGTACATACATACATACGTACATACATACATACTTACGTACATACATACATACATACGTACATACATACATACATACATACATACGTACATACATACATACGTACATACATACGTACATACATACATACATACGTACATACATACATACATACATACGTACGTACATAATACATACATACATACATACATACGTACGTACATACATACATACATACATACATACGTACGTACATACATACATACATACGTACATACATACATACATACGTACGTACATACATACATACATACGTACATACATACATACGTACATACATACGTACATACATACATACATATGTACGTACATACATACATACATACATACGTCCGTACATACATACATACATACATACATACATACATACATACGTACGTACATACATACATACATACGTACATACATACGTACGTACATACATACATACATACGTACATACATACATACATACATACATACGTTCGTACATACATACATACATACATACATACGTACGTACATACATACATACATACGTACATACATACATACGTACGTACATACATACATACATACGTACATACATACATACGTACATACATACGTACATACATACATACATATGTACGTACATACATACATACATACATACGTACGTACATACATACATACATACATACATACATACATACGTACATACATACATACGTACGTACGTACGTAAGCATATACTTTTTTAACAATTACTCCTACGAACATTTTCTACAAGTATTGATACCCATAACTTTATCACTAAGCACGAACTATATCTTTAACTTTTCAATAATGTTTCTAATTGAACATTAACTTCTACAACTTGTGTTATTTTTCCTTTTAATAAATTTATATTTTACCAGGTAAAAATGTATATTTCATTCTTACACTCTTCTACACTATTTTACGCATTCCAACCTGCCGACAACCAACTTTCTGATGAAAACCTGATAATTCTGAAGATAATAATTCTTGATAAATCTAGTAAGCTGTAGGGAGTTCGGTTAAGTCTGACACAAGGCTGAATCAAAGAAACATTAACCATCTCCCCTACTGCTACAGTGGTGACCACCGACGCACAAAGAACACGCACCCCATACTACAAAATCAACAGGAAAATTCTTCGTCTAACTTTTTTATGAAATGGTAATTTAGAAATAATAAAATAAACGGTTTTTGTAGAGAGCCATGTTTCCCTAGGACCAGAGGAGGAAAAGCAATTGAATTATTTTTTATTACAGTAGAGAAACCAAGTAATATAATTATGGATGAAGTCAGTGGTCTTAAAAAAGTAAAATGCAAGAATAAGAAAGAAAATTAATAGAATGATTATATTTACGTCGAGTCAATTAAATTCGACGTGTTTACACCGAGCTGGGAATTCGATGTCGACGCCATGAACATAATACTTTCATTGTTTTCTTTCTAAATAGCTTCTTGCACCGAAAAAAACAATTTTTAATCGCTTTGGTCGATTAGAAATTAAACAACGTAAAATTTTAAGTTTTTTTTATAAGATATTTTTCGACTTTTTTCAAACGTAGACATCAAAGGAGAATCAAGAATGGACGGCCATTTTTATGTCGTTCTCAAAAAGCACAGACAAAAAAATCACTATTTGTTTTTTTTTTATAATGTTTATGAAGTGTATTTTTCATATTGTTTGTGTAGTTCATTTAAAATGACGACAAATGACCTTTTGACTGTTGTATTATATTCTCTTAACATTCAGATTTTTTTTTATATACAAACGGAAAAAATATCTTAACCTTTTAAGATTCTTCAACCACGTGACACACCCGGGTCAAGGCAGAATAATGCGAAATGAAGAAAATATGCTGAAATGGTTTTTTAAAACAAGAGAAATTGGGAGACACAAAGTGTGTCAAATCTAACGGGTACGTTTGATTTAACGACGTCATCACCCACTGTTAATGACGTCGTAACCGAAATTTACATTGACCGCCTTAAAGCCATTTATGCGTTTTCACTAAACTCATATTGCCTTCACTTAACGCATATATACCATTCCAGAAACTGTGAAATCTTAGTCCCTAGAAGTTTTGCTATTTCCAAATACATCTACTAGACATAGTAGCTTAAATTAATACTTTTTTGTCATGCTATAAGTATACTGCGTGTCAAATGTGTCGTTTATCGAAACTAAAATTTGCACACTCAGAAGAAATTAGCATCACTGTCTATAGCCAAGGTTCCCAACCCCGGGGTAAATTACCCCATTTGGAGTACTGGGCCCATATTTTAGGGGTAATGGATGTTTCGCTTGGGAACTTCAGGACAATATTGCATCATTTTGTGGGAAATTGGAACTATAGACCAGATTTATTGGAAAGGGAATTTTTGCACAATTTTCCTCATTACTTGATAAAGTCAATTCTGAAGACATCCTCAATCACATGAAGACAGACATCAGTGATCACTTAAATGGCCTTTTGGAAAACTTACGTAAGTACTTTTCAAACTTGAATAATTCCGACAATGAATGGGTAAGAAATCCATATCTTGTGAGTGAAGATATCATTCCTGATGAGGACTATCCAGCAAAATGAAGAATTTCTCACACTCAGGATGAACAATGTTTGAGACCAAGTTTGGTCTAGACACCTTTTGGATCTCTCGTCTGCAGGATATACCCACACTAGTCTCTAGAGCAGTACAAATTCTCAAAGGATTTTCCACCACTTATCTATGTGAACAAGCTTTTACTACTGTCCTTGGAATAAGGACCAAAAAACGTAGCAGACTCAACATGGCAAACGGCGCCCGAATAGCCCTTTTAGTAACAAAGCCAAGAATAAATAAACTGGCACAGGCAATACAAGCTCAACACTCACATTAAGAATCACGGCTAGGTTATGGCTACTGTACCTCTGATTATTACAGATTGGTACTATTTTATTGAATAATTTCCATTAACTTTGTCTGATTTGATGTATGAAAATATAATTAATGTTTTTCCAATATTACGGGTATTCATTGGAGTAATGGATAAAAGTATATCCGTGTATATTATTCTAGATGGGTGGAGCTCAGAGTTAGTCTGACTTCTGTGGCAGTAGTTTCTGGGTAACTTCGGTATCTCTCGGTAACTTACGTATCAGTTCCGGTACTCTCCGATAACTCGTACGGATCTCTACGATTATTCTCTATTGCCAACTGCAACAGTACTTAGTCACCTCCACACTTAAGGCCAAATGTGACAGCCGGTCTATTTAATGTGTGTCTTCCGAGCCATATAGCCCAGCCAAAAATATATGTCTATCTTTCCTCAGTCGTGATTCTACCCTACGGCGGAACCACGAGTGCGTTAGTGCTCTCTGTCGAAAGGTAGAGCTGACACTGTCAATAGTAGCAGAGGCAACTGCCAACTGCAAAGGTATTTAGTCAACTTCCAACTTAAGACGAAATGTGATACAAGGTCGTTTTAATGTGGGTCTTCTGGGCCATATCGCCGGGCAAAAATATTTTTCTTTCACAGACGTGATTCTATTCTGCAGCGGGACCACGACTGGGTTAGTGCTCTCAGACCGAAGGCAGAGAGCGCTCTCCACCCGAAGTCTGAGTGCGCTTTCCACCCAAAGATGATAGTGTCATAGTAGCAGAGGCAAGTGCCAACTGCAACGGGACTTCCAAACTTTCCACTTAAGTCGAGATATGATACAAGGTCTTTTTAATGTGGGTATTCCCTGCCATATAGCCCGGCCCCAAATATCTGTCTTTCTTTTCCCAGTCGTGATTCTACCCTTTGGCGGAACGAAAACTAGGTTAGTGCTCTCCGCCCGAAGGCAGTGAGCTGACAGTGTAAATAGTAGCAGAGGCAACTGCCAACTGCTACAGTAATTATTCACCTTCCGATTTAAGGCAAAATGTAACACAAGGACTTTTTTTAATGTGGGTCTTCCGGCCATATAGCTCGGCTAAGCATATCTGTCTAACTTTCCCCAGTCGTGATACTACCGTTCGGCGGAGCACGACTGGGTCAGTGCTCTCTGCTTTCGAGCAGAGAGCGATCTTCACCCGAAGACAGAGAGCTGAGAGTGTTAATAGTATCAGGGGCAACAGGCAACTGCAACGGTATTTTGTCACCTTCCCGCTTAAGGCGAAATGTAACACAAGATCTTTCTATTACGGGTCTACCGGGACATAGAGCCCGGCCAAATATATCTGTCTTTCTTTCTCCAGTCGTGATTCTACGCTTCGGCGGAACCACGACTGAGTTAGTGCTCTCTGTCCGAAGGCAGATAGCTGACAGTGTCAACAGTAACGAAGACAACTGCCAACTGCTGCGGTATTTACCTACCTTCTAACTTAAAGCGAAATGTGACATAAGGTCTTTTGAATGTGGGTCTTTCCGGCCATATAGCCAGGCCCAAAAATACCTGCCTTTCTTTCTCCAGTCGTGATTCTACCCTTCCGTGGAAACATAACTAGGTTTGTGCTCTCTGCTCGAAAGCAGAGCGCGCTCTCCACCCGAACGCAGATAGCTGACATGTCAATAGGGACAGAGGCAACTCCCAACTGAAATGGTATTTAGTGACCTTCCCACTTAAGACGAAATGTGACACAAGTTTTATTTTTTAATATGGGTATTTCAGTTCATATAGCCCGGCCTAAAATATCTGTCTATCTTTCCCTATTCGTGATACTACCCTTCGGAGGAACCACGATTGGGTGAGTACTCTCTGCTCAAAATCAGAGAGCGCTCTCTGTCCTAAGGCAGAGTGCTGACAGTGTCAATAGTAGCAGAGGCATATACCGACTGCAACGGTATTTACCCAAAGTCTTTGTAATATGGGTCTTCCCGTCCCTATTGCCCGTCCAAAAATTACTGTCTATCTTTACCCAGGTGTAATTCTACTTCGACCGGGTTAGTGCTATCAACCCGAAGGCAGAAAGCGCAGTTCGTCTTAAGGCAGAGAGCTGACAGTGTCAATAGTAGCAGAGGCAAATGCCGACTGCAATGGTATTTACCCACCTTCCCACGTATGGCGAGATGGGACATAAGGTATTTTTAATGTGGGTCTTCCCGGCCATATTCTTCTTCTATGTGCCCTGTCCATTCAGGACGTAGGCGATCATGGCTTTCCACAATTCCCTATCACTGGTGGCTCTGAGCATGCCATCTTCTGCTACACTGTGCAATCCTCGTTCTGTCATCCACCTGATTAGATCCTTCAAATATGTTATCCATTGCTTTCCACTGTCTCTTTTTACCTCTATCTGGCCTGTTAGTATCAGGTTCTCCAGGCCCTCCTTCCTCAGTGCGTGTCCCAGGAACTTCAGCTGTCTCTTCCTGATCCTCAGTATTAATTTCCGTTTTGTTTCCATCATTTGCAAGACCTCATCATTGCTCACATGCTCGATCCATGAGATTCGTAGCATCCTTCTGTAGAACCACATTTCTGTTGCTTCAACTTTTTCCTTCATCTTTGATGGTATTGTCCAGCATTCACTGCCATATTGAAGGACTGACATCACGTAGCAATCCAGTACTCTCTTTCTAGTTTCTAGTGAAATCGTCCTGTTTCTTAATAGCTTACTCAACTTCTGGAATGCTTCCTTCGCCATGCCAATTCGCCTTAAAAATATCTGTCTCTCTTTCCCCAGTCGTGATTCTACTCTTCGGCGGAACCACGACTGGGTTAGTGCTCTCTTCCTAAAAGCAGAGAGCGCCCTCTACCCGAAGGCAGAGTGCTGACAGTGTCATAGTAGCAGCGGCAAATGCCGGCTGCGACGGTATTTACCAACCTTCCCATGCAAGGCTAGATGTGACACATGGTCATTTTATAGTGGGTCTTCCCGGCCATATAGCCCAGCCAAAAAATGTCTGTCTACTTTTACCGAGTCGTGGTTCTACCTTTCGGCGGAGCCACGACTGGGTTAGAGCTCTCTGCTCGGAAGCAGAGAGCGCCCTCTACCCGAAGGCAGAGTGCTGACAGTGTCATAGTAGCAGCGGCAAATGCCGGCTGCGACAGTATTTACCAACCTTCCCATGCAAGGCTAGATGTGACACATGGTCATTTTATAGTGGGTCTTCCCGGCCATATAGCCCAGCCAAAAAATGTCTGTCTACTTTTACCGAGTCGCGGTTCTACCTTTCGGCGGAACCACGACTGGGTTAGTGCTCTCTGCTCGGAAGCAGAGAGCGCCCTCTACCCGAAGGCAGTGAGCTGACAGTGTCATAGTAGCAGCGGCAAATGCCGGCTGCGACTTCTGTTCTCTATATGGCAGGAGTATAATGTGCCATATAATGTATATGTGCTCTCAGTAGAGTCCATTATAATACACTTATGGGAGATCTCACAACAGATTCAAAAACAGTTTTTTTAATAAAAAATGTTTATTTTACTTGCCTGTCATAAATTTTTGGCCTACCTGAACATTGATGGGTTTCTACGACCTTTATTAACTAAATGTTGCGTACAGCAACGATATTAAATTTATTATTTTTTTCAATAAATGAGCAATTTCAGTACAGAAAAATGAGCATAATTCTTCTTGCTCGGAGAAATTTCTTCCGGTTACTTGCTTTCAATCAACTCTGAGATCCAAACATTTGAATGAAATATCAATCGTTATCATCAGTCAATTTAATCATTACTCTTTTTATATTTTTTATCCTTATGGCATTTCACATTCAGTAATTCTTTGCGTCTTAGCGGCTTTATTGCCTTTCTTGAGTTAAAATATTTCCATTAATAAAATCAGTATATAAGTTCGAATGTAAATGATAAGGAATATTTATTCCAAATATTCAGCTCAAATCTACCGTATTTACAAAATAAATTTAATATTTAGTATAATAAACTTTTGCTTTGAAATAATAAAGTAATTGCAACAATTTACCAATCGCACTTAGTATATATATAAATATATATATATATATATATATATATATATATATATATACAGTACTGTGCAAAATATTAGGAAAAAAACTATTTTAACTTTTATGAGGCATATTGACAGAAAATAAACAATTTAATTAAAGTAATTTATTCGATTTACTTAATAAATTAGCGGCTTTATTGCCTTTCTTGAGTTAAAATATTTCCATTAATAAAATCAGTATATAAGTTCGAATGTAAATGACAAGGAATATTTATTCCAAATATTTAGCTCAAATCTACCGTATTTACTTTATTTATAATTGTTGGACAAATTGACGATTTTTTGTATTACTTAAAAGTATTTTTGGACGGCAGATTTCATTTTTGTGAAGTGCTGGTACAGTGTTTCGAAATGTCGACACATTAACGGTGACATCAATAAGAGTGAAATTTCCAAAGAAAAAATGTAAGAATGACATGACTGAGATATACAAGTTGCTACTTGTTTGGAACAACAAACAAAAAGACGGGAAATTTAGGAAAAATAAACAGAACCCACAAGGTATTCATTGAGGTCCATTTGTAGTATCCTGTCAAAAGTTGTCAGCTGCCAGTCGCGCCGGAAGTCAAGACGAGACAAGACAGGACGAAAAGATAAAACACAGAAGACCTTAGAGGAAAACTACTTAGGTTTTGGTCCCAGGCCGTCCACAAACTCGAGTTATCGATATTTAGAAAGAAAGGAAACTAGAAAAGAGAAAAATTTGATTGGTGACTGATTATTTGACCGGTTGCCAACTTTCGGAAACATCGTTGCGTGCGAAAAATGCGTAAAAGTAAGTAATGTTAAAAAAAAGAAAAAAAAAGATAATGGTAAAAAATTGTCTGCTACAAGAGGCATCTGGCGAAATAGAGATTTACAGACAAAGACATCATTCGTTTCTAATATATATATATATATATATATATATATATATATATATATATAATCTGTTTGGCTATATATTTACATACAAGACGTATATATTTTCTCGGTTTGGATATAGGCGCGTTTATGATTCTTGAGATGAAATTTTGAAGATAAATAAAATATTTCAAAGTACACAAACATCTCTCTATCTCAATGAGATGAAATCTATCTATCTCAGTATAATCAAATCTTTCTCTCTCTCTCTCCCTATCTATCTATCTATCTATCTATCTATCTATCTATCTCAATAGGATCATATATCTATCTATCTAGCTGGCTAGCTAGCTATCATTGCGATCATATCTATGCAAATGAGATAATATCAATCTATTTATATAGACACACATATATATATTGATCTATCTCAATGGGATTCTATCTATCTATCTATCTCAAAATGTCTATGTCCATTCCAGTGTTAATCAATTACATATTTTTAATGTATGAGCTCACTGCTGGAACACATGGAGAAATTTATTTTTACTTCTGAAAATATGAACACAGTGAGAAACAAGGTGCTAAAATCACACACACGCGAAATATATATATATATATATATATATATATATACATCTCAAGTGATTATATCTATCTATCTATCTAAATCTGCTCATATCTATCTATCTATCTATCTATCTATCTATCTATCTATCTATCTATCTATATTAGTGTGGTCATTATGTTATATCTAATTCATTTCCCCACTCTCTCTTTCTCCATTCTCTCTTCCCTTTCAATCTTCTTATATATATATATATATATTGTCTTTTAGCTCTTTACGATAAAAAACTGCTTGCCAAAATAATTTTATCAGTAAAACTACTGAAAAAAACATAAAAAACACAATCTTGGCGCTAAACACGATATATATATATATATATATATATATATATATATATATATATATATATATATTATAACTGCAGTCATTTCATCATGTCTTCTAGCTCTTTCCAAGTAAGTAAAGAAATATATATATATAATTAATATTCTTCAGTAGACACCAATGTCACGAACGGTCTTCCTTAGTAACGATTACTTAAAAAATGTATACAATATTCGATTCACTTCAGAATTTAAGTATAACACCTCCAGATATACAGCCAATAGTGTGTGAATAACTGTTTGCAAAATATACTTTAAATCATTCGCGCACATTTGTTGCGTGACAGAAGTAAAAATTCCATAATCCCGTTTAATATCACGCAATCAATTTGTCATTTTTTCGAGGCATACTTAAGACTCCAAAATAGAGTCAAAATAACAAAGACCGTTGTGACTGAAATCTAAATAGTTATCACCCTCTCATTTTTCACTCATACACCTCTCTCTCTAACTTCGCCACTACTTCTCTCTCTCTCTCTCTCTCTCTCCCTCTCTCTCTCTCTCTCTCCTACATTAGCCGACCATCGTAGCTACTAGTTTGGCATTTAGGTCACATTTTTTTTTACAATCAAAACAGTCAAATTCAATCGACACTTCTCCTCTATTGGTTACTTTTCTTGCACTTCCCGCCTATGGAAATTTCTTCAGCATACTTGCTTCCCAGAGAGCTGCAATCTTTGAAAATTTAAGTGCAACGTCAGCTGCCATCTTTTATCTCATGATTCTCTTATGTCTCGTATCTTTTCCCTACTTTGTTCTACTTATGTTCAGCCTCCACTCATGTAACCCCCTAAACACAAATTGCAGCACTGACTTGCTTGGGGTCAAACGATTATATAAAAAATTAATCAAAATGGCTGGTTCTAAACTGTAGGAAAGCAACTCATTTTCTCTTGCCTCCCATTTTCTGCTGACATTATGTAAAATGATTTATTGAATCAATTTCTAGGACTGCTGTTATACGAGTTGGTTCCCTTTGTGTTGTCAGACAATTTTCTCTCCAGAATACATAATGTACGTATATAGATTTACAATTTATATGTGTATTGAATATTGCTTTTATCTCCTGTTACATGTCTTGAAATTCTTGAGAAAACCGAAAAGAAATGTATGTAATGTTATCGGACAACTTGACTTCATTCATTTTCTTTCAGTCTGTCTTTTCTACAAGTATTTTCCTAACTGTTCTAATGAGCTTTGGCTTTTAGTACATAAATCACGTAAATTTACAGTACTGTGCAAAAGAATTATTTTATCTTTTATGGGGCATATTGACAGAAAATAAACAAGTTAATCAAATTAATTTATTTGTTTTACTCAACAAATGCTTTAAGAAGAAAAAAATAATTGTTCCAAAATAAATTTAAAATTTAGTATAATAGCCTTTTGCTTTGAAATAATAAAGTAATTGCAACAATTTACCAATCGCACTTAGTATATATATATATATATATATATATATATATATATATATATAAACAGTACTGTGCAAAAGTATTAGGACAAGAACTATTTTATCTTTTATGGGGCATATTGACAGAAAATAAACAATTTAATTAAAGTAATTTATTTGTTTTACTCAACAAATGCTTTAACAAGAAAAATACTTGTTACAAAATAAATTTAATATTTAGTATAATAGCCTTTTGCTTTGATCACGGCCTTCATTCAAGCTTCTTCAAGGTATTTAATGGTATCTCCTGCCAAGCAGCTTGTATTTGTTCCCAAAGTGTGTCTTGCAAAGTAACATTAAATTTATCAATTGGAGAGTGGGGAATAAAAAAAAAGTCAGTCATATTCAAGGAAAATAAAATAATGAGTTGTTTCAAAACAACTGTTTAATAGAAAAAAGGAAAATTAAATATAACTTCGTTTTAATACATTTCTTTTACATCTAGTTTTAAATAATTAATATTTTTTAGCAATTTACTTGGCTTTTCACTCTGTATTTGAATTTCAATGAGGTGTTTTAGTAAAATCACCCCTGTTCTGTTACTTTTGCGCACTGCAGTAGTGTGCAAAATTTTTAGAATACGGGTGAATTTAAACTTTAATTTTGATGCCTCATAAAAGAGAATATAGTTCTTGCCCGAATACTTTTGCACAGTACTGTAAGCGTGCTACTACATTGTCAAGTAGGTCTCACCTTTTTATTGTTGAGATAACTATGTTATATTCTAATTGCATATGCTCTTTTGCGTTCTGTAAATCACTTCCGGTTTCTGATTTTCCTGTCCATAAATCACTTCCGGTTTCTGATTTTCCTGTCCATAAATAAACGCAATTAAATCATTTCTCTGTTCTGTTCTGTTATTATAGTTTCTTCACACTAACATATTCTCAATTTTTTGTTGACTCACAGAAGCCACTTGCGTCTTAGTGGCATTATCGCTTTGCTTGGGGTGAAATGATTCACACACACACCCCGACACACTCATAAATAGTGTTAACTTATGATGCCAAGATTGGTGGTTCTTCATTGGTTTCGTGATAAAACAATATTTTGGAAAGCAGGTTTATATCATATGGACAAAGAGAGAGTGAGAGAGAGACAGAGATAAAGCCGATGACGAAAAAATCCCTGAGGAGTGAGTACAGCACAATATCATGAAACTTCAAATGCGGTGTAAAACTGCTCAGTTAAGTAACAAACTTTTACAAATTAATTATATTTCTATATATACATCCATCCATATATATATATATATATATATATATATATATAATATTTTCCATTTGTAAACGAGTTTTTCCGCGACCTATGTTACTCCCATGAGTGTTATTGCAAATCGCCTAAAGACACCACTCATGGCAGAAACTTAGGTCGGGTAATAAAACGTTTACAAATGGAAAATATTAAAAAGTTCTACAATATAATTGTATTGAACACTTTTTATAATATTTATTATGACCAGAAACTAAATAATTAAACAATCATTATATATATTTCATTGAAAATGACTGACAAGTTGTTATCATTAAGCTTTATATATAACTTTTCATGTGTTCGTATAATTTTTTTATTTACGGAACTCAGATTATATAAGAAGTGTCTAAAGCTTTTGTAATTTCGAGCGCTTTCGGCTATACTATTAGCCATTATCAATAATTAATATAGTTCCAGTTATAAATAAACATGTGGAAATATTATACTATTGTATTCAGGTTCAGTCAAAGATCATAATGCAATTCTAAAAAATACCCTGACTGGTGTGCAGGGAGCTATGTGAAAGGAGGGTGAAAAGAAAGAGAAATAAATTTCCAAGGTTATCGGAAAATTGATAAGAGAAGGATCAGAATATTGGTGTGAGGAGAGTTACGTGAGAGTAAGAAAAGTGTGAAGACCAAGATACAGGGGTGACAGGTAAAAATGAGTGAAAGATGCGAGTCAAAGAAATAAGTGATGGCAACTGACGTTGCACTTAAAATCGTGAAGATTCTAGCTATAAGAGAAGCATGTATACGTAAGGCGAGAAATGCGAGAAAAGAAGCTTAATGAGTAGAAGTAACGACTACATTTGACCGTTTTGACTCTAAAAGGGTGGGACCTAATTGCCATTCTAGCAGCTCGAGTAAATTCATGTGGTCAGGGCATCAGCGAATGAATCTCATCGGAGAAGCAGTGAAGGTACCTGCAGAAATGACAGTGAGAAGCCACTGCACGTCGGTGAAGGAGTAACTTGAGTTGAGATTTCTCCTGAAAGTAGAACATATCCCAGTGCAGATTTTCTTCTTATTCTTCTTTCAGGAGGTAGGCGATCATGGCTTTCCACGTCTCCCTATCCTCGGTGGCTCAGAAAAAGAAAATACAAACTAGAGCATGGGTTAGTCAATTCAGGAATATTAAGAATACTATTGGTAGAATCAATATATGCAGTCTTGTGAAAAATATGTCCGGGTAAGTAATGAGTCTCTATCCAGAACAACTCCAACTTACTATGCACCAACTTCCTTACCAACTAAGCGACTGTGCAACTGCTATTTTATAACTACAACTACTACCATTCTCTATATAGGTAGGATTATATGTACACATCAGGCGAGTCCCTTCTTATGTGTAAAATGGTGTGATCCCCAACGCATATATATTAAACTGAAAAGAAATACAAAATGTTACACGTCAGTCTGACTGTCAAGTATTAAACCGGGGTGACTCAACCTAACTCAACTCCACCCCGAAACGCATAATTTCCCGGTATTCATAATAATAGGAAGAGTTCATTATAGCCCAAAAATAGTAGGTCCCATAACATATATAATGGTTTACATGCAAGTCTTCAACCACTTGAAATTCTATTTTGAATTTTTTGACATTATTATTATTATAAAAACATACCTACACACTAACATATTTTCTTAACAATTAATGAGTTTTATATTTAATCTAAAATTATTTCTTGTTAATTTAAACTTTACACTTATGGAATCAGTCAGTTAAGTGCTCTACGTGATACACGCTTGGACGATTATGTCTCGAAAGAGACATGACTGACTGGGCAGAAGATTATCCCGCAGTAGGTTGCCATTGCTTTCTGCGGTAGAATGGTTGCCGACCAAGGCTATAGAACTCAATCTGTTTTGTTATTTAACCCATAACTGGAGGGAAGAGATGGATTAATACCTTTCCCAAGGGTATTTGCGCGTAAGTTAATGCAAGGAATTCAACTAGAATTCGAACTCGGCTCTCTGATTTCACGTTCCAAGCCAATATTCACTGCACCACAACGCATATCACTTATTGAATACAAATGTTTAAATATAAACCGTGTTCTTGTTTATTTTCATAAAATAAACCTTCTGGCTTGTGCGTTCGATTATCCCATTCACATAGTTAGGGCGGTTACCCAAACATTTGTACCCACTGAAATATATGGTTTAACCTAATGAGAAATATATGTGATTTAAAGTAATTAGTACATGCCGTCGAAAAGTTAAAAGAGTTTCTTTTCTCGCACACCTTGTTTGTGGAACTCCCTTCCGTTTTATTGCTTCCTTAGTAGCTACAATCTCTAAAAGTTTCAATGCAACGTCAATTGCCATATCTCCTGGATTCCCATCTGTCTCTTAGCCTTTTTTTCGACATCCCCTGCACGTTGTTTTTTTTTTTTTTTTTTTTTTCACATTGTAAAACACCATGCGCACCAGGTTTGATTGGAGTGAAAGAATTATTTATCTATATCTATATATTTATCTATATATCTATATCTATCTTTCTATCTTTATATATATATATATATATATATATATATATATATATATATATATATATATAAATCTATTTATATCTATGGATCATTCTATATCTATCTATCTGTCTATCTATATGTATTTGCATATATTTATCTATATATATATATATACATCTATATCATTCTATATTTATCTATCTATATATCTATATATCTATCTAAACTTATTTATAAATGAAACTTTGTCTGTACGTGTGTCTGTATGTGTGTATCCGTTACCTATAGACTCCGAAACGGCTGAACCGATTTTCTTGAAAATTTACACAGTTGTACTATAAGTATCTGCGAGTGTATTAGCTAGGTTTTGTGTCGAGGTACTCCCGATAAATATCGAAAATCGATAATCGAAAAAATCGGGTTATAGAAGAAGTGGTTCGATTTTAATCAAATTTCATACACTCATAGACAAAGCCATAAGAAATGATATTCAGAAGTTTCAAGGTAGCAGTTCTTACAATAGTGCAGAAAATCGATAATATATATATATATAAGGTAAGAGGTTTGTGTGTGTGTCTGTTTATCTGTCTGTATGTATTTTATACAAATCAACAATTTTTATCCGATTCTCAACAAAGTTCATACAAATATTTTCAGGCTGAGTCTGAGCTCCAAGAACATAGATTACTTTTAAAACTTTCATCACACCCAAGTAACGCCGGGCTATACTGCTAGTATATATATATATATATATATATATATATATATATATGCTTATATCTATATATATATATATATATATATATATATATATATGCTTATATCTATATATATATATATATATATATTAAAAAAGGATTAATTCAAAGATGTTGAATGGCCATTTCGATATGAAGATCCCCACGGGGAACGACACATCACCTCAGCAACAGAAAAAAACCTTTCAGAAACTGGAGAAAAATTAGTCTACTTTTCCTTTTTAAATAGATTGCAAAGAAATTAAAAAATAAATAATAAAATAAAATAAAATAAAATAAAAAAAAAGGGAAAGAAAAGGAAAAAGAAAAAGAAAAAGATAGAATAAAATCAAATAAATAGGAAAAGAAAAAAATTGACATCGTCTGGGTTCGCAAAAAAAAGGGGAGAATGTAACTAAAAATTAACAGACAGCCGTGTTAAATCGACGTCAGTTAAAGAAACACGGAAAAAAGGTGGTAAGAGAGATAAAAGAAGGAAGGGAGGGAAAAAGAAAGAAACTAAAGAAAAAATTTTTTTTAAATATTACAGACGCTGGACAAATTCAAAAACCTAATTTCCCCAAAACGTTGAAGTATTAAAAAAAGGCCTTTACTTAAAAAGGCATAATTATTAATAAAAGGGAATAAAAAGATATAGGATTTAAAATAAAATTATTTTTTAAAAAATTAGGTCATTTGAAATTAAACTAAATAAAGACAACACTAGGTAAAAAAAAAAAAAAAATGAATTCCAATTATTATATATACATACCTATAGAAGTACACACATACATACATATATATACACACACACAATTTAACGAATAAGAATACATATATACATACACATACACACACACACACACACATATATATATATATATATATATATATATATATATAGTAAGATTAGTTATAGTAATAATACCAATAGCAACAGAAGTAATTCTGTCAAAACTAGCAATAATTAAACTACAAATGAGATCGCCTTGAAACCCACTGGGAACTAACTGGGAGGGATAAGAAGGGGAAGAAAAAAAGAAACAAACGAAATACCTGAACCAAAAGTCAAGCATTCGTGAGAAAGAAAAAAAAAACCTAAGACGAAAACCTTAACACTAAAGAGCTCAATACGAAAGCAGGGCACACAAAGCACTCAAAGCGAAAGTCGAGCAAACAAAATCGATAATTTAAGAGCGAGCTAATAACCTACCACGGTTTCGCTTAACAGCTCGTCAGGGAAATATATATATATATGTGTGTGTGTGTGTGTGTGTGTGTGTGTGTGTGTGTGTGTGTGTGTGTGTACCTATGGGTTAGGGGTTCGCAACTCCGACTGACACTACATTGGTTGAGTGTCGATCCCGGCCGGATGCAAGTGGAAGTTTAGCCACACTGATGAGAAGCGATATAGCGAAACAGGCTTACATGTGGATGACGGATATATCTATATATCTATACCTTTATAAATATATATATATCTAGATATCAATATATATATCAATATATATATATATATATATATATATATATATGTATATTATATATATATATATATATATATATATATATATATATATATATATATATATATATATATATATATATATAAATTATTTTTTAAAATCGGATGCCCATTGCAGCAGGTGAATTTAACACCCGTCTCATCAGCAAAAACAACATTTTATAGGCAAATAAATGTATTCGTTTGTCTATATGCTAAAAATGGAAGTAAGGATGCAAAAAAGAAAAGAAAAAAGAAAAAATAAGGAAAGTAATGAAAATAATGAAAATAATGAAAAACTGGTGCAAATTCTTGCTATCGGAACCTGTAAGTCTGCCACTTTGTTTACAAAAGCGAAAAATGATACAATAAAACAAATTAAGAATAAAAATAAAAAGAAGAAATCGTTCAAGAGAAATAACGGCTTTGCAAGCCCAAGGTTATAGGTTTGAAAAATGCCAATATTGAAATAAACTAGTTAAACATATTCCTTTTAAAAATTTAATACGACAAATGAAATAGATTTAAAAGTGGGAAATTGTTATATAATATAATTAAATGTTATAGCAAATAAGCTTTCTGTCTACATCTGTATTAATATTTATTATTAATAGAATCTCTTCGAAATTACCTCCAAACTGTTTTATGACCAATATACAGGGTGTCCCAGAAGTCGAGCACCATCAAGATTTTATAAAAGTACATCTGAATTTCATTCTCATTGATCATAATCTTAACAAACGCTCAAATTGTTTACCCTCTGCATTAACACATGCATCAATTCTCTTTCTGTGTTTTAAGAATACGATGTACTGATGATTTGCTAATCGTTAGCTCATGGCTTACTTTCCTTCTTGATTTCACGGGCTTTTACCAACATTCGCCAGAACCAGGGTAGATTTTTCCTCCTTTCGTTGGTCACATCTCTCTCGGTCAGCAATTGATCCAGTTTCTTAGAAGCGTTTGAACAAGCGACAGACAGTGGGTATGTGTCAATTGTTTTTATTGCTCAGGATAATTGCGGTTGAATTCTTGAGTCACGGAGTGGCATGTTGCCCTATTTCTTCCACACATAAAAAATTTTTGTACTGTTAGTTTCTCACCCATCTGAAATCAAATCTGACATATAGAAAAAAAATAAAAATTTGTATAAGTGTGCGATTTCTGGGAGTCTCTCTCTCTCTCTCTCTCTCTCTCTATATATATATATATATATATATATATATATATATATATTGTTTCGAGGATGCATTTCTATATTCAAAAATGTTAACCAAGTCTACAGAAAGGTTAAAATTTATGGTAATGGATTCTACTAAGTCCTACTTCTTAATACAAAAAAAGTTAATTCATGACGTAGTTGTAAAAGATAAAAATTAGAAATAGAACGTTTGAAAGATTCTAGATCATTCAAGGTAAGTCAAGATGATTCGAAAAATATGCCCCTATTTCTGGCACTATCAACTCCAGTTTTGTTTCGAGGATTAGTGTATCCAGCGGTAAGAATCTCTATGAAAAGTTGCTGACCAACAAAATCCCCAAAAGAGGACCTTCTGGAACAAATCTGGTAAATAGGAATTTTGAATATTTTAATTGAAGAAACTAAAAGTTTTTCTACATATACACATTTGAGGATTTCCAATAATAGCACTCAGATTACGTCGCTAGCCCTAACGTGTTAAAGATACTTGACTCCTAGACATTTCCTTCTCCTTCGTAACACTTCACCAGTAGATTTATGTTTTCTATTTTGAATGTCTCAATTGTGTGATTGAGCTCTGAATTTTGGTAAATCATTTTCTGTTCTTTTGTTACAATTTCAAACACGTAACAATATATATATATATATATCTTAGTCATTCACATACAAGCCTGTTTTGCTGTATCACAGCTCATGAGTGTGGCTAGACATATCCACTCGCTTATGGTTGGGATTAAAACTCGACCGATATCGTGTCAGTCGAAGTCCCTACTCCCAAGGCATAGGCGCATAGAATCAGAGAAAGGAAATTTTAACGTGTTGTATATAAGCAGTGTATACACACGCCAGTCACCGAAAGAACTATATATGAGCTGTGATACGGCGAAACAGAACTGAGAATATTTACGCTCTCACACCCTGATTGAGCACTTTGGAAAAATAGTAGACTTTGATAAACAGTAGATACTCTGGCATGTACGCATCGCTCATTCAATTAAATGAATTAGAGCGCTCTAGCTATTGGGCGCGTATAATGATATGCGCTAAAATGTCTGCCTTCTTCCACCGAACATCCATAGCCCAGGGGTAGAATCGCCGAGTGACGCCATTTCAGTCGGGTTTCAATCCTGGGTAAAAAAGCAATCGGAGTCTAACCGTACTGATGAGCTGTGATACTGAGAAAAAGATCTGTCGACAGATGACAATATATATATACACACATATATATATATGAAATAATGTTCAAAATAATTCATTACAAATTGTCGGTTGCTTATAACCAAGTTTCGTTAAAATTCGTTAATCTCCGTAACATGTTAACACTTGTTTGACATTACGATACATTAGAGAGCAGATATGATTGGTTTACGATAGATCGAAAATTGTGTTATATAAGCATGATAAAAACCTAGTCTGAGGCTATTCATGGTCGAGTGGTTAAGACAGTACCAGATCAAATGGTAGCTTCCCCTATGTAAATAGGGGTCGTGGGTTCGAATCCTGCTGGGTAGCACACATTCTCGTAATAAAAACTTATCGTAAAATAATCAGGCCGGTAGATATAAATATAAAATACTGTTTAATTAAAAAAAGAATATCTACTTAAATACGAGTATCGGTAAAAATAATGTTCAAAATAATTCATTACAAATTGTCGGTTGCTTATAACCAAGTTTCGTTAAAATTCGTTAATTTCCGTAACATGTTTACATTTCTTGACATTACGATACATTTCAGAGCAGATATGGTTTGTTTATGGTAGATCGAAAATTGTGTTATATAAGCATGATAAAAAACTCGTCTGATCAAGAGGCTATTCATGGGCGAGTGGTTAAGACAGTACCAGATCAAATGGTAGCTTCCCCCATGTAAATAGGGGTCGCAGGTTCGAATCCTGCTGGATAGCACACATTTTCGTATTAAGAATTTATCATGAAATAATCAGGCCGGTAGATAAAAATATAAAAATACAGTTTAATTAAAAACAGAATATCTACTTAAATACGAGTATCGGTAAAAATAATGTTCAAAATAATTCATTATATATATATATATAAAATAATGATTAGAATAAGATTAATAAACAAAATGATTGATGCAAATGTCCAACAAAATTTTGATAGTGCGTCCGTCTTCTTCGAGTTATGTTTAAACATTGTATGCAAGTATAAAATTACAAAAAATATATAGAAATATCTAAGTCTTTATAAGGACGTTGCTTTTCTTGAGAAAACAGCAGTGTTAGTTATGAAAGCGTCAAGAATAAACGAACGCTACCAGTGTGAATGACACGCAACAGAAACGTGAGAATCTGATGGCGATCGTATTCATCATGACATTGTGCGCTATTTGCATAATTTTTAAGAAACATTAATAACATATTCTGAATGCCAAGAGATTTACTTTAAGAATATTACTACTCTTGTCATAATAATAATCCTCTCCATTTTAAATACCGTTTAAATATATATATATATATATATATATATATATAAATCCAGATATTTTGAGTACACCGGCATTTATTTTTTCATAAACAGTGCCCAATAAATATAATAGAGCTCAATATAATCATATAGTTATGATTAATTAATGAAGAGAATCTATCTCGAAAAATAGAAATTTCCGTGTTGCAATGTACAATTAATCCATAACTATATGCTATATGATTATAGACGCGCGCACGCACACACACAAACACACACACACAAACACACACACACAGACACACACACACAGACACACACACACACACACATATATATATGACTAGAATAAGTAATGAAAAAGTCGAGAAAAACTGTTTTTAATCTAACATTTTTCACTTTAAGAAGCTTCTTCAGAGACTTATTAAAGATCTCTATTTATTAAAGATCTTTAATAAAACTCTGAAGAAGCTTGTTAAAAGTAAAACATGTTAGATTAAAGACACATTTGCCTACTTTTTCTTTACTTATTCTGTTCATCTTGTTGGATTCCGATCTATACATTCAACTCATATATATATATATATATATATATATATGTGTGTGTGTGTGTGTGTGTGTGTGCGCGCGTGTGTGTGTGTGTGTATACATATATATATATATATACATATATATATATAAACATATATATATGTATATATATGTATATATATATATATAGATATATATATATATATATATACATAAATAGTGTAACAAAGTTGTGGAACTCGTAGGTTTTGTACCTGCTGTTCATACGTTTACTTTTATAAAGATTGCTCGATACAAACGTAGAGCGTTATATTGTAATAGTTATTACAATGGTTTATAAATTCATAGTATCACAACACAAAAATCTTCAACTTTGTCACCCGCTGAGAAGCACGCAAAACAACTTTGAAACGCGAAATTTTTTGTGTACTGATACTATGAATTTATAAACCATTGTAACAACTATTACAGTATATATATATATATATATATATATATATATATATATATATATATATATATAAGAAAAATTAAGATAGACACGTTATTTCATGGTAAATCGGAAGTCTGGGCCTATTTCAGGCAAACTATCATCAGCTTTTAAATCCTTTGTACAATAAAGACGGAAGCTGATGATGGTTCGCCTGAAATAGGCCTATACTACCGATTAAAATAAAATAACGTGTCTACCTTAATTTTTCTTATATATATATATATATATATATATATATATATATATTCTGTCACTATCAATTTTTTTTTTTATTCTTCTGCCTTTATGTATGATACTCAATAGTAGGTACATCAATATATACGTGCCGTCACTTGACATGGTTTATCAATATAAATATTTTGCTGACATTTTTGACAGCATCACCCACTCTTAATAAGAAATATCGCCGTTGACGGAATTCATTTTATGAGTGTTACGGTGCTCATAAACATTTTCTTCTATGCGAAATAAGTATTATGTTGGATTGGAAGAGACGTCTGCAGCCAATGATATATGATGGGGAACTCCGTTTTTTCTTTTGGCTATTTACGACTCTTTTACTTATCGTCTGGTGTTTTTTAGAAATCTTGTTTGAAATTGGTTAATTCTGCTGCTTTTGTCTCCTAACTGACCAGATCGATTTATTTCCCCAGCATGGTGGGGTTTTTGCGTTGATTCTGGAATCTACGACGTGGTCTCTTATGAAATTTGAGATTTGGTTAGTGAATTTTTTCGTAGGCGTTTGTGAAAAAGGTTCAACCCGTCGGTGTGAACCAAGTCATGATGTTTCTTTTGCGCATCGGAGAACTTCGCTGTTCGTTATCTTGTCCAGCCACGTGTTCCGCAGAATTTGACGAAGTTTCACTTGATCAAATCTTTCAAATTTGCGAATATCACTTCGGGTCTCACAGGCTCACAGCTGAGTCGAGATTTTATCATGATCTTTGTGGTTTAGAGTTATCCAGGATACCCAAAGGCTCTTTTGAATAGCTTCTTCCTCGTATGCAGAGTTGGCGGCAGAGATTCTGTTATCGACGTCTTTTCAAGCGGATGAATTTGATGTTAGTGCGCTACCAAGGTATGGAGATGTTTTAGCATTTTCTGGGTACTGTTAGTTGAGCGTCATTTTTACACCAGGTGGTGGTTAACGCCTAGGTCATGGTTGCAACGAAGCCTGGGTTTTTTCACATGGTTACCGTAACATATGTCCAGTCTCAAGAAGTTATTCACTGAGTTCTGGAGGTTTTCGAGTTTATGTACCAGGGTGCAGTCGTCATCAGCGTCCATTTGTCACAAGAGTTTTAGAGCTTTATGACACGGGCCTTTGTTGCTCGTGTCATTGACCAGAGGTAAAACGACGTTGAATAGACCGAGAGGTCGATTCAAGAGTAGCCGACAGATATCTCCTAAATCATTGTCGGTAAGTAGAGGGATAACTGGGTAGAAGAAAGTAAGCACTCTTGTTTCAAGCCGCAGTCATTACAGCTTGGGTTAGCAGGCATCCGTTGTCGCATCTTGTGTTGTGGGAAGCGTCTGAGAAAATCTGACGGCGCCATTAAGTTGTGATTGAGGACAATAATAACAAAATCTCATGATATAAGTCAAATTATGTAATTTAATGTTAGTTAAGTGGAACAGAACTTTGTCAGTAAAAGTGTTCAGTAGCTATCAGTTGTAATAATAATTATCAATAAATAAACAAATAACAATCATTTAATTTAATCCAAGGGAAGGTTCCGTGACATTAATGCAACTCTCTTTTCAGATATATAAATAAATCAAATAAGTTGATCATCAAAACAAGAATATAAACAAAATTCAACTGCAAAACAGTTATATATATATATATATATATATATATATATAATCCTTTTTAAACGAGGTATTTCGCTATCTTGGTTTCTAATAAATGTTATTAATGTTAATGTTATTAAAAATCGCCTGAAGACACAACTCATGGTATATAAATAAATCATATAAGCTGATCATCAAAACAAGAATATAAAAAAAATTCAACTGCGAAACGGTTATATATATATATATATATATATATATATATATATATATATATATATTATATATATATATAATCATTTTTAAATGAGTTATTTCGCTATCTTGGTTTCTAATAAATGTTATTAATGATAATGTTATTAAAAATCGCCTGAAGACACCACTCATGGTGGAAACCAAGGTGGCGAAATAACTCGTTTTAAAATGAAAAATATTCAAAAGTTCTACGATATAATTGTATAGAACACTTTTTAATACAAATGTGTACTTGTCTAATCCTATTAGGACCAAAATCTAAGTATTAAACAGTCAATATATATATAGCAGCATGCGTTGTAAATATAGAAGAATGCAAAAGAAGTATTCTGTACATACAGTGGTATGGTAACTCTCTAAGAGAGCTCTAAATATATATGTATATAAATATATATAGAGCAAATATAAGGAAAATTAAGACAGACACGTTATTTCATGGTAAATCGGAGGTTTACGCCTATTTCAGGCGAACCATCATCAGCTTCCGTCTTTATTGTCCGAAGGATTTTACACATGATCTTGAAAAAGATATCGCTGATTTTTTTAACTAAAACATAAACATGAAATTAAAAATTAAAATCTGAAAAGTTAAATTAATAAACATTTAAATTTATAGATTGAATTTTTCCAGGGCAGCGGTTATGCGTTTTGGGTCAATTGGAATTATTTTTATTTTAGAGAAAAATTTTAACAATAAAAATAAACATAAATATGTACATATTCTTGCTTGTATTAATATGTCCATATTTGCAAATCAGTCGCTACTATAACATCTACGCATCGTTTATTTAGCAATGAATTAGAACTCTCTCAGCTATTGGGCGTGCATAATGATAACATACACGCTAAAAAGTCTGCCTCCTTCTACCGAGCGACCGTAGCTCAGATATAGAATCGCCGACTGTCTCCAATTCGGTCGGATTTCAATCCTGGGTAAAAGGCAATCGGATCTCTAACCGTACTGATGAGCTGTGATACAGCGAAACAGATCTGTCTTCGGATGACTATTTACGCTCTCAAATCCTGATTGAGCACTTTGGAAGAATGGTAGAATTTAAAAAAACAGTAGCTACTCTAGCATCTACGCATCGTTCATTCAGCATTGAATAAGTACACTCTCAGCTATTGTCGTGTATAATGATTATACACGCTAAAAATTCTTCCTCCTTCTACAGATCTGAATGCAGATGACTATATATATATATATATATATATATATATATATATATATATATATATAAATATAAGAGTATGTGCAGGGGGTGACTCATTCACATATTCCGTGGTGGAACTCAACTGAGATCTTTTTAACCATAGGACGATGCCTCCCTGAGTCACGTCTACTATCACCAAACCGCAAATCCTCCTACAATTTTTCGTATATATATATATATATATCATCTGTCATCCATAATCAAGTTCTCATTTTTATGTGTCATGGTGCAAAGTCCATTTTCCAGTTATATAGTCTTTCAGTAGCCACCCTAATGACCAAGACCAGCATTACCTTCACAAGGCACTTGATGCGGGCCTCCAAAATGAGATGAGGCCCTGTGGAAAAATGAATGGATGCATAACAAAGTCATCAGTAGTGATCAATCCAAACACCTTCATAATCGCCATTATACCCATAGAACTCTTTCCAGATCCTCTCCACTCTCTTCAGATTGACACCCAGTCAATCTAAAATGGCCGAATTGGAGCTTCCGGTGTGAATACGCAGCCGTGCAGCATACGACTTCCAAATTTCTGACAGAAAGGATTGCCTCATTGTTGCTTTTATTCCCACAGACGCTGACCAATTAATTCTACTCGACTGGGCAGTCGACAAAATCTAAAACAAACTCTCCGTGTGTACGAAATTAAAAGGATAAAAAATCGATAATTATTTCATCGCACGTATATATATATATATATATATATATAAATTATGGCACAAACTATTCTCTCTCTCTCTCTCTCTCTCTCTTTCTTTCTTTCTTTCTTTCTCTCTCCGAGATACATCGACGCCGTGATGGTTAGCAAGCTTTTCTCGCTCGAAACAGTTACAACCTAGTTAGGATTTTGATTCTCACTGGGTACCCTATACTTTCTGTCTTTCTGTCTTCTGCGACATATAAGCGGCGCTTAGACAATCATCACTCTCTCTTTTCCACACACACACACACACACACACACACACACACACACACACACACACACATATATATATGTGTGTGTGTGTGTGTGCGTGAGAGAGAGAGAGAGAGAGAGGGATAGGGAGAATGTGTGTGTGTGTGTGTGTGTGTGTGTGTGTGTGTGTGTGTGAAAAAATGAAAACCTTTCTTGGCCGACGCACTTCCTTCTTTGATAGACTTTATCACGGTATATACAAAATGTTGCGATAAATATGATTTTACTTTAATATTTTATTGTATAATTTTAGTTCGAGATTAATTTATGAATGTTTTAAATAATCGATATTCATGAATCTAAAGCCGTGTTTTTTTTCCGTTTTCTAATTTTTTTATAATCATAGATGCTGACTCTCAATATGTATAAAAGAATTCAGGGCGTAGATTTATATCTTGGTATCACTCAATAGCGCACTCTCGAATAATGTATCCCTCTAAATTAGTTACTTTCACTTTCAATAGCTGTAGCCGTCTTTATATTGATGTTTTGGATTCATTTCAAAATATCACTAATGCATTTGATAAATTGTTCTGTATAATATCTATTTTGTGGTCATAGATACTTTTTAATTTACGCATTTTTCTACAATATAATGTCACGGGTTTTCTATTTCTAATTCTAGGTTTGTAGGTAACCATTCTACTGAATAATTTTTCTCCAGGATATTTTTTTGTTTTTTGTCAGTATGCACTCAATTGTCCCGGGTGTGGTTGTAATAATTTTGATATTAATGAGATAGGCCATTGTTTTGGATAGTAGATATCAAAATGTTAGTAGGTAGTATCATATGTCGTTTTTATCTACACCATTGTCATTTATATATATATATATATATATATATATATATATGTTTACATATATATATTTAAAATAACCTTAATCCAAAAGGAAAAGTAGGAAGGTAAATCCCAAAGACCCGATCCTAATTAAAATTTATATTTTAATATTAAAAAATGAGACCGGTAGATAGCTCAATCTAATTAAAATTACAGAGCCAATTATAAAATAAAATAAATTTCGATGTTCAAAACTACTGAATGATCATTTCAAAATGAAATCCCTAAGAGGGATTTCACATCTCATCGGCAACTACCACACTTCAAACTGAAAAAAAAAAAAGAATCAATAAAGAAATATAAAAATTGAAGTTTAAGAATTCACCTACGGAAGAATTAAAAAAATTTTACGTCTCAAAAAAAAAAAATCATCGGTTAGCAATCAATGTCTATTTTTCGATTTTGAAGAATTTTACTTTTAGATAGAGTTGTAAGTGAAAAAATTTAAAAACTGGGCTTTATCTAGCTTTAAAAAGAGGTTAACGGATGGAATAGGAAGTGGTGTTTGATTAAGACGTGGGTTAAACAAAACAGAAAGTGAGGGAGCGAAGGGGTAAGAAGGAGAAGGAAAAAGAAAAGAATAAAAGAAAAATTTCCGTATTTTAAAGACGCCCGATACGTGTCAAACAAAACTAGTGTTTATAAATGGGTTAAAATATTAGAAAAATGATTTTTAGAAAAAACATATTTAGGGCAAAAAGCTGATATATGATTTAATTGAATTTAATTAAGTTAATCTAATTAATGATAAATCAAGATTTAAATAAAATAAAAATAAAAATAAAATTAGATTTTGATATTGATGAGATAAGCCATTGTTTTGGATAGTAGATAGCAAAAAGTTAGTAGGTATTATCACGTGTCGTTTTTATCTAGATCATTGTCATTGTTATATATATATATTTAAAATCAGATATTTTACCGGCGGAAGTACAAAAAAAATTTTTCCACGGAAAATTAAAGGGGTGGGATAAATAAGAAAGCAAACAGGTATTTATGTCTAATTTTATTTTTAGAAAACCCCTACTCCTTCACTGAGTTAAAAGTTGAAATTTAGCCTTGTCTGGTCAAAAGAAATGGTAGTGGGAAGGAAATACATATATATATATATATAAGTATGTATATATGGTAGGGGAGGAAATACATATATATATATATATATGTATATATGGTAGGTGGGAAGGAAATGCATATATATATATATATATATATGGTAGGGAGTAGGAAATACACATATATATTATTACGAAGTAAGTATAGATGAAGTATAGTGAAAATAGCCAAACCTTACAACGGTGGGTAAACCTGTAGACTGTGCCAGGAGGAAAAGTTTGCTCTTATGTTATTCTCAAACAAAAATGATTTACTAAATGAATGGACGGAAATTATAACCAAGTGTAACCATACCAGAAAATACTAAAAAAGGTCCTGCAACCATGGATGAAAACGTTATATCTTCTATTTTGGAAGATTACGTGTTCAAAAAATTCCAGTTACGTGAGCGTTTTCAAAAAACGGTAAAATCACTTCTAGTAAATCGTCTTAAGTCACCACATGGTAGAAGCCAAGGTCGCGTAATAATTCATTCACAAATGAAAAATATTAAAAAGTTTCACAATATAATTGTATTGAACAGTTTTTAATTTAAATGCATACTGATCTAATTTAATTATGACCAAAGACTAATTATATATATATATATATATTAAAAAAACAAACAAACTTTAATCCAAAAGGAAACGCAGGAAGGTAAATCCCAAAGCCCCGATCCTAATTAATATTAATATTTTAATATTAAAAAATGATCCAGGTGGAGGACTCAATGTAATTAATATTTAAATTACTGAGCCAATTATAAAATAAAAATACATTTCGAAAGTTCAAAAGCGTTGAATGATCATTTCAATATGAAATCCCTAAGAGAGATTTCACATCTCATCGGCAACTATCAATGAACTTTCGAAATTTATTTTTATTTCATATATATATATATATATATATATATATATATATATATATATATATATGTGTGTGTGTGTGTGTATTTAGGCAGAAAATTTTCTTTTAGACATGTCCGATTAAATAAATTGCAAACATTGTGTCTGCTTATTTTTAATAAAATCCGTTCATACTCACGAGTAGTCTTTCCCGTATTATAATTAAAAGCAATCAGAAATTAACTGTAACGTTGACAGATGTTATCATTCATTTCTCAAGGTATCCGAGTACTTTCAATCTCTTTCCGAGATCATCTTTAGTGGCGTGAATTATGGTAACAAAAAATAACCGCAAAACAGTGTTGCTAAAAAGTACTGTAATTTTTTCTGCTTCAAATATAACGGTTAACTAACTGCTAGCGTTCATTAGAACGTGAAAATTACCTAAATGGAATTTTTTTATAAGTTGTAATCCTATGGTCATACACGTGTTAAAGCATGAAATATCTGTTCTTTTTTCAAACATTTTAGAAAATTACTACAGTATTTATAGCTGATTCTATTAATTGACGGCTTAAGTGTTTTAATGAATATTGCCTCTAGAATCTATAGTTTGCTTTTGTTGTTTCCTTGATGTAGAATAGTTCTGTCATATATCATTATTTTTTAATATTGTGAAGGTATATATATATATATATATGTATATATACCTTCACAATATTAAAAAATAATGATATATATATATATATATATATATATATATATATATATATATATATACTTACATATTTTTATCAATATTCGATGTATTTATAAGAGAAGAGATATCGACGCACTTCTAAAATGTATTTATATATCTGCATCTATATATACATATATCGTAGTACTGTTAAATGAATAGCTTTTGTTCATGTACCTCATAACAAAGAAAAATTCGTTCATATTTTCACGTCTTCGTGTTGTGTGCGTACATTGTTATTTAACCGTCCGCCATTTTGGCCTTCATGACATTTCTGATGACGGAATTGAGAAATATATTTCTACTTTATGTATTCTATGTCTCTGTTCGTAACTGGCAAGAGTAAAACAGAAAGAATTGGTAAAAATAATGGCGGCGATGCCAGCAATGGTTTGAAAAAAAAATCGAAGTTGTGTATGATGGCAGGAAATCGGATGGACGCAGACAATACATCAATCAAAGATCGTGCCATAGACAATCACTCACGCACCGGAAAAAAATGCGCATGCGTAGACAGCAGTGACTACTTTCTATCTCTCTCCCTCACTCTTTCTCTGTTTATTTCTCTCTCTCTCTCTCTCTCTCTCTCTCTCCCTCTCTCTCTCTTTTGTTTTTTAAACTTTAACCTTTCTTCCTTTCTGCAATTTCTTGTAAAGCTTCACTGAATTCTTCGCTTTTAGAGAGGATCTTCATTTCAATCTTCTTTTTGCAAAAAAAAAAAAAGAAATTATTCGTTGAGATTTGGCGAAACTCGAAATCGCACATATGCTTAAAATTGTCTTCTCTGAAGCATCCTGAAATTCCAAAGACAAACGCCATCAGTACAACCTGTCTCGACTTCCCATTGTTTAATTCTATCTTTTAAATATAACGATTGTTATATATTTGCATCTATAGATCTTTATATACACATATACATATATATATATATATATATATATATATATATATATATATCGCTCATTCACTAATGAATTAGAGCACTCTGGCTATTGGGCGTGTATAATGATAATATACATGCTAAAAAGACTGCCTTAAAAGCAATCGGAGTCTAACCGTGCACATGAGCTGTGTTAGAGCGAAACAGATCGGTCTGCGGATAAATATATATATATATATATATTCGGTCTGCGGATGAATATATATACATACATATATATATATATAGATATAGATATAGATATAGATATATATATAGTGTTGAGTTGTGATAAAAAAAATTATCTTTTCTTTTTTACAATGGTTTTACTGATAAAAAGTAATTTGGCGAGCAGGCCTTTCATTGTAAAGTGCTCGATATCGTGGTAGAGATAGAGCGTTCATAGCCTTAATACAAAGAATCTTTCACTTTTACCGAGCAGGTTCGTATTGTCATATGACTGCCTCGACAATAACCATCAAGATGATTACACGTCGATTCGGGAATATTTACATTTCCACATGTATAGACAGATACTGGTTACCTGTCCTAGATCATGACAAATGGACAATCATAAATAAAAATAATAAAATAAGATTGCTGTTCGATTGATATAATTGAATGGCAATCTTCCCAGGTTTGCTTCAATATTGACACATGCGCTGATTAACAATTCAAGGATGAACGCCAATACGAGATAATTTGATATAGAAATTTTAAAACTTATATTCCGATACCCAACGTAATCGAAATAACAATTTACAACACATATCAACAAATATGAATGAATACAGGCGAAGACGAATGCAAGAGATGAACACAATAAAAAAATGGGGAGAACCTGATAATTCATAACACGTGGTATGGTGCATGTGGTCACATAATATTCGTGGAAGTGTATGCGTGTTCTAACAGGGGGTCTAAGAATTTAATGACTGATCTTTATATCAGTTCGTTTTCTCTTATTTTGCTGTCTTTTCTTTTATTTTCTCTCTTCCTCCTGTTTCTTTATACAGCTTAGGACTCAAATGTAGTCCACTTGAAATATATTTAGTTATGACTGTCTCTATTTTCTTTCAGTTGACTGTTGTATTTTCAGCATACATATTTCTTAAATACCTGCATTCTTCTTTATTCTTTTATTCAAACCAGCGTCGTATTTTCTGTATTCGAACGATTCTGCTTCTACTTATCTTCAAAATCTCTTCCTTTATATGTTGACTTCTCTGCGTCGCTATCTCTTTTTCTTTTCTTTTTTTTTCTTGAAAAACAACTTGGCTTTACTTTCTTTTTTCTTCTTTGAACAAACAGGAATCAGCATACAAATTCTCTTATCTTCGTCGCTATTTTTCTTCCTTTTCTTGATAAACAAGTTGGCTTCGCTTTCTTTCTCTTCTTTCAACAAACATGAATCAGCATAAAAATGATATTACAACTTTTTCTCTTATCTTCGTCGCTACTTTTCTTTCTTCCTTGATAAAGATAATTCGGCCTTATCTTTTTCTTGTTTTAACGAATAAGAATTTATATGTTCGGTTTTCTTAAGATGAATTGGTCAAATTACGCTCTTGTCTCAAATGGATTTTCGCCGCATTCATCACTTATCAGAGCCCAGAAAATATGACTTGTTCGTTCAAAATTCAATCTGCAAGTGACTTCTAAACTTTGCTTTCTACATGAGTTGGATTTTGGCGCGAATTCTAGCTCCTGCTGTTTCACGACGTTCAATGTCTAGCTTCTGTCTATTTCCTGTCTAGACATTTATTACTGAGGGTATCCGGGTCAACCAACCTTGACCTGCTATCCCAAACCTGACTCTAGGCTCTCATGTGATGATCTCTTTGTTACCACCCGGAGAGCAATCTCAATATATGTGTGTAAGTGTGTGTGTGGCTATCTATATCCTTAACAAATTCGACTTCGATATTTCGTAAGGAGACATTTATGGCGTCTTCAATCACCAGCGCTGTTTTTTTTTTTTTTTTTTTTTTGGTGCTAACTACTCAGTTAAAGTGACAAAGTCTTTGAATTAAACATATATATATATATATACACAGATAGATAGATAGATAGATAGATAGATAGATAGATAGATGAGAGAGTGAGATGTTTCATGATATATTAAAAAAGTGACGACAATGAATTAAAGTGGTTGTTTTTATTACTGACAACTTTCGCCAGCCATCAAATGCTGTTTTGGCTTCATCATTTTAATCTGAGGATACTAAAGTTACATACACTTTTCTGCGTGAAATATATAATAATCTATATAAGGAAATTGATTAAGTTCTCACACTGATTACAAAATTACAATATATATATATATATATATATATATATATCTATAGTTGGAGAAAATGCTTCAGGTTTGTCAATTTTGTGCAAGATATCTTGGATTTCGACATGTCACTTTTTAATATTGTCGGAACAATTAAGCTTTTCTAAAGCATTGTAATAACAAAAAAAGCTCTTCTCTGTATCGAGCATTCTTTATAAAAAAGTAAATGCTTAAACAGTGCGTTTAAAATCCACGTGTACTATCACTTTTTTGTAATAAGAATTTATATATATATATATTAGTCATACAAGCCTGTTTCGCTGTATCACAGCTCGTCAGTGTAGCTAGACGCACCCACTTGCTTCTGGTCGAGATCGAAACTCAACCGATTTGGTGTCAGTCGGAGTCGCTACTCCCTAAGCCATCGATGCATGGAATCAGAGAAAGGAAATTTTAACGTGTTGTGTATTAGTTGTGTATACACACGCCAGTCACCGAGAGAACTCAATTCATTTCTGAAGAGTCACGCATATAGCAGAAGTGGGAACCGTTTTTAAAAATTTTCTTCTCCAGAGAGTTCAATCGTAATGTGAGCATAATATATTAGTCATCCACATACAAGCCTGTTTCGCTGTATCACAGCTCATCAGTGTGGCTAGACGCATCCACTTGCTTCTGGTCGGGATCGAAACTCAACCGATTTGATGTCAATCGGAGTCGCTACTCCCTAAGCCATCGACGAATGGAATCGGAGAAAGGAAATTTTAACGTGTTGTCAAATTTGCTTAGTTAGTATTAGTCGAAAACTAAGCAAATAGAACATAATACTACTTTAACTAATCAGAAATATATTAATTTCCTATATCGTAATCAAATGTATCAAATTATAAACAAAATGAAAATATACTAAAATAATTAGTAAATACTAATATATCTACAATAGATCCTGAGTTAATCATATACTACACTAAATCTAGTCTATTCGACTCAATTATTCGCAATGATTCATCTCCCTCGGTTAGCGATTTGCAAAAAAATCAACATAGTATGCAAATTCATGTGCTATTTGGGAGATTGTATCTCCAATGGATTAAATAAAATTTTGTTGGTCACACCACAAACTCACTTTGATGACACTTGTCACTACACTGGAACGATAATTCTAATATTTTGAAGCATTTAAAACAACATACCTTGCCACATATACGATTCCGGAAAAACATAAACAACTATAAAACAACTATACTTAAAACTATACTTAAACATGAAAACAATAAACAAAAACTAATAGTCTCAAAGCTATATGCATAAAACAGTTTAAACTTAACCTGAACACGTTATACTATGAAATCTCTACAAATATCCTTAAATGCCTATAATTACTAACAAATGTCATTGGTTTATTCCAATGGCTTCCAATACTTAATATTTCTTGTTTTCACCCTCGCTTGGTCATGTGTGACGTCATGAGCAGTGATGCGACATTTGCTTCCAGCGTCTTAAATGCACGAGTTTGTTGTTGCTTGGAAGTCTTCCATGTAAACAAAAACAGTTTGTCATTATGGTTTGTCCTTGTTTATAATATACCAGCATCATAGCCCGGCGTTGCCCGTACAACTCAGAAATTTTTAGTAGTGGGACTCGGTTATATAATAAAATAATTATATGAAAAAAATATTGTTTAAAAATTGTTCAAAAATTCCATTAAGAAATCTATTTTATTTTGTTTTGCATAAACGTGATTTTATGTTTTGTGTGACATTGTAAACAACATTGCGTTTGTTTTCATTTCAAAATTACGGGGGAAATTATTTACATATTTTGTTGACTAAATGAATTTAACATAAAAATAAAATTTATTTATTTTGTTTTACTGAAATTAGAAATATAAAAACTCTTACGCTCCCAGTTCAGAAATTTTCGAAGAATATTTAAAAATATAGAAATATAAAAATTATTGCGCTCTCAGTTCAGAAATTCTCAAAGACTATTTAAAATGTAGACATTTAATTTTAGAGGAAAACGTTACATTGATGCCACACGAATTAGTAATAATTACAGATAGTTGATTTCTTGAATGGAATATTTAGATAAAAAAAGCATATTTTTTTTAATTTTATTTTCTGAAGTATGAAATATTAAATCTGAAAAAATGACTTAAGTAATTAAATTGACATTGGCACTTTTTTTATATATTTTGTTTTTGTTTGAAAAAACATTTTTGTTCAAAATATTCCGGGGAAAAATATTGACATTTTTTGTTGACCAAATGAATTTTTAAAACGTCGGAAAAAAATTAAATATAAAGGCTCATTTTTTTTTAATAAAAAAATATTTTAATCGCGTTTGACACGTGTGATTTGATTTCTGTGATGTAATTCAGCAACCATCTTAGATCTTAGATGTTTCACAGAGCAAATGTAAGCAATCAGCTCCATTGGCCAAAAAGTGCGAAAGGGAAAATTGCTGAACTTAAACTCAAAAAGTATGTGTCGACCTGGCTTCCCTGTAGATATGTGTCCCTATAAATTTTGAATGATGCAGCTTAAAAAATGTAGGCATGCATAGGGAGGAGTCACACACAAACTAACCGATTGCCTAATATATATATTTAGATAAAGTAATCTGACATCTTTGAAAATGGCTTATATAAGCCGAAAGCTTAGATTGGATTATTAAAAAATTATGTATCAATATTATAATTTGTTTCTTCACTTAATGATAATGCTATTAAACTTCTCAGAGAATATGAAAAAAATTTACATAAAATAGACAAAACTTCTCTATATTATTTAATGAAACATGCATTTATATATATATATATATATATATATATATATATATATTAACGAAACTTGGTTATAAACAACCGACAATTTGAAATGATTTGTTTGAACATTATTTTTGATTGATACGCATATTTAAGTAGATATTCTGTTTTTAATTAAACGGTATTATATATTTGTATCTATCAACCTGGTTATTTACGATAAATTTTTATTAAGAAAATGCGTTTCATTCGGCTGGATTCGAACCTGCGACCTCTGTTCACATAGGGGAAGCTACCATATGATCTGGCAAAGTCTTAGATATATATATATATATATATATATCCCGTGGGGATCTTCATATCGAAATGGTCATTCAACATCATTTATATTTGCTCTGTAATATTTTATTACATGGACCTCTCTTCCTGTATCATTTTTAATATTCAAAAATTTTTAATATTAATTAGGATCGGGTTTTTGGAATTTACCTTCCTGCTTTTTTCCTTGTATTAAAGTATCTGAATTAAAATAATATATATATATATATATATATATATATATATATATATATATATATATATATATTGTGGGTCTAGCAGCATTTAAATATTTTGCTGTAAACAGCTGGAAACCATTTTTGTTCCAACATCGTGCAATAAATTATTATTGTTTAACAATTGGTCTGTTTTGCTACAAGCAAATTAATTAGGCTTTAAAATAATTGTTGATACTACAGAAATCTATTTTTAAACAAATGCAATACAGAATGGTTTTACAGTTGACGTTACTAAGAATATCAGTGGAAAAGGGAGGAACGGGACTTTCTGTCATCGGATATTAATAAGCAGGATAACGACATAATATCGTAATTATAATCATCCATATTCCTAATGATTTTATGATTTACTTTAAATTAGGATGAAATCAATTAAAAGGGATGAGAAAATCGAGCTGGCGTTAATGTCAAGTATCAGTCAGTTTAAGTGCCATACGTGAAACACGCTTGGGCGATCATGTCTCAAAAGAGACATAACTGACTGGGCAGAAGATTATCCCGCAGTAGGTTGCCATTTCTTTTTGCGGTAGACTGGTTGCCGACCAAGGCTATAGAACCCAATCTGTCCTGTTATTTAACCCATAACTGGAAGGAAGAGACGGATTAATACCTTTCCCAATGGGTATTTGCGCGTAAGTGAATGCAATGAATTTAGCTGGAATTCGAACTCGGCTCCCCGATTTCTCGTTCCGAGCCGATATCAACAGCACCACAAGACACATCCTACATCCTCAAGTATCACAGATCCATATAAATGTGTAAATGTATTGCTGTCATTAGAAATTAATTGAAAATATGTGTGGTAGGGATTGTCAGGTTTCGCACACACACACACACACACACACACACACACACACACACATATATATATATATATATATATATATATATATATATATATATATTATAAAATGTGAAAGAATACGTAGATTATAAGACCACTGTTCAAGCATTTACTTTTATAAAAAGTGCTCGATACAAAGTAGTGCTTTATATTGTAAGTTTCTTATTACAATGGGTTATAAAAGCATAAAAATTTACATGTTTCGGAACAAAACTCTTCGTCTTCAGGTGATATGTTAAAATAAATGGTGAAAACGATATATTTTAACATATCATCTGGAGATAAAGTTTTGTTCTGAAACATGAAATGTTTTCTGTGAGAAATTATGCTTTTATAAACCATGTAATAACAAAATTACATATATATATATATATATATATATATATATATATATAGTGTATCGAGGCAGCAAATAATTTTCTAAACATATCCTGTTAAATATAAGAGACAATGAATGTCTATTATGTTTAATCATGAGCCGTTCTAAACGTCGTATTTTGGCTTTAATTTCAGTAGATAGGTTCTAGAATTTTAAGTTTTCGTTTATTATTTTCTTGTCTAAGTATGTGCGTATTTTCAACAAGTGTTTTCCTAAGAAGTGTGTGTTTATAGCCGTGTTGTTTTAAATGTCGGAATATGTTAGAATTTTCATTTAAGTGCAATGTAAGTCTCCGCGAAAGCGAGTTAGTTGTATGTCCAATGTAGGTATTATTTAGTTTGTTAGAGATACACATTGAACTAAAAAACATAAAACAGACACTCATCAACAATAATTTTCCTAACTACATAGTTGATGAACAAATACGACATTTCCTTACAAACCTGAACACGAAAAAAACAACACATGGTAATAGCCCAACCAACCCTAAACATATCACTCTCTTATATCGTAGCCAAATGCACACCAACTACCAACTAGATGAAAATATCCTAAAAAACTCATAAACACTAATATCTCTCTCCGACAGACCCCAACAAAAGAATTAAATTTATTATATATTACGCTAAATCCACAACATCAAACTTAATCCTCCGCAACGACTCCTCCCCCACTGTTAGCGATTTGCAAAAAAAAAAAACAATGTAGTGTATAAATTCAAATGCCCCTTTTGAGAATGTATCTCTAACATTTCTTATGTGATCGGTCCCAATCTGTTAGGTCGACTCTAACCACTTTCTCACCGATGGGATGTGGCTTCTCTTTGTCTCTTTTACAAATATTTTCATGGATTCTGCTACGGCGTGCTTAGCTCAGTGACGCCCTTTCAGAAGAATTTACTTCAGTAACCAATCTGACAAAAAAGCCCCCACACTTAGACAGTTAAATCAACCAAATGCAGCCTCCACTTCAACTCTACCAGCTTCAAGCGAGAAAAGATTCTGTATTCTTGCTTCCCTGACGGCTACAATCCCCAGGAATTTAAATGCAATATCAATTCCTATCTCTTATCCACTTGACTCCAGTCCTTCTCTTGTCCTTTCCCAATCACCCCGTGTTTGTTCTTTTCCATTCTTATTCTACCCTCGCAAGTGTCATCACACCGTTATTACCATCTTTATTTTCCTTTTTCTCTGACACACCCTGTAAGTGGCTCGTCTTTCTCTTCGCTCTCCCTCCTATTTAAACTTTCACACTTCTCTTATGGAACCCCCTCCGCACCAGTGGCGCTATTGCCTTGCTTGGAATGAAACCCTATTCTCTTCTGTTTTGTTTAACCCAATTCTCAGTTTAACACAACTACCTATTCCATCTTTTAACCCCTTCTCCCTGTAAAGCTAGACGAAGCCAAATTTTAAAATTTTTCCCTTACATGTCTATCTAAAAGTAAAATCTTAAAAATAGACGTTAATTGCAAATCAAAACTTTTTTGTGACGTAAATTTCTTAGTTCTTAAGCGGCTTTTTTATTATTATTTTTTTTTCATTTTGAAAAAGTGTTACTTGCTGACGATATGTGAAATCTCTCTTAGGATTTCATGTTGAAATGATCATACAACAATAATTTTGAACACTGAAAACTTATTTTAATTTATATATATATATTGAAGTGAAAGAACATTTAGATTAAAACCCACTGTTCAAGCACTTACCTTATAAAGAGTGCTCAATACAAAGTTGAGCTTAATATTGCAATTTTGTTATTAAAATAGTATATAAAAGCATTATATCACTGCACAAAAATGTCATGTTTCTGAACAATACTGTTCTTCTTCAGGTGATCTTTTAAAGTAAATGGGGAAAATCTGAGATGTGGCCCAGGATAACAAAAAACTCGTGACTGTAATATCACCCGAAAAGTGGCAGTTAGTTCACCGGTTTGACGTATGGGGTCATGATGCAGTGAATGTGGATTAGCGCCCACTGACCTGTTCCTTCATACACGCACACACATGCAGAAAACAGCTCAGCTGCTGATGGCGAAGCAGCATCTGTTATGGCTGTACATGCCTATATGGGAGTGAAAGTTTTGATTACAACGAATGCAAATAAAGACACTCGCTTCTGATGTCGCCATGATGTTTTCTTTTCGTCCAGCACGCTTATCTCTGTCTCTTGTCTCTAACCTTCCGTGTAAATAGCATCTCCTGAGTGTGGGATCGTTGGTGACGTTATCTTACCTCTTTCGTTTATGCAAACATCGTCGAAGTGAAGAGGAGATCGACTCTTGCCCGTGGCTACCTTCTACGTACAGAAAGACTTTCGGAATCCTTCTTTCTGTAATAGAGTGTATACAGTACTGCGTAAAATTATTAAGACAAGAACTATTTTATCTTTTATGAAGCATCAAAATAAAGTTTATAATCACCCTCATTCTAACACGTTTTCACACTACAAGTAGTGTGCAAAAGTATTAGGACAGGGAAGATTTTACTAAAAACCACACTGAAATTTAAATACAGGTTGAAAACGGCTTCTGCTCCGATGAACTTAGATCACTGGTGCCCCCTAGGTATGAATTTGCACGAGATACTAGATTAGCAAATAGGTCCCACCCTTTTACAGTGAAACAGATAAGATGTAACCGCAATTTCTACTCCATCAGCTTCTTTCCTCGCACTTCCCGCCGGTGGAATTCCCTTCCGTATACTTGCTTCACCGACAGCTACAATCTCCAGGAGTTTAAATGTAAGGTCAATAGACACCTCTTAACACACTAACTCGCATCCATTCTCTCAAACACTCTTCCTATCTATCCAACCCTCATCCTCGGTATCCTTACCCGTCTATCACTCTACCTCTGACATTTCCTATATCTAACGACTCTTTCTCATCACTTTCTCCTATGTAACCCTCTAACCACTCTTTCTCATCACTTTCCCCTTTGTAACCCCCTGCGCAGCAGTGGCAGTGAAATGCCTTTCTTTGGGTGAAATGATTAAAAAAAAGCCAAGTAAATTGCTAATAAATAGTCATTATTTAAGACCAGGTGTAAAAGAAATGTGTTAAAAAGAAGCTGTATTTATTTTTCCTATTTTCTGTTAAACAAGTTATTTTGAAATTACTCATTATTCTACTATCCTTGGATATGACTGACTTTTTTCTTATTCCCCCCTCTCGAATTGATAAATTTAATGTTACTTTGCAAGACACACTTTGGTAACAAATACAAGCTGCTTGGCAGGAGATACCATGAGATACACTGAAGAAGCTTGTGATGTCAATGCCTGACAGAATGAAGGCTGTGATCAAAGCAAAAGGCTATTTAATATTAAATTTATTTTGTAACAAGCATATTCTTGTTAAAGCATTTGTTGAGTAAATGAAATAAAATCACTTTAATTAAATTGCTTATTTTCTGTGAATATGCCTCATAAAAAATAAAATAATTCCTGTCCTAATACTTTTACACAGTACCATATGTCTATGCCATCTGAGCAAATACTGTTGGAAAAGAGCTTATAATCTAGGTAACTGGACATAGGTGAGAACTACGGCATTGTTGGGCCGGTCATTTTAATTGGTGGCCAGAATGATATTCAAAGAGCATAGATGAAATGCACTTAAGCATGGTTCCTGTCTGGAGTAGAGGTTCTAAGTTTCGCTGCCGTAAAGAACCACACTGACGACGCATTCCGTATAGACTGCAAATGAATGTAATCTGTTCAACCTGAGCAAAGAATTAAAGGCCACCAGGAAGCAAGAATTTACTGAGAGTGAAACAACCAAAGAGAACAAGAGAACAGGATTAACAGAGACGGAATATAATGACTGTTATTGCACTTGATTAAATCAACTTTAAATCCTGATGTCGAGAGAATATGTCATCAATCTCCATGTAAATATTTCTCGAAAATTCAAAAATTACATTATTTTCGTAGTAAAGTAACTTACGTTGATTTTTCTTAATGACGTTACTGATTTTTCGTTGCATTTCTTCATGAAGAACTTCACGATTCAGAGGCACCATATCAGATTTGGCAGCAATATTCGATGTAAGGAAGCAGATTAGATTTATTAATGTTCTCTTTCTATGTGCAATGGCTCTTTCAGGATGTGGGCGACTCCTGATACACCACGAAGCCCCCGTTCTGTCATCCACCCGCGCTCAGGCCCTTCAAATATGTTATCCGCTGCTTTCCTATCTCTCTCTCTCTTTTTCCTTTTATCAGGCCTGTTAGTATCAGGTTCTTCAAGCCCTCCTTCCTAAGGAACTTTAGCTGTCTTTTTCTGATACTCAGTAATAATTTCCTTTTTATTTCCATCTTTTCCGAAACCTCATCATGACACACATGCTCAATCCATGATATCTGCAGCATCCTTCTGTAGAAACACATTTCAGTTGTTTTAAGTTTTCCCTTCATCTTTGATGATAATGTCCAGCATTCAATTCCATATTGAAAAACTGACATCACGTAGCAATCCAGTACTCTCTTCTTTGTCTTGTTTCTTAATACACAGCTCATGGAATGCATCCTTGTGCTTTTGGATCTCAAAAACATAAATATATAGAAACTACTGTGACCACAAAGTGAGGGGTCAGTTTATGTATTGATTGTAATATGGAACTGATCCCCCACTTTATATTCAGTTGCTTCAAGTTTTTTTTCTTTCATCTTTGATGATATTGTCCAGCATTCACTGCCATATTGAAGGACTGACAACACATAGCAATCCAGTACTCTCTTCTTTGTTTCTAGCGAAATTGTCCTGTTTCTTAATACTCTACACAGCTGATGGAATGCATCCTTGTGCTTTTGGATCTCAAAAATATAAATATATAGAAACTACTGTGGCCACAAAGTAAGGGGTCAGTTTATGTATTGATTGTAATATGGAACTCATCCCCCACTTTATATCCAGTATGCTTCTGTAGAACCACATTTCAGTTGCTTCAAATACTCTCTTCTTTGTTTCTAGCGAAATGTTCCTGTCCCGTAATATTTAATCAGCTTCTGGTATGCGTCTTTTACCATGACAATTCGCATTCAGATCTCTGTGTCGCACTTCCCTTCTTCTGTTAAAAAACTTCCCATATATTTATAGTTTTGTACCTGCTTGGTTTTAGTATCCCCCACCTGTAATTGGCAATTTGGGCTGCTGTTGTTGCTGATGACTATGCATTCGGTTTTCTTGCTGTTTATTTGTAGTCCTTTCTTGTCAATCTCTTCAGCTACCTTCTGTGGGAGGTCTTGTAGTTTCCTTTCCATATCTCTATCATCTGCGTACCTTATGTTGTTTAAATTGTGGCCTCCGATGACGAATCATGGCCTAACATCCTCAGAAAATATCTAAGGTCCTGCTGAGCATCTCCATTAATTTCTTTGTGGCGTATTTTGTTGAACGCCTTTGCATAATCTATAAAACATAGGTACAGTCTTTCTTCAATTGTATTGCCCTTTTGGAGAGCATCCTATAAGTTTATTTAAGACTAGCAAGCTAGTTTTGACTTCGATTTAACGACACATTCTATTTTCTAAGCAGCTTCATCCATATTAATGTATCTTCCTATTAGGAACTTTGTAATTTAATTTCGGATGTGCGTTGTAGTGCAGTGGATGACAAATCGGGGAGCCGAGTTCGAATTCTGCCCAGTCAGTCATGTCTGGAAAGAGACATGATCACCCAAAGCGTGTATCACGTATTGTACTTAAATGATTGACTGAATTTAATAGTTGAAAATATGATAAAGGCTTCTACTGAGCATAAAGCGGGGGTTTGGTTTTCTATTGTTATGAAGTAATAAACTGATCCCCCACTTATTACTACTTAATAATATAATACATCTTTCCTCCCTCTATCTATGAGTCAAATAACAGAACAGATTGGGTTCTATAGCCTTGGCTGACAAACAGTCTACTGCAGTTAGTTCTGCCCAGTTAGTGTTTGGAGACATGATCGCTGAAGCCTGTATCACGTAACTGACTTACTGAATTTAATCTAAGTTTCTTTCAGCTTCTAGTTTCAATTAGCTGCACCTCATTCTTTATTAATATACTTCATTATGTCTATGATGGCTGGAACAGCATAATTATATATACCCTTTAAAGGCTTTTGAAAGTATGGGAAAATAAGGAACACTCCGTCTATTATCAAAAGTTTGCCTATTTCTTGCTATGATATTTATTCATATTCAAGTGATCATCTTCTTTAGATACGGTATTCTCTCATTTTAGATTTCATTTCATTAATAAAGTGTTTTGGATAATTTTTCTCACACTGTCTATTTTTGCAGGTAGGATGCATTTTTTGGTTCGTTCTACCGCAAGGACCAAAATCCTGTGTTGTGATAAACTCATATAGTTTACAGCATTAAGATCAGTTATTTCAGCACAGAAGATTGCATCAGTATACCGAGGATAAATTCTGTTCTCTATTTAAAAGAGACTGGCTTAATCTCAGATCTCAAACATCGTTAATTTTTTTCTTTTTACAAAAATTATATTTATTGCTTGTTTATTTAGCAGAGAAACGTCGCCTTTAACTGAAGTATATTTAAAAAGTAAAGGTCAGTTTCCTTTTATCGTCAGCTCAAATTAAAATGTTATTTCTTCTGTAATATACATCATATGTTATAATAATTGTTATTAGAGCCTTTTATTAGGTGAATACTAGACATTTTTAAGCTATTTATTAGATATCATTAGTTTTTTTTTCTACTTTCCTTAAACCATGAAATTAATATTATCCAGTCTTGAACGATAAGTCTTAAAACTTCAATTATAAAAATCCCACCAATAAGCAACTTTAAAAGTTACATCAGCCCGGGCTATTACAACTAAAAAACACCACTGAGTCGAATTCCCCTCGCTTCATTCGCATTCAAACGCAACGAAAAAGAAAAAAACATCCAGGCAGATTTTCCTTCAAATTACTACTTTGCCGTACGACAATTTTGATCTTTCCTACCGGAGAACTAATTGGTATATATATATATATATATATATATATATATATATATATATATATATATATATATATATATATAGTGTATCGAGGCAGCAGATAGTTTTCTAAACATATATTGTTAAATATAAGAGACAATGAATATCTATTATGTGTAATCATGAGCCCTTCTAAACTTCGTATTTTGACTTTAATTTCAGGTGAAAATAAAAACAAAAATTATCCAACATTTGAATAATATTTTATTAAGTTGGTTCTCAGCTTTCGGCTCACATGAGCCATCTTCAGAGAGGTTACAAGGACGTTAACATAAAAACATCCACCATCAGCCACGATTTTATTTTGTGTTGACATAAAACAGTCACCAAATAGCTCGTAAATTTCTAAGGCACTTCTATGACGTCACAATACGTGAGAGCTCGAAATGATAACAGAACCATATATTTAAATGCAATGTAATGTGTTATGACCAGATTTAAACGTGATTTTATAAGGTGCCGGTTGTTTTGATTTAATGTAGATGGCCTTCAATATCTGAAGGATTTTTTTTACTGTGTATGAGTGAGGATTATTGCATAGTTGACTAAAATCTGTCTGATATTATATATATATATATATATATATATATATATATGTAATGAATTATGTTGAACATTATTTTTACCGATACTCGTATTTAAGTAGATATTCTGTTTTTAATTAAACAGTATTTTATATTTATATCTACCGGCCTGATTATTTCACGATAAAGTTTTATGAGGAAAATGTGTGCTACCCAGCAGGATTCGAACCTGCGACCCTTATTACATAGGGGAAGCATACCATTTGATCTGGTACCGTCTTGACCACTCGACCATGGATAGCCTCTTGATCAGACGAGGTTTTTATCATGCTTATATAACACAAACCGCGTCTGATCAAGAGGCTATCCATGGTCGAGTGGTCAAAACGGTACCAGATGAAATGGTATGCTTCCCCTATGTAATAGGGGTCGCAGGTTCGAATCCTGCTGGGTAGCACACATTTTCCTCATAAAAATTTATCGTGAAATAATCAGGCCGGTAGATATAAATATAAAATACTGTTTAATTAAAAACAGAATATCTACTTAAATACGAGTATCGGTAAAAATAATGTTCAACATAATTCACTACAAATTGTCGGTTGCTTATAACCAAGTTTCGTTAAATTTCGTTAATTTCCGTAAAATATATATATATATATATATCGATTTATTTTACGATGAATGATTGTGGAATAGAAAGAACAACACTGATTTCTGCATCTCCATGGGGTCGTTTGATTCTGCAGAGGCCTGCCGCTTGGTGGTGCTCTTTTTGCTCTGTAATCTTAAGCACTTGTTCGCAACACCGGGCATTACCGAGACGACGGACTGATAACGCTCCTCAAAAGTAATCCAAAAAACGGATAAATTCAGAAAGGACCTAATAATTTTTTCCACCGACCACAATCTCAACATTAATAGCATGAATAACGCTAAAGTCGTAAATGTCTTAGATGTGACCTTCGACCTGAGCAATGATCTGTACAAACCATACACTAAAGATTCACATAACTAAAACTACATCAACAGGGAGACAAATCTCTCCCAGAGATTCACCAACATCCTACACAAATCCACCCAATCTCGTTTTAGTTCCAATTCTAGCAATAAGGACATTTTTACAATTCTAAAATAAATTAATTCTTTAGAAAACTTTAACTCAACACTAATTTAGAATACTCTATGCTTGGTCGGCTTAGGTGATGATTTTAGTGTAGCATGTGCGTTGATTCCTTGTGTGTGTGTGTGTGTGTGTGTGTGTGTGTGTGTGTGTGTGTGTGTGTGTGTGTGTGATTAAAATACGGTTTACGATATGTAATATTTATAGGTAATACGGCTCAATATTAGGGAGGGAGAAACTAACTAAATTTAAGGAATCAACGCACATGTTACACTAAAATCATATATTTGTGTGTGTGTGTGTGTGTGTGTGTGTGTGTGTGTGTGTGTACGCGCGTGTGTTGATATATATATATATATATATATATATATATATATATATATATATATAGCTCAGACGTAGAATCACCGACTGATGCCAATTCGGTCGGTTTTCAGTCCTTCCTAGAAGAAAACGGACGTCTAGTCGTACTGGTGATCTGTAATACAGCGAAACAGATTTGTCTTCGGATGACTATATATATATATATATATATATATAGAGAGAGAGAGAGAGAGAGAGAGTTTTAAGGTGTGCTCTATTTATAGGATTAAGGGCTCAATATCAGAGATAGAGCGTATGGAAAATAAAAGGGTGAACATTGAATTCAACACTCAAGGGCCACAGATTGTTTCATGCTAAGCGCAATCATCAGGCCACATGGACAGTCTGTCGCCCTTGAGTGTTGACTTCAATGTTCACTCTTTATATATATACTTCTGTGTGTATGTGAGTGTGCAAAGGCTGCTTGAAACATTTCAGAAACTTTTTTCAAATACGCAACAGAAAAAGTAAAAACATCCAGAGGTTTTAATAGAAAATAAAATAACATCCCCCCCTCTCTGCATTTCTCTAAAATAAAATAAAAAAAATCTACGTTCGAAATGGGTAGTTTTGCGTATTTTTTCTCTCCGTGGCTTCCGCATTTCTGTTGATGTAGCAGTTACTGATCAACGTACCGTGAACCATTCTTTTTGCAAGAAGGAGAGTCGATATTTCTGTCCGTAAAAACAATGAGATTATTGAGAAACGAGTGGAAAGAGAAAACACTTAACTTGGTTTCTAACCTAATTTTTTTTCTTTTTTTGGTCTGGCAGTCGGATATTTTGTGGACGAATCAAGGAAAAAAATCAGCTTAACAAAGAATGGTATCTAAGAGAGGATGTGTAATATGGCTAAGGTGGTTGCGAATTTGCCTCAATAGGTGGTGTCTGAGTTCGCTTAAAAGGCAATAAAATGTGAATATTGAACTTCAACACAACAAATCTTCTCTCTGTATAAGCATATTACTTATCTATATGTATAAAGGCAGTCTGTGAGCCTGTGTGAGACTGTTCCCTATGTACGTCTACATTATTTAAGCTACGCCATTCAAAATTTCTAGGACACATATCTACATGGAAGCCAGGTCGACACATACTTTTTGAGTTGAACTTCAGCAAATGTTCCCTTTTGCACTTTTTGGCAAATGGAGCCGATTGTTTACATTTGCTGCGCAAAACATCTAAGATCTAAGATGGTTACTAAATTAGGTCACAGACGCCACTAAAATATTTTTTTATTAAAAAAAAAGAGTCTTTATATTTAATTTTTATTCTACTCCTTCCATTGTCATCTTCTTCTACAAGTAAAATGTTCTGAGTTGCACGGGCAACGCCGGGCTATGATGCTAGTACGCTGTATTTAACATCATGAAAGCATCAAACAATCTAGAGAGCAATATGTCCAGGAAAAGTATAAATTCATTACACTTATTGTCGTTTAAATCTAAACTTATTTATAAATGGAACTTTGTCTCTCTGTGTGTATGTGTGTGTGTGTGTGTCTGTGTGTGTGTGTCCGTTACCTATAGATTCCGAAGCAGCTGAACCGATTTTCTTCAAAATTTACACAGTTGTACTATAAGCGTCTGCGAGTGTTCTTAGCTAGGTTTTGTGTCGAGGTAACCCCGATAAATATCGAAAATCGATCATCGAAAAAATCGGGTTATAGGAGTTGTCCGATTTTAATCAAATTTGATATACTCATAGACAAAGATATAAGAAACGATATTCAGAAGTTTCAATGTTTTAGTTCTTACAATAATGCAGAAAATCGATGATATATATATATATATATATATATATATGAAAGGCAAGATGTTTGTATGTGTGTCTGTTTATCTGTCTGTATATCCTTTATACAAATCCACAATTTTTATCCAATTCTCACCAAACTTCACACAAATATTCTTTTGACTCATTCTGAGCTCCAGGATCATGGATTAGTTTTTAAGCTTTCATTACACCCGAGCCACGCCGGGCTATACTGCTAATTTTTACATAGAACATTATTCATGAATTGTGTATGAAATATTTAATCTACGACATATGAGGCACCGATCAGATAAAAAAAAATTGCACTGAGAAAAGCCGGTACGGCGATTTCAGTCATTCGTAAAATATGTTTGTTTGAAATTGAAACGTATCAGACGAACAACCAATTATGATTTAGCGTCGGTCATTCGTAACTTGATGCATAAATGATAATTTTCTTGAACGGTTACACACTTGAAAAACCGGCAAAGTGAACCGAATTTTTCGACGGTTCTACTGAATGAAAGAATAATAATCAACATGGCCACCATGTTGAAAAAAAAATATAACAGAAGATATAAACAGAGACAGGGCGGTAATTTTGTTTGAACAAATTTCATGGAGGAAACAGATTTGTCAGCTGTTAGCTCAGCCATTGACATTTCGCAGTGGATGGGGAGGGGTACTTGCTCTCTATGGACAATTGACGACAGTTTATTCGACTTGAAATTATTTCTTTGTGAAAACCACTCCATGGCTGAAGAAGATGCTTGATAAATTCTAGTCGACAAAGCACACGGTTGTTTTACAGGGACTTTATACACACCTTAAAAAATGAAAACTGTAATAAACACACACACACACACACACACACACACACACACACACACACACACACACACACACACACATATATATATATATATATATTCTCAGTTATAATATGAAAAAAGTATAGTCTACTTAAAAACAAAGAAGACAAGAAGTTAAAATATATTTTCGCACACGCGTTTCGTCAGATCACGGATATTATGAAGGCAAAAAAAAAACTGATTATAATTTAAATAATGTAAATATAGACAAAATGTTGTTTGTAACAGGAAAAAAAACACGTTACTGATACTCTCGTAATTGTTTGATTCTCTTATAGAGGTCCTTAAAATTTTGAAGCATTAGTTTATTATTTTTGTAATGTATATCTTGGATCAGTTCGAAAGTAATAACACACACACACACACACACACACAGATATATAGATATATATATATATATATATATATATATATATATATATATATTATGCATGTTTCATTAAATAATATAAACAAATTTTTCGATATATTTTATGTAAATTCTTTTCGTATCGTCTGATAAGCTTAATATCATTATCGGTTAAAGAAGAAAGAATATCACAATGTTGATATATGTTTTTTAATTTAATCCTTTCTGAGATTTCGGCTTACATCAACCATTATCAAAGACGACAATTATATTGAGTGTATTAAACAGTTCGGAGACGAACGATAGTAATAATCGTCTATTTTTTTGCATGAAAGATTTTCAAAGCAACGGCAAATACGTGCGTGCATGCTATAGCTTGTAACGTTGCACATAATCACGCGAGAGTGGCGGCGGAAAGTATTAAGTATGGAAGGCCATTGGAATACCCAACCGCTTCTGTAATATATTATAGGAAATGTTTGTGAAGATTTCATAGTAAATTTTGTTCAGGTTAGATTTTAATTTTTTATGTATATGGCTTCAAGAATTTTTAGTTTTTGTTTATTGTTTTCACGTTTATTGTTTTACATGTTTATTGTTTTCACGTTTATTGTTTTACATGTTTATTGTTTTCATGATTAAGTATGGTTATGTTTTAGACGCGGATATGGCGGAATTGTGTATGTGTCCTGGCAGGTTGTCTTAAATGGCAGGTTGTCTTAAATGGCAGGTTGTCTTAAATGGCAGGTTGTCTTAAATGCCTAAAGATGTTAGAATTATCGTTTATATGTAGCATCAAACGTTATAAGTGCGAGTTTGTGGTGTGACCAGCATAAATAAACACAACCTAAACATATCCCTTTCTCTCTCTGTATACATATATATATATATATATATATATATATATATATATATATATATATAGAGAGAGAGAGAGAGAGAGAGAGAGAGAGAGAGAGAGACCATACTCCAAGCAATGGCTATGATAACATTCCAAGTTAAAGTTAATAATATTAGAGAGGGAGAAACTGCAAGTACTGCGTAAGAATTAAAAAAAAAAAACAAATATCATCACCAGAAGAGCTGACAAATCCATTATTATCATAATTTTGAATATATTTTATTTTAGAAAAAACAAAAGGAAATGTGCGGCAATTTATTGATGACCTGTCCAAATTCACAAATTAAATAATTGTTATTATTTGTTATTATTGTCCAAATTCACAAATTAAATAATTGTTATTATTTGCTATTATTACTTTTGCAAAGTAACAACAAAAGAACCATTCTCTTTTCATTTAGAAATAACCACTTGGCAATAAATACTAAAAATAGTATGAAATACATCATTTCTTTTATAAAACTGCTGTGGCCCAATAATTATGGCCGGTAGTGTAATTATGCTGGATATACGACTAAATGTTTATTAAAAAGACTCTCTGATCATAGCTCTATTAGTTATATTTTTATTATATACACATGGAGACCTACCAAAACTATACTCGTAGATCATACAAATATAATAGTATCATTCATATGTAAAAAAAAAGTGAAAAATAATAAAAGCACTATTAATGAAAAAAAAACAACACTTAATATCACTTATGAAAACGGCTACAATATTCTGGCCGTGTTTGGAAAATTAAATATTCTTATAACTCTATATACATATATAAAACAATCTCTATATTGAGTTAATCATGAAAAACCAACACTAACACAATAAATTAAAACGCTCATGTCACAAAAAATATTATATGTATCAAATACTTCACGTTGACAATCGCTGAAAACAATTTTGAAAAAAGACGAAAGAAAATTTCGCAAGTCAGTGTAAAAATTTTCTGGCAAAAGAAAATGAGCGATTCTCAAGAAAAATTAAACAAGCCAGTGTAAAAATACCCAGCAAACGAAAACACGCGCTCATCATTTTTCTGACCTCTTTACTGACCACTTATCCACATATACACGGTCAAAAAGACAAACGGATCTCGATAGGTAAAGTTAGAAATTGGTTCGCCTGAAGAGAGTCAACTTTGAAGTCGAAACACGTGTAGTGACACAAATATTGTTAAGGACCTTTAATGTGTTAAACAAAAGATAACTAATATTATTATTAATAATAACAATAAATCTACACTTTAAACAAATCCTTTACAGCTTCTCATACTTTTTTCATATAATAATTTCTGCCGTTGGAGCAAATCCTATTTCTGTTTATATATATATACATATATATATATATAAACTTTTGGCTTTAATTTCAGGTGAAAATAAATACAAAAATTCCCCAACGTTTGAATAATTTTTTATTAAGTTGGTTATAAGCTTTCGGCTCACATGAGCCATCTTCAGAGAGGTTACAAGGACGTCAACATAATAACATCCACCATTAGCGACGATTTTTTTTGTGTTGACATAAAACTTTGCTATGCAATGATAACAGTTACCAAATAGCAAACGCAGTTTGTAAATTTGTAATGCGGTTCAATGACGTCACACCGCGTGTGAGCTTGAAATGTTAACAGAACCATTTATTTAAATACAATGTAATGTGTTATGATCAGATTTAAACGTGATTTTATTAAGTGTGGGTTGTTTGGATTTAATATAAATGGCCTTTACCAGACGCATGAACTTGCAATTAGACTGGTTCCAAGCTCAGAATAAAAAACAAAAACAAATCCAGACCTACATATATTACGTCTGTGAATAGTTTTGGAACGTTATGTCGTCGACGTATTTATCCGTTTGTTTGTGAAAAAGACACTTTCGGTAAAAATGTATATACACGCCTACACCGGGAATAATAGAAGAGAAGTGAACCTTCTAAAATGACCAAAAATATTCTTCTTCTTCTATGTTTCTTCTCCTTTCAAAACGTAAGCGATCGTGGCCCTCCACGTCTCCCTATCCCTGGTGGGTCTTAGCACGCCTTCTCGTGTAACATCTCGCAGCCCCCGTTCTGTCATCCACCTGCTCAGGCCCTTCAAATATATTATTCGCTGTTTTCCTCTGTCACTTTTTACCTCTATCTGGCCTGTCGATATCAGGTTCTCCAAGCCCTCCTTCCTCACTGCATGTCCCAGGAACTTCAGTTGTCTCTTCCTGATGCTTAATATTAAATTCTTTTACGTTTCTGTTTTTTCCAGCACCTCGTCATTGCTCACATGCTCGGTCCACGATATTCGCAACATCCTTCTGTAGAACCACATTTCAGTTGCTTCAAGTTTTCACTTCATCTTTGTTGATATTGTCCAGCATTCACTGCCATGTTAAGAACTGTCACCACAGAGCAATCTAGTACTCGCATATTTGTTTCTAGCGAAATTGTCCTGTTTCTTAATACTCTACACAACTCATGGAATGCATCCTTGTGCTTTTGGATCTCAAAAATATAAATATATAGAAACTACTGTGACCACAAAGTAAGGGTTTATTTTATGTATTGATTGTAATATGGAACTGATCCCCCGCTTTATATCCAGTATGTTTCTGTAGAACCACATTTCAGTTGCTTCAAGTTTTCCCTTCATCTTTGTTGATATTGTCCAGCATTCACTGCCATATTAAAGAACTGTCACCACATAACAATCCAGTACTCTCTTATTTGTTTCTAGTGAAAGTTTCCTGTGTCTTAATACTTTACTCAGCTTCTGGAACGCGTCTTTCGCCATGCCAATTCGCCTTCGGGTCTCTGTGTCACACTTTTCATCTTCAGTTACAACACTTTCCAGATATTTAACTTTTCGTTGCTGCTTGATTTTGACATCCACCACCTGTATTTGGCATTTTGGGCTGCGTTTGTTGCTGATGACCATGCATTCGGTAGTCCCCTGTGTTTTTGTTTAAAGAAAACCCCTTTTCTGAAATAACAACACAACCGTTGCAAAATGCAAGACAAAAGAGTTGTACTAAATTTACCAGTTTTATAATATATATGAAAAAAAAAATATTCGAATAGCGGCCATCTTTGGCGTCAGTGCATCCAGACTTGTTAATGCTAGCTAATCGAATTCTCTTTAAGTAAATGTGATTAATTATCGTTAACTCTGTCCATCTATTATATTATTCGACATTGTCGACCAAACAGGAGTCATACTAATGTTATTGAGAGCTGATGATGTTGACAACCCGTTACATAAATTTTGACCCTTTAGTGAACGACAAGCCACTGTCTGCACTTGCTGACACATCGGGTTCAATCATCAGCGGTAAACTCGCGTCCAATCTGGTCTACGACGCCAAATTGTTTTCTTTTCTTTTATCAGGAATGCATATACTGCGGTGTAAAATTGCATAATGATGTTCCAACTCATGGATTAACGGAATATTATTTTATTGCCAGTTCTTTTTAGGAAATGGAAATTCAATTATGTAAATGCAAATAAACCTATCAGATATCTACAAGTGTTATGTTCTTTATTGTATTCTTTTAGAACGTTTTATGCATCGCCATGTTGAATACTCTTCTTCCTCTGTTTTATTTCTTTGTTTCGTTTCCTAATTTCTCTTCTTTCCTGTCTTCATTTTCTCTATCCAATTTACCAATATAACGAGTGATGTGCTGTGGTGTAATGGAAAGTGTTTTCTAAAGAAAACTCAGAGACCGGATTTTGAATTCTGGTCGGATTTATTACACGAATTTACGCCAAATCTGTTTGGAATGTTATTAATCTCTCTGTTCACCCCATCTGTGGGTTAGATAGTAAGATTTACATTTCGAAAAAATCATTTATATTTTCTAAAAATTGTTAATGAAATGTTCAGAGGAAAAATAAAAAGTAATCTTATAATCCTAAATATGCTCCTGATTCAAATATGTTACTAAGGGTTGATAATCCGTAAAAAAATTAGATAAATGTAATTAACACAGTTTACATTATTCGAACAATTGTCCTCATCTTCGTTTCCATTTTGACGAAGTTTCGACCGATGAACGTTGTAGGAATTTCGAACATGTTCACTGGGGTACATCATACTCATTCCTTGTACAAAGACGCTTCTGGTAGTCATCAGTTATTACACTTCACCTGACTTTCTAAGTCATTTCTCACCGATGCTGTAGCCTGGTATTAAACTCACAACTCCTTCAGTAACCTTTTTTTTTACCAGTGTTCATGTTGCAATCTTTTGAGATTAATGGTTTTCTCTAGTATTTTTTTATGTTAAAGATATTCTTCACTATTTTTATCAGAGCTCATATTGCAATTTTTGACTAATGATTTTCTCTGGCATTCTGTATTACTGATTCTCATAGTGTATTCATCTCTATGCTTGGGAGGCTTAGGAGATTTTTCTAGCTTAGCATATGTGCTGATTCTTTAAGATTATGTAGTTTACAGAGGCGTTTTCTCTCTCTCTCTCTATATATTTTTTTTTATAATCATATCACCCCAAGCAAGGTATTTTACTGACACTGTTGAGCAGGAGGTTATATACGAGGAAAGTTATGTGAAAGAGTGACAGGTTATATGGGGTGTCAGGAAGAGGGTGAGAGAAGGATGAGAATACTGATGAGAGTGGTATGGACGGAGAAAGGAGCATAAGAGAGGATGCAGGTTAGTGAGATAGGAGATTACTCTTGACTTTACATTTAAATTCTTGGAGATTGTAGCTGTCGGGGAAGCAAGTAAACGGAAGGGAATTCCACAGTCGGGAAGTGCGAGAAAAGAAGCTGATGGAGTTGAATTTGCGTTTACATTGGTTTCACAGTAAAAGGGTGGGATTTAGTTGTTAATCTTGTGGCTCGAGTAAATTTATACATAGGAGATACCAGTGAGCTACAACTTCATCCAATAGAAGGCAGTGATCCAATTTCTCCCCCCAGATTTGGTCAGCTACGCCTGGTTTTTCTATCTTCTCTCGTGTTACGGCCTTGCGATATTCTTATAGTCTTACCTTAAGAGGGCAGCCTGTTCCTCTTTTATATTTCTTTCCACGACGACATGGAAATGGGTACACATAATTCTTAACCATATCCTCCACTGTTGGGCAAATATAGACAAATGTTTTAGGACGTGCGTTGTGGTACAGTGGATATCGGCTTGGAACGAGAAACCGGGGAGCCGAGTTCGAATTCCAGTTGAATCCATTGTATTCACTTACGCGCAAATACCCTTGGGAAAGGTATTAATCCGTCTATTCCTTCCAGTTATGGGTTAAATAACAGAACAGATTGGGTTCTATAGCCTTGGCAGGTAACCACTCTACCGCAGAAAGCAATGGCAACCTACTGCGGGATAATCTTCTGCCCAGTCAGTCATGTCTCTTTCGAGACATGATCGCCCAATGTGTATCACGTATGGCACGTAACTGACTGAATTAATTTTAAGATTTTCTACTTTTAAGTTTTTCTTTAAATAGTTTTCTTTTCTGGAAAGATAATATATTTTTTAGAATTTTCGTCTGTAGCGTTACTTTCCTTCTTTCTTTAATTCTTTTTTCTGATCTTTTTTTCGGTCGATTTCTTAAATGTTTTTCTTTTGTTACGGTTTTAATTTTAATTTTTGATTTATTTCTTTTGTCATTGTTTTAAATCTTTTTTATTCTTTAAATTCTTCATCCTTCTTTTAATTTTTAAAAATATTGTTTCTTTTTTTCTTTTTTTTTTTTTTTTTTTTTGTTTATTTTCTAAAACGCTCCTCTATCTCCGGCGGTTTAACCTTCATTCTAGATTTCATTCCTCATCTATTTTTTCATCCTTCTTTTTAATCGTTTTCTTTTAATTCTTCATCCTTCTTTTAATTCTTGAAATTATTGTTTTTACCATAGTTTTTGTCCGTTTTCTAAAAGGTTCATCTACCGCCAGGTTTTTAACTTTCATTTTTTTCTTTCTTTCTTTTTTTTCAATATTTTTTATTCTTTTTTCATTTATCATTCATCTTTTAATATTTTTTTTTAATCATTTCACCCCAAGCAAGGCATTCCACTGACGCTATTACGCATGGGGCTACATAGGGGAAGGTAAAGAGAAGGAGTGGTTAGACATAGGGAATGTCAGGAGGAAGGTGACAGATGAGTAAGGATACCGAGGATGAGGGTTGGGCAGATGGGAAGAGTGTTTGATAGAATGGGAGCAGATTAGTGTGTTAGGGAGGTGTCTATTGACCTTACTTCTAAACTCCTGGAGATTGTAGCCGTCAGGCAAGCAATCGTGTGTAAGGGAATTCCACAGTCGGGAAGTACGAGGAAATAAACTGTTGGAGTAGAAGTTGCGGTTTCATTTTATCGGTTTCACTGTAAAAGGGGTGGATCTAGTTGCTAATCTAGTATCTCGTGCAAATTCGTATTTAGGGGGCACCAGTGATCTAAGTTCATCGGAGCAGAAGCCGTGAAAGTATTTATAGAGAATTATAATTATCGATAGTATTGTATTTACAATGTTTTGTCCAAATTCTAAAGCGTTCCCCTAATTTCAGCGTTTTAACATTCATTCCTCCTTTCATTCTTCTCTATATTTACATTCATTTCCTTTTTACTTTTTTATTTCTATCATGGCGTACACTTTCTGCTATTCTCAATATGTTATTTTCAACTTTTTATATTCATTTATTCTTTTATTCATAGCATATATTCTGCTTTGTTTGTTTTTGTTTGTATTTGTATTATTCTCACTCTTTTCATCGCAACAATTTTCCTTTCTCTTTCACATTTTTAATTTCTCCCTGCATTTTATTCTTCTTTTTATCAACATTTCCCATATCTATCTATCTATCTATCTATCTATCTATCTATCTATCTATCTATCTATCTATCTATCTATGTCAAATTTATTTTATCTATCTATCTATCTAACTATCTATCTATCTATCTATCTATCTATCTATGTCAAATTCATTTTATCTATCTATCTATCTATCTATCTATCTATCTATCTATCTATCTATGTCAAATTTATTTTATCTATCTATCTATCTATCTATCTATCTATCTATCTATCTATCTATCGATGTCAAATTCATTTTATCTATCTATCTATCTATCTATCTATCTATGTATGTCAAATACATTTTATCTATCTATCTATCTATCTATCTATCTATCTATCTATCTATCTATGTCAAATTCATTTTATCTATCTATCTATCTATCTATCTATCTATCTATCTATCTATCTATGTCAAATTTAAATTTTATCTTTTATCTATCTATCTATCTATCTATCTATCTATCTATCTATGTCAAATTCATTTTATCTATCTATCTATCTATCTATCTATCTATCTATCTATCTATCTATCTATCTATCGATGTCAAATACATTTCATCTATCTATCTATCTATCTATTTATGTCAAATTCATTTTATCTATCTATCTATCTATCTATCTATCTATCTATCTATCTATCTATCTATCTATGGCAAATTCATTTTGTCTATCTATCTATCTATCTATCTATCTATCTATCTATCTAGCTATCTATCTATCTAACTGTCTGTCTGTCTGTCTGTCTGTCTGTTTTTATTTTTTCATCCTTCTTTTTAATCGTTTTCTTTTAATTCTTCATCCTTCTTTTAATTCTTGAAATTATTGTTTTTACCATAGTTTTTGTCCGTTTTCTAAAAGGTTCATCTACCGCCAGGTTTTTAACTTTCATTTTTTTCTTTCTTTCTTTTTTTCAATATTTTTTTATTCTTTTTTCATTTATCATTCATCTTTTAATATTTTTTTTAATCATCTCACCCCAAGCAAGGCATTCCACTGACACTATTACGCATGGGGCTACATAGGGAAAGGTAAGTGAAGGAGTGGTTAGACATAGGGAATGTCAGGAGGAAGGTGACAGATGAGGAAGGATACCGAGGATGAGGATCTATCTATCTATCTATCTATCTATCTATCTATCTATCTATCTATCTATCTATCTATCGGTCAAATTCTTTTTATCTATCTATCTATCTATCTATCTATCTATCTATCTATCTATCTATCTATCTATCTATCTATCTATCAAATTCATTTATCTATCTATCTATCTATCTATCTATCTATCTATCTATCTATCTATCTATCAGTGAAATTCATTTTATCTATCTATCTATCTATCTATCTATCTATCTATCTATCTATCTATCTATCTATCTATCGGTCATATTCATTTTATCTATCTATCTATCTATCTATCTATCTATCTATCTATCTATCTATCTGTCAAATTCATTTTATCTATCTATCTATCTATCTATCTATCTATCTATCTATCTATCTATCTATCTGTCAAATTCATTTTATCTATCTATCTATCTATCTATCTATCTATCTATCTATCTATCTATCTATCTATCTATCAAATTTATTTATCTATCTATCTATCTATCTATCTATCTATCTATCTATCTATCTATCGGTCAAATTCATTTATCTATCTATCTATCTATCTATCTATCTATCTATCTATCTATCTATCTGTCAAATTCATTTTATCTATCTATCTATCTATCTATCTATCTATCTATCTATCTATCTATCAGTCTAATTCATTTATCTATCTATCTATCTATCTATCTATCTATCTATCTATCTATCAAATTCATTCATCTATCTATCTATCTATCTATCTATCTATCTATCTATCTATCTATGTATCTGTCTATTCATTTTATCTATCTATCTATCTATCTATCTATCTATCTATCTATCTATCGGTCAAATTCATTTTATCTGGTTAGACATAGGGAATGTCAGGAGGAAGGTGACAGATGAGGAAGGATACCGAGGATGAGGATCTATATATCTATCTATCTATCTATCTATCTATCTATCTATCTATCTATCTATCTATCGGTCAAATTCTTTTTATCTATCTATCTATCTATCTATCTATCTATCTATCTATCTATCTATCTATCTATCTATCTATCTATCTATCTGTCAAATTCATTTTATCTATCTATCTATCTATCTATCTATCTATCTATCTATCTATCAGTGAAATTCATTTTATCTATCTATCTATCTATCTATCTATCTATCTATCTATCTATCTATCAGTCATATTCATTTTATCTATCTATCTATCTATCTATCTATCTATCTATCTATCTATCTGTCAAATTCATTTATCTATCTATCTATCTATCTATCTATCTATCTATCTATCTATCTATCTATCTATCTGTCAAATTCATTTATCTATCTATCTATCTATCTATCTATCTATCTATCTATCTATCTATCAAATTCATTTATCTATCTATCTATCTATCTATCTATCTATCTATCTATCTATCTATCAGTCAAATTCATTTTATCTATCTATCTATCTATCTATCTATCTATCTATCTATCTATCTGTCAAATTCATTTATCTATCTATCTATCTATCTATCTATCTATCTATCTATCTATCTATCTATCAGTCAAATTCATTTTATCTATCTATCTATCTATCTATCTATCTATCTATCTATCTGTCAAATTCATTTCATCTATCTATCTATCTATCTATCTATCTATCTATCTATCCTATCTATCTATCTATCTATGTATCTGTCAAATTCATTTTATCTATCTATCTATCTATCTATCTATCTATCTATCTATCTATCGGTCAAATTCATTTTATCTATCTATCTATCTATCTATCTATCTATCTATCTATCTATCTATCTATCTATCAAATTCATTTATCTATCTATCTATCTATCTATCTATCTATCTATCAAATTCATTTTATCTATCTATCTATCTATCTATCTATCTATCTATCTATCTATCTATCTGTCTGTCTGTCTGTTTTTATTGTATTTTTTCTTAGCTTTGTTTTAACTGCTTTTCTTCTTGCCACTTTTTCTGGAAATCTTTTGTTCGTTTTATTTGACTTCTTTCGTTTTCCCTTATTATTATCTTTTGTTTCTCTTTTTATTGTTATTTATACATTAGTTACTTTTCTTTCTATCTTTTCTACATTTTATTCTTTATTTATTTTTTCTTTCTTTCTTTTTTCTGTTCTCTTTTCTTTTTCTCTTTTCTTTCTTTTTCTCTTTTGTGCTTTTTGTTTATGTCTTCTCTTCATTTATATTTTCATTTTCTTTTCTGATCTTCCTTCGTTCTTTTTTTTTCTTTCATTACGTACTTATTCCTTCTTTGCTTCATATATTCTATCTTTTCCTTTTCTTTTATTTTGTTCTCCCTTCTTTCTTTCTCAATCGATTACATGTTGTCTTTCTTTTTTTCTTTTTTTTACTTTGTCGTTCTGTGTTTGTTTCTATATTAAATCCTTCTTTTCTTTCTTTTTGCATTTTTTCCTTTTTTTCTTTTATTACTTTTATATGGTTTCCACATTCATTTATTTTCTTTCTTTTTCGTCTCTTTTCCCTTTATTTTTACCTCTTTATAATCCACTATTTTACCCGTCGAAACTCTTTCATGCTTTTGTTTCGATTGAATTCTTTCTGGTGATTATCCTTTTCATTTTTTTTATTTAACCAGATTTTGAGCTTATTCCGTTATTTTGTCCCTTGAATTATCACATTCAGTGACTTACAAGCTTTCTTGTTTCTCCTCTAATCGCTATAGGACCGCAATTTTCTCCTGAAAACCGCTAATGCCGACGTGGCAAGGACAATTACCGGCTGTCGATTTGATTATTGCGCAATGGGCGCGAACACGGACATCATGCACCAGAGATTAGCAAATCAATCACTTCTACAGGGGGTTAGGGTTAGGGTTAAAAATAAAGCAATGATAGAAGCGAAAATAAACAAATCAAAAGAGCAATGACCTTTTGGCAAAATTACAAAGAAATCGCGTCAATTCAGAAAAGAATTTCCAAATGTTTTTCATTCAAGAGAAAAAAAAATGGGGGCCGACCGTAAATTACTAAAATATTCTTATCCTAGTTTCGGATCTGTTAAACACATATGACTCTTGTCGCATAAACTTCTGCTCAGCATTTATCTATCTATCTATCTATCTATCTATCTATCTATCTATATATATATATATATATATATATGTCAATCTATCTATGTATCTATACATATATATATATATATATATGTCTATCTATCTATCTATCTATAAATATATATATATATGTATATATAAATTTATATCTATCTATATATATATGTATATATAAATTTATATCTATCTATCTATATATATATATATGTGTCTATCTATCTATCTATCTATCTATCTATCTATCTATCTATCTATCTATATATATATATATATGTGTCTATCTATCTATCTATCTATATATATATATATGTCTATCTATCTATCTATATTTATATATATATGTCTATCTATCTATCTATCTATCTATATATATATATATAAATATATATATTTATATCTATCTATCTATCTATCTATCTATCTATCTATCTATACATACATACATATATATATATATATATATATATATATATGTCTATCTCTATCTATCTATCTATATATATATATATATATATATATATATATAAATATATATAAATCAAAAAATATAAACGTGAGCCAAAACCTACCGCGGTTTTACACGACTGTTCTTCAGCCATATATACACGTCCAATAGCTGAGAGTGTTCTAATTCATTGCTGAATGAACGATGCGTATATGCTAGAGTAACTACTGCTTTTTAAAGACTACCATTCTTCCAGAGTGCTCAATCAGCATGTGAAATAGTATATATATATATATATATATATATATATATGTATATTATAAATTATATTTTAGAACATACAAAAAAATTGTACATGTTCTAAAATATAATTTATAATAAATATTTACAGCTCTATATTATATATCTGTTTTAAATTAATGTTTTGGACGTTGTAAGTGTTTTTCTTCGTTCCGTTTTCACTCGGATATATATATATATATATATATATATATATATATAATTACATCAGTGTTTACTTAGAATTAATGTTAATATAGTCTCTATTGCTTACACGGAAATTTTTATTATTCGATATTTTGCCTAGTCATCTAGAAATATTAATTTATTTTTGTGAAAATGATTTTCATTTGAATTTTTTTTTTTTTTTTTTTTTTAATTATATCACCCCGAGCAAGGCGATAACGCCACTGATGCGCAGGGGGCTACGTAAGAGTAAAAAGACTGGAAAAGAGAAAGGCAGAAACCACATCCTAAGCAGGAAACAAGGGATGAGCCTCTTCACCTGTTCAATAGACGTGGGTGGAGTGTGATCCGGGCGATAGTTTAGTCTATCTACTCCAATTGAAAAAAAAATAAAGAAAAGAGTGGAAAGATTGGAAAAGAGAAAACCGGAAACCGCATCCTAAACAGGAAACAAGGGATGAGCCTCTTCACCTGTTCAATAGACGTGGGTGGAGTGTGAACCGGGAATATAAGAAACAATAAATTTGTTATTTATGGATGTGGAAAAATAAAATAAATTATGTGTGTTCAGTTTAACTAATCAGAATGTAGATCCACTTTAAATTTGAAAATATAGTTTATATTTTTGGGAAATACATGATTCTTCTTTTAATCATAACGGGGAGAATGTTATTCAATCAAAAGCCCAGTCTAGACTGCATTTCCTTTGATTTCCATTATTGTTACAAGATCATTGTCTTAGTTTTCTCAGTATCCTAGCATTTTCTAAAAAAAGAAATAAAAAAGAAAACATTTTATATATTTGACTTGACTTAAAAGGACTTTTGAGTGTAATTATACTTTTTTGTTCAATTCAGAATGCATTTTATTCCAATTTTTCATAAAATCTTAATTATTAAAAAATTTAATATCTTTTTCAATTATTAAAATTGTTTAAGATCTTTGTTATTATTTCATAATCCATATAATTATTATTATATCATAATACAAAATTATTCTCCTTAGAATAAGTTTAAAAATTCTTCATAGAAATATATACCCATTAACTTACATATATCTAATAATTTATTGGTTATTATGGTATTATAACAAAACAGAAACTAAAATAATTAAATAGAAATTAATTATTTTCTGTAATTAAATATGTATTTAAATTTTGTTTTATGGTATTAAAATTATATTATAATATATTGTAACTTTCTTTTGTATTCAATTTTAAATGAAAATTATTTTCGCAGCCATAAACTAACATTGCCTGATGTCGAGATCAAATTCCGTGTAATCTATATTGATATTAATTTTAAATAAAAAACAAATTTAATTATAATTATATTATTCCATACAATATTTGTTGCATTCAGTAGTATTAAAAGGTACATGCCGGAAAACTTGGAATTCTAAAACTGTTGGTTCTCTTCACCTAGTATATATATATATATATATATATATATATATATATATATGTTAGCACAAAAGAAAATCGTCGGTTATGGTGGATTTTATAATATTTCAGTTTGAACGACCTCTCTGAAGATGGCTCATGTGAGCCGAAAGCTTAGAAGAAAATCAATAAATAATTATCCAAATGTTGGAGAATTTTTGTCTGTATTTTCAATTGAAATTAAAGCAAAATACGACGTTTAGAACGGCTCATGATTAAACATAATAGACATTCATTGTCTCTTATATTTAACAGCATATGTTTAGAAAATTACTTGCTGCCTCGATATACTATATATATATATATATATATATATATATATATATATGAAATTATTTGTTTGAACATTATTTTTGTCCGATACTCGTATTTGAGTAGATATTCCATCTTATAATCAAACAGTATATATATTTATTTCTACCGACCTGATTATTTACGATAAACCTTGTTACAAAAACGTGTGTAATTCAGCAGGATTTGAATCCTATCAACATAGGGGAAGCCGCCAATTTATCTGGGGCGTCTTAGACCTCTCGAACATTAATAAGCAACAGTCTAAACGAAGTCAAATCGAGCCTATATAGCACAATTTTCGATTCACCGTAAATAACCATATCTGCACTGAAATGTATCGTAATATTAACAAATGTAAATATAAAATGTTACGGAAGTTCACGAAGATTAACGAAAGAGTTTAACAACCGACAACTTGAAATTATTTGTTTGAACATTATTTTTGATTGATACTTGTACTTGAGTAGATATTCAGTTTATAATCAAACAGTAAAGAGAAAGACGAACCAGTTAGAAAGGAGCAAGGGAAGGATGGGAGTACAGGTGTGATGACAATTGCAAAGGTGGAGAGAAAGGAATGGATATACAGGGTGGTGAAGAAAGAACTAGAGTCAAGTGGTTAACAGATGAGTATTGACATTGCATTTAAATTCCTGGAGATTGTAGCCGTCAGGAATGCAAGAATATGGAAACGAGTTCCACAGGCGGCAAATGCAAGAGATAGCTACAAATTGTTCGTTATTAATAACCATTTCGTCAATCTTCGTTTTATATATATATATATATAAGCTTTCGGCTTACGTAAGTTATTTTCTACTGTGGTTTCTTCAGAGGATTTTCAATAATTGATACAACCGTTTACCGTTTTTTTAAGAACGCTCACGTAACGGTGTTTTATATAGTATGGAATAGTAAAAACAGCTATACCGTTACAACGGTGGCAAAATATGTAGACTGTGCCAGGAAGAAAAGTTAGCTATTATGCTATTCCCAAACAAAAATTAACTATTGAATGAAAGAGCGGAAATTATGTTTAAGCGTAATCATACTAAAAAATGCCTCTCATGTTCATACAACTATGGATGAAAACTTTATAATAACTTGTAATTTTAAGAACTGCGCGTTCAAAAATTCGCTGCCATATGAGCGCTCATTAAAAAAAAAGTCACGTGAGCGTTCTTTTAAAAAACGATAAGCGGCAAAATCAGTTATTGCAAATCGTCTGAAGACACCACTCATGTTGGAAACCTAGGTTGTATAGTATCTCGTTTACAAATGGGAAGTATTCAAAACTTATAAAATACTATTGTATTGAACACTTTTTAATACCAATATGCACTGTTCTAATTTTATTATGACCAAAAACTAAATAATTAAACAATCAATATATATATATATATATATATATATATATATATTGGTCAATATATAGGTTAAAATGAGATGTTACTGTTATTTTTACTGCTGTTTTATTTAGAAGCCAATATATATATATATATATATATATATACTCAGTTATGATCTGAGATTAAGGACAGGATGGTTAAATAAAATAAAGACAAGAGGAAAACTGTATTTAAATCGCCTACGCGTTTCGTCCTGTGATGAACTTCATCATGGCAAAAAGACGAAATGAGCTTTATTCCAAATTACGTATCTATAAACATACAGTGTTGGCAACCACCAAGACGCTCAGAAATCATTTCAAAAGATTAACAGAATATTTTAGTTTGAGAATTCCTTCATGTGTAGTGAAGGATTTTTTTTTTCCTTCACTATATTTTTCCCAATCTCACCTTGACTTATGGAAATTATATTAAACAGACTAACATACATAAAATAAAGTTCAAAGAAAACGGTTGAATTCCCTTCATTTTAACATCTCATGACTTTGCACTACACATAAAGGAATTCTAAAACAGACTAACATACATAAAAACAAGTTCAAAGAAAACGGTTTAATTCCCTTCATTTTAATATCTCTTGACTTTGCACTACAAATGAAAAAATTCTAAAACTAAAATATTCCGTTTATCTTTTTAAATGATTTGTGAGAGTTTTTTTATAATTGCCAACACTGTTTGTTTATAGATACGTAATTTAGAATAAAGCTCATTTCGTCTTTTTGCCTTGATTAAGTCCATCACAGGACAAAACGCGTAGGCTATTTAAATACAGTTTTCCTCTTGTCAAAGGTTTCAGAACTGTTCTGTAATAAAATCCTAATGGTTCTGCAAGTTCAGCTTGCTTCTGGCAGAAGTCTTCATGAATTAATGTCTCAAGTATTTAGTTTTCAAACTCTTTCGGAGCGCGAAGCATTCTATATCTTCAATATCATAATCATTATTGTTGAAGCATGTTACCAAAACTCTGCATGTTGTTTCCGACAGAACATGAATGCCGTAAGTCTCAACAAGACTCGTCTACTTAAGCTGCAGATTTATATTGAATAAAGTAGTGCAGTAAAGTTCCCCGAAAATAAACGTTTTTTAGCAAGAAACCCGATATTTTTAACGCTCTAAAAAATCATAGATTTACATCAAATGCCATAAGTGATACACGCTTAGGCGATCATGTCTCGAAAGAGACATGACTGACTGGGTAGAAGATTATCCCGCAGTAGGTTGCCATTGCTTTCTGCGGTAGACTGGTTGCCGACCAAGGCTATAGAATCCAGTCTGTCCTGTTATTTAACCCATAACTGGAAGGATTAGACGGAGTAATACCTTTCCCAAGGGTATTTGCGCGTAAGTGAATGCAATGAATTCGGCTGGAATTCGAACTCGGCTCCACTTATTGCTCGTTCCGAACTGATATCCACTGCACCACAACGCACATCCGATTAATATAGATTTAAATACTTAAATAAATAGATTTATATACTTTGGCTAAATGATATACACTGAATATCATGCTTACTTATCGTACTTCCGTATAGATGAATTACCATTTAAAACTACATGGACGCAGTTCTGGGAAGGTCATCTCTTAGTAAACAGCATAAACTTGTTCGAGGTCTTAATATATAGTTTATTTTGTGTCTTAATTCGTTTGTTTCAAAAAGTGTTTTCATTTCTAGATTTAAAGAATATAAAAATAGTCTAAACGATTGTTGAGTCCTCGTGGCTCAGCTACACTGTTACTCATTTTCAAGAACGTCTGTTTCAGCTAATTTCCATTATCTCCGATGGCAGTAACGCATCATTTATTAGATTAGTTTAACAAAAATCTTTGAAAAAACGTCTAATAGATTCGCCGAAAAGGCACACAAAGAAGAAACATTTCTACACTTCATTAAGTCCGGAAAGAAAAACGCTTGAACGCATCATAGAAATTCATAATAACAATCATTAAAAACATAATTTTCCTTTCTTCTTCAACATGTAAAAAAGGGCTTGCTCTCTCTCTCTCTCTCTCTCTCTCTCTCTCTCTCTCTATCTATCTATCTATCTATCTAATTTTCTTCATCTATCTATCTATCTATCTATCTATCTATCTATCTATCTAATTTTCTTCAATATCTATCTATCTATCTATCTATCTATCTATCTATCTATCTATCTATCTATCTATCTAATTTTCTTTAATATCTATCTATCTATCTATCTATCTATCTATCTATCTATCTAATTTTCTAATTTTCTATCTATCTATCTATCTATCTATCTATCTATCTATCTATCTATCTATCTATCTATCTATCTTTAATTTTCTATCTATCTATCTATCTATCTATCTATCTATCTATCTATCTATCTATCTATCTTAATCCGTTCAATCCGTTTAATCTTGCTCTCTCTCTCTCTCTATCTATCTATCTATCTATCTATCTATCTATCTATCTATCTAATTTTCTTCAATATCTATCTATCTATCTATCTATCTATCTATCTATCTATCTATCTAATTTTCTTCAATATCTATCTATCTATCTATCTATCTATCTATCTATCTAATTTTCTTTAATATCTATCTATCTATCTATCTATCTAATTTTCTTCAATATCTATCTATCTATCTATCTATCTATCTATCTATCTATCTAATTTTCTTTAATTTAATCTATCTATCTATCTATCTATCTATCTAATTTCTATATTTTCTTTAATATCTATCTATCTATCTATCTATCTATCTATCTATCTATCTATCTATCTATCTATCTATCTTAATCCGTTCATTATCTATCTATCTATCTATCTATCTATCTATCTATCTATCTATCTATCTATCACAATCTCTTTATTTGTATAAATATCTATCTATCTATCTATCTATCTATCTATCTATCTATCTATCTATCACAATCTCTTTATTTGTATGAATATCTATCTATCTATCTATCTATCTATCTATCTATCTATCTATCTATCTATTTCAGTCTGTTCAGTTCTATTGATTTTTCTCTCTATTTGATTCTGTTCATATCTATCTATCTATCTATCTATCTATCTATCTATCTATATATATATATATATATATATATATTTTATTCTGTGTATCTTTCTCTATCTAGAATCGGTGTGTCTGTTTATATTTTAATGTTTTCTTATCTATCTATCTATCTATCTATCTATCTATCTATCTATCTATCTATATATATATATATATATATATATATATATATGATGGCCACATAAGAGTAGTGTGAAACTTTAAGCCGGGGTAGAGCGAAGAGAAAGATGAACCAGCTACAGGGGGTGTCGGAGAAAGGGCAATAGAAGGATGGGAATACCACTGTGAAGAAAAATTTAACGGTACTTTTAGTGCACTGAGGCAAATATCGTTCGTTAGGACTGCGTCGAACGAACCTTCTCCCGTCACAACCGAACCAGTTCAACTTTGATTCATCGCTGAAATGAAGACAATCTCACTGTTCTTATGAAATGGCAAATTTCAATCTGCTGTTTTGATTCTTTTTAGAAATATCAGGCTTTGCCGAGGCTACTCGACTGTTCAGATTTATTTCATGAAGTCTTCGGGGAAATAGTGTGCCTTGATATTTTAATGCCAAGGTCAGCATTAGCACTTTTTTATTCTTTACCAATCCGTCTCCCCTTGCAGTTGTTTTCCTAGGCCTGCCAGGTGGTTTCTTGGCTTAACATGTCTTAGTTTCTTCAAGTTTTCTTAAAACACTATGAATAACACTTTTAGATTTCCCCACACTCTTTGAAATAGCCCCAGTCGAGAGTTTATCTTCCTTACCTACCTTGACTATCAGTTTTCTAAGTTCCAATGACGTCACAGATTCTTTCGCCATGTTTACAATGCAAGAACCAATAACCGGAAAAATAATTATTAACTTTTATGGATTTATTTAATCGTTCTGATGTTTTTGATCATCTATTTTTTTTCGAATCTTATATAATTATTCTTATAACTTTATCAAAATAAGGTAATTTTGGAATTATATAATTTACATTTATATCTTTTTTTACTTGATAAAATGTTCTTTGAAGCTTTAAAATAAAAAGTTATTTCATATTTAGACTTTTTCCTCACATCGTTTTGATCTTTATGCTCTCAGCTGTATGTATATATGTGCGTGTGTGGGTTTTTAACATTTGAATTAGCTACATGTTCTATGCTTAGAATTTCTTTTATCGAAATTCTCACTTGTAAAATCTCTCTTCCGGCTTCCTCTTCCCCTGTCCACATTGATTCTGAAAATTTTAAATGCAGTCTCAATCCTAATTTCCTTTCCTTCATCTTGACTTTTTCTTTTTCATATTCTTTGACACTCTGTATTCTCTAGCGTCGTAGTAGTTTTGCGACCTGGCTTAGGGTGAAATATATATATATATATATATATATATATATATATATATATATATATATATATATAAGTGTATGTGTGTGTGTGGGAGTGTGTGAATGAGTTACAGAAGAAGGAAAGGAATGAAGAAAGAAAGAAAGAAAGAAAGAAAGAAAGAAAGAAAGAAAGAAACGTACCTCAAATAAATTATAAACATTGGACTGTTTATTTTTGTTCGGAAGGAAGACATATCAGAGATGCTGTTGATTTGTCGCATGCCACATTATTTCAACATCAATTTCATAAAAATAGGTCTTCGTTTAAAGATGATCAGTTAATCATAACAATTTCAATGCATCTTTGTCCGTGTAAATTTAGATGTTCGTTTGTGGTGCAGTGGATATCGTCTCGGGACGAGAAACTGGAGAACCGAGTTCCAATTCAGTCGAATTTGATGCATTCACTTACGCTCAAATACCCTTGGGAATTGTAGTAATCCTTCGCTTCTTCTTCCATGTATAGGATAAATTTCAGGGCAGATCGGGTTCTATAGCCTTGGTTGGCAATCAGTCTACTGCAGAAAGTAATGTCAATCTACTGCGCGAAAATCTGTCCAGTCATGTCTCGTTTGAGATATGATGACCAAAAGCATGCATCACGTATGACACTTAACGAAGTGAATATAATAGTTGAAAACATGATAAAGAATTCTACTGGGCATAATCTTGGGGGATCAGTTTTATATTGTTATGAAGTAATAAACTGATCCCCCACTAATTACTACATAATAATATAATACATCTCTTCACCCTCTATCTATGAGTCAAATAACAGGACAAATTGGGTTCTATAGCCTAAAGTAATGGCAACCTACTGCGGGATAATCTTCTGCCCAGTCAGTCATGTCTCTTTCGAGACATGATCGCCCAAGCGTGTATCACGTATGGCACTTAACTGACTGACTGAATGTAATAGAGATATAATTAAAACTTCTACTGAATATAAAGTGGGGGATCAGTCTTATATTGTTATGAAGTAATAAACTGATCCCCCACCAATTACTACATAATAATATAATACATCTCTTCACCCTCTATCTATGAGTCAAATAACAGGACAAATTGGGTTCTATAGCCTAAAGTAATGGCAACCTACTGCGGGATAATCTTCTTTCGAGACATGATCGCCCAAGCGTGTATCACGTATGGCACTTAACTGTAAATAATTTTCATTTTTAATTAAACTACCTTTTCGAGTTCCAAACTGTGCTCACGTAGTTTTCGGTGGTATACCACTTAACTGAATGAGATTTTTTTTATTTCAAGCCTTCTTAATTTTCGTATATTATTTTTTTACTGGCGTAAGAAAATATTCACGTCGGACTTGTTCAACCGTTGCTTTCAGACGATACTGACAGAAGGGGAAGCCGTAGTATTGTTAGCTGACATAAAAGGAAAACCTCAAGGGCTATCAGAGTAGACAGTCACAGAGAGTCAGAAAATATCGATTAAACGTCATTTATCAGAACATTGCGTAAGTTTGTCGAAACGAGGAACAGCCGAAGATGCCAAGTATGAATTAGGAATGACAAAGTTGTGAGTTCAGAAATTAAAATATCTGGGCAATATTTTAATAGACGACGGAAAGGTGACACCGAAATCCGAAAACGCATAGAAATTGTAACAGATTCTATCCACTTCTGGTGCAATGGATATCGTCTAGGAATGAGAAATCGGAGAGAGGAGTTCGAATTCCGGTTGCATTCGTTGCATCCAGTTACGCGCAAATACCTTTAGGAAAGGTATTAATCCATTTATTCTCCATTCAGCTATGGATTAAATAGCAGGACAGACTAGGTTCGATAGCCTTGGTTGGCAATCAGTCTACTGCAGAAGACAATAGCTACCTACTGCCGGAATATCGTCTCCTCCGTCATTTACGTTTCTTCCAAGAAATCACCCACGCGTGTATAACTTATAGCTCTTAACTAAATGACCATTTAATATCTAAACAAATAAACTGGAAAATTCCATTAGAGACAAACAAAAATGTGAACTTATTTAAATATCGATATGGAAGTATATGCTGTACATCCTCACAGGTCTTACGGCCATATCACGTTGAATACATCGGTTCTCGCTCGACCACCGAAGTTAAGCAACGTTGAGCTTGGTCAGTACTTAGATGGGTGACCGCTTGTGAATACCAGGTGCTGTAAGCGTTTAGTGACGGATGCGCGTTGTGGTGCAGTGGATATCGGCTCGGAAAGAGAAATCGGTGAGCCGAGTTCGAATTCCAGTTGAGTACCCTGCATTCACTTAAGCACTGGTACCCTTGGGAAAGGTATTAATCCGACCCTTCCCTCCAGTTATGGGCTAAATAACAAGGGTATGACCTGTTGACCTTGCCCTTAAAAACAAATCCCAATGAATCTTGATACTCGAAAAGAGAAAAAGTATTACTAGACTAGACTAGACAATAAATTGTTGAAAGAAAATGGTATTACTAGCAATAAATAAATAAAATTTAGTTGGCAATAAATGACCCGCCGAGGTTGATATGCCATAAAAACAAAACAATCAACCAACCAACAACATCCTCACAGATGAAGAGAGAGACATCCAGATATGGAGTTTGTAGGTATTATAATGTGACTGTCTTTCTTTTTAGTTTTCGTGTAGTTTTCCTTTGGCATTATAGATGAAATAACAGATGTGGATAATTTTAAAAATATCTACAGTATATTTTTCATTATCATATAGCTATTCGGTCTCCAGATAATGATAATTCAAAATTTTATTTTATTCTAGGGATTTTTTTTTATCGTTTCACTCCAAGACAGGCGTTACGGCCACTGACGCGCAGGAGGTTCATAAGAGTGAAAGTTTAGACAGAAGGAGAGTGAAGAGAAAGATGATCCAGTTACAGGGGGTGTCAGTGAAACATTGTTCTTTTTGTTTTTTAATCGTTTAACCGCCAAGCAAGGCGGTAACGCCACTGATGCGCAGGGGAGTACATAAGAGTGAAAGTTTAAAAAAGAGGTGAATGATGAGAAAGACGGACCAGTTACAGGGGGTGTCAGAGAAAGGGCAAGAGAATGATGGGAACACAGGTGTGAAGACAGTTGCAAAGGAAGAGAGAAAGGAAAAGAACAAGATATACAGGGTGATGTGGAAAGAACTAGAGTCAAGTGGTTAAGAGATGAGTATTGACATTGCATTCAAATTACTGGAGGTTGAAAGCAAGTATTCGGAAGGGAGTTCCACAGGCGGAAAGTGCGAGAAAAGATGCTGTTGGAGTAGAATTGACGGCTGCATTTGGCTGATCTAATTGTAAATGGGTGGGACCTTTTTGCCAGTCTGGTTGCACGAGTAAATTTCAGTAGCGAGGTCGCTAGTGACTGAAACTCGTCGGAGTAGAAGCCATGAATATATTGTTGAATCCATACCCCGCCGGTGAGAAAGTGGCTGGTGTCGAGCTGTCAAGTCGGGACCTATCACGTTACAGATTCTCTTTTGAAGCCTATCAAAAACGCTGAGATGAACAGCAAGTGCGCCTGACCTTATATGACAACAGTATTCCCAAAACTACCATACGAACGTGGGTGTCCCTCAAGGCTCTATCCTAGGCCCTACGCTCTTTCTGATCGACATTAACGATCTCCTCGATGGTATAAGATCCTAGTAGGCTTGTACGCCGATGACACCAGTTTACTCTCGCCTCGATCAAAATTCCGGTGTGGGCGATAAAGCAAACGTCGCTGCCGAGCTTGAGAAAAACCTCCAATCCGTAGTGGACTTGGTAAGAAATGGCTCGTAAATTTTAATGCTTCCGAAACGAAGCTATCATAGACAATCGCACCTACCTCCCATTAGCATGGAACAGGCTGCCTCCCTAAGAGTAAAAGAGTATTCCTCCTTGGCTTCACACTCTCAGCGGACCTCAAATGGAATTACTATATCGAATCCATTGCTAAATCCGCTGCTATGAAAGTCGGTCTCTGTGCAGGACCCGGAACTTTTGCCCGCCTGAGTCATTTCTGCAAATGTATAAATCTACCATCCGCCCGTGTATTGAATACTGCTGCCACATCTGTTCGGGTGCCCCTGCTATTCTCCTCGGAGTTCTTGACAAAATACAACAGATAATCTGTTATGTGATTGATCCCGACTTGGCAGTTCGGCTGCAGTTGCTCTCTCACCAGCGTAATGTGGCTTCCTTATGCCTACTTTCACGGCTTCTGCTCCGATGAACTTAGTTCACTGGTGCCCCTTAGGTATGAATTTGCAAGGGATACTAAATTACAGTGAAACAGATAAAATGTAACCGCAATTTCTCCTCTAAAAGCATCTTTTCTCGTACTTCCCACCTGTGGAATTCCCTTCCATATTCTTGCTTCCCCGACAGCTACAATCTCCAGGAATTTAAATGTAAGGTCAATAGACATCTATCACTAACTCGCATCCATTCCCTCAAACACTCTTTCCATCTGCCCAACCCCCATCCTCGGTATCCTCATCCGTCTGCCACCCTCCTTCCGAAATTTCCTATAAGTAACCACTCTTTCTCATCACTTTCCTTTATGTAACCCCTGCGCAATAGTCGCTGTGGAATGCCTTGCTTGGGGTGAATTGATTAAAAAATTCGACAGTAAAAGGGTAGGACTTAGATGTCAATCTTGTAGCACACGTAAATACATGTGATCAGGGAACCAGGGAAAAAAAGCTACCACGGAAATACTTGCAGAAAATACAGAGGAAAGGTCACATTATACCGGTGAGAAAGTAACTGACGGTAAGCTACCGAGTCAGAATCGATTAAATTGCAGCCCCGTCTTAGGATTTTGTTGAGAACGTCAAGATGAATAGCATGAAAATCCGACCAGAAATGCCAACAATATTTCCTGCACGGATGAATTTTCTGCACAAAATGAAACCAGATAAGAAAAAGCTTCCTAGCAGCTGATGCATCTATGGATTCAATGCAGTCATTAATTTTGATTTCATTTGAGAAAGTGAGACCAAGTCGTCGCAATGCGTTGCTCTCTAGGAGACTAGAGTTATCCATTCTGTGGTAAGTAGTGAGAAATGTTTCTTTATGGTGACTAAAAGAAAGTTAATAGGAATAAAGAAAAAAGAAAAAAAAATATCTTAGCTTCCCAAAATCAAACTAACACTTTTTTTAATCATACTGCCACAAGCAAAGCATTTTACTGTGGCCCTAGAGTCAGGGATCAGTTTATATATTGATTGTAATGCAGAATTGATCCCCCACTTTATATCTACATAATAATTGTATAGAATTTTTTTTATAATCATATCGCCCCAAGCAAGGCCACTGTTTTGCAGAGTGTTACATAGGAGGAAAGTTATGAGAAAGAGTGACAGGTTATAGCGGGTGTCAGGAAGTGGGTAAGAGAAGGATGACTGTGGCCATAAAATGAGAGATTAGTTTATATATTGATTGCAATGTAGAATTGATCCCCCACTTTCTATCCACATTATAATTGTATAGAATGTTTTTTTTTATTATCATACCCACCCAAGCAAAGCATTTTACTGCCACTGTTTTGCTGGGGGTTACATAGGAGTAAATTTATGAGAAAGAGTGACTGGTTATAGGGGTGTCAGGAAGTGGGTAAGAGAACGATGACTGTGGTCATAAAATGAGGGATCAGTTTATATATTAATTGAAATGTAGAACTGATCCCCACTTTATACCCACATTATAATAGTATAGAATTTTTTTTATAAACATATCTCCCCAAGCAAGGCATTTTATTGCTACTGTTTTGCTGAGGGTTACATAAGTGGAAAGTTATGAGAAAGAGTGACAGGTTATAGGGGGTGTCAGGAAGTGGGTAAGAGAAGGATGGGAATACTGATGAGAGTGGAGTGTATGGAGGAAGGAGCATGACAGAGAGGATGTAGGTCAGTCAAATAGGAGATGACTATTGACTTTACATTTAAATACTTGGAGATATGGCATCAGTATTCAATGCACGGGTGAGGGTGGTAGATTTATATATTTGCAGGATTGTTTCAGGCGTCAAAAACTTCATAGCCCTTCACAGAGAGCCGTCATTCCTAGCAGCAGATTTTGCTATGGATTTTATATAGTCATTCCACATGAGGTCTGTTATGAGAGTTAAGCCGAGGAGGCGCAGCGTTTTGTTTTCAGTGAGGCTAGCCTGATCCATGCTAATGGAAGATAGGAGCGATTATCTGTGATAGTTTATAGATAGCAGCTTCGATTTGGAAGCATTAAATTTCAAGAGCCATTTCTTAGTCCAGTCCGCCACGGATCGGAGGGTTTTTTTTCAAGCTCGGCAGCGAGGTTTAGTTTGTCATCCTCAGCAGATGCGAGAGCAAACTGTAGTGTCGTCAGTAACAATTAATTTTATTATAAGAAGTATTTAGCTGCAGCTAACAATATTTAAGTTTAATCTAAACTTATTTATAAATGGAAATTTCTCTCTCTCTCTCTCTGTGTGTGTATCTGTGTGTGTCTGTGTGTGTGTGTATCCGTTACATATAGACTCTGAAACGGCTGAACCAATTTTCTTGAAAATTTACACAGATGTACTATAAGCATCTGCGAGTGTTCTTAGCTAGGTTTTGTCTCGAGGTACCCCGGATAAAAATCGAAAATCGATAATCGAAAAAATCGGGTTATAGAAGGAGTGGTCCGATTTTAATCAAATTTGATACACTCATAGACAAAGACATAAGAAACGATATTCAGAAGTTTCAAGGTTTGCAGTTCTTACAATCGTGCAGAAAGTTTGATATCGATAGCAGAAAATCAAAATTTGACTTACATCCATTCATTTTTCTTTCAGTCTACGGTTTTGCTTTAACTGGAAACAGCTATTGCTTTTTAGTCTTTCGTGCCAATGTCCAAAGAGTCTGAGCTCCAGGACCATGGATTAGTTTTAAAGCTTTCATTACTCCCGGGCAACGCCGGGCTATACTGCTAGTCATTTTATAATATGCGTTGTGGTGCAGTGGTTCGGAACTAGAATTCGGAGAGCAGAGTTTGAATTCCAGTTGAATTCGTTGCATTCACACGCGTAAATACGCCTGTGGCAAAATTATCAATCCGTCGCTTTTCCCTCTAGCTATGGGTTTAATAGCAGGATATATTGGGTTCTATAGTCTTCGTTGGCACTCAGTAACCACAGAAAGTTGACCGCCTGCAGTCACTCTCTCACCGGCGTGACGTGGCTTCCCTGTGCCTCTTCTATAAATACTTTCATGGCTTCTGCTCTGATGAACTTAAATCACTGGTGCTCCCTAGGTGTGAGTTTGCACGAGATACTAGATTAGCAACTAGGTCCCACCCTTTTACAGTGAAACCGATGAAGTGTAACCGCAATTTCTACTCCAACAGCTTCTTTTCTCGCACTTCCCGCCTGTGGAATTCCTTTCCGCATGCTTGTTTCCCGACGGCTATAACCTCCAGGAGTTTAAATGTAAGGTCAATAGACACCTCCTAACACACTAACCCTCCCATTCTTTCCAACTCTCCCTCTATGTGCATCCTAACACGTCTATCGCCCTGTGTAGCCCCCTGCGCTATAGTGGCAGTGTAATGCCTTGCTTGGGGTGTCATGATTAAAAAAAATAAATAACCTACTGCGGGCCAAGCATCTACTCAATCTCACTCAATCTACTCACTCAATCTCCGAAATAGACATGATCGCCCAAGCTTACATCACGTATGACACTTCACTGATGGATATTTTATAAAAAGAAGAGATTCTAAGATTTCGAAAAATGAACGTAAGAAATCGTTGGTAGGCGAACGCGTATGTATTATTTATTTGATAATAACTACGACTGCATGAGAAAATTTATTGGTTAGTACAAAACCGACTTTATTTTATAATTTTCTTGCTTGGTTGAGAGAGGCTTATATTCAATTTCTAAAAAGAAACAAAATCCAAAATTCGTATGACTAACGAGATTAGCGTTCTGTCCGAACAATCCTTGCGGGCACCAAACCAGACATCAACGTTTTTGGAAAAAAAAAAAAAGAACGAAACTACCCCTTAATCGATATACCTGCTTCTAGGGGTCGTAATATTAAGGTCAAAGAAACTGAGAAGCTTAAGTATACACTAGCAGGCCAAAGTTTTGGGCCGAGTACATAAAGCGATTATACACCTATATTTTATTAAGACGTTAAGAGCGTTTAACATTATGCTTTTATAAGTCGTGTCTGTATACCTTGAGGATGGGAAAAGAAGTTGTTGCGCTGTAGAAGCTTCCGTGTAATAGAAGATAAACCGCTTTAAGCAGCTTAACCGGAAAAAAGGCCCTGGAAGCCAATGAAAGATCGGACATGATAAAGTCATGATAATATACGAATTTCTAAATAGAAATGGTTCACTCCTATTAAAATGCGTTTAGCTGATCTGGAAAGTCATTTAAATTAAACTGAACATTAATTCCGCAATTGAACATTTACTTGCTTTTTACACAAAGACCAGCTCTAAAAGATTTTGTAAAACAAAGAAGAGTGTTTCGAAAAGAAATATAACTTCAACAAAAGATAGCCAGGCGTCTAGGAATTTCAAGAACTACCTCAAAACACGGTTTTTTTATTTGACTATCATAAAAAAATGTTTCTATGCGACGCTCCTTAAGACTATAAATAGGCAATGATATTTTAACGTTTTCGTTTCCTTTAGTACAACTCTAACTATAAGATGTAGTAACGCTTCACTGGGTCACTTTCATCTTCAATGTTTTATTTGACTCTCGTTATTTTTTGGAACTTTTCACATACATGTCTCTGACATAGGTTTACACAAACTTAACGCACAGACATATATTCTAAATTAAATGCTTCAAGAAATTTGTCTTTAAATTGTTTTTTACTTTATTTTAATTGTAATATTATAGTTTCCGGTTTCTCATTTATTACTTGCCCACACATTCGACTCCGTAATAATTGATACGGTAAGGTAATTTATAATAGAATCCTTAATGAAAGCGGGTATAAATCATCAAAAATCAGCTTTGTGGAAAACATTCTCTCCAAAAATTCCAACGGTCAAAGACCTACCCCCACTATCACTAACCCCCACCAACACCTCGAACAAAACTAAAATATAAAGAAAAAGGGTTTCCAGTACTTTACACACCGCCTGATGAGGGATATATTATATATAGAATAATTATGTACATGTTCTAAAATATAATATATATATATATATATATATATATATATATATATATATATATGGCGCTTAAAGAATAGCAGAAAAAAAGAATGTTATATATATATATATATATATATATATATATATATATATATATAACATTCTTTTTTTCTGCTATTCTTTAAGCGCCATAGACAATCTCTACTACTCTTCATCAGCATGGATCTGACTATTCCTCCTGAAATTAATACACTGCGCTTCTTCAGTCTAACTCTCTCAGCCGACTTCATGTGGAACAACTACATTGAAACAATAAATAAATCTGTTGCTTGTATATATACAAATGTATCATCCACCCGTGCATTGAATACTGCTATCACATTTGGTTTGGTGACCCTGTTATACCTCTCCGGGTTCTCTAAAAATTCCAAGGGGAGAATATGGAATGTAATCGAACTGGTAGCTAGACACCAGTCACTTACTTACATACGGCTTTCCTGTGTCTTTCACGGCTTGTGCCCCGACGAGCTCAGCACCCTGCTGCCCTCTCTGCACGAATTTACTCCAGCTACTCGACTTACAACTATGTCCCACCGTTTTACAATAAGACCAATCAAATGTAACCTCAACTTCTACGTTAAAACCTCGCATTTCCCGTCTGTGGAACTTCCTGCCATATACTTGCTTCCCGGATAGCTACAATCTCCAAGAGTATAAATGCAATATCAATTGGCATCTCTTATTTCGTTCACTGCAATCTTTTTCCCGACACCCCTTGTATCTTGTTCTTCTACCTTGAAATCTACTTTTCATACCAGTGTTCTCATTCTTCTCTTACTCATTATCCGACACCTACTGTGGCCTGTTCCCCTTTCTTTACACTCTCTTCTTATGTAACCCCCCCCCCCCCCCGTGGACCAGTGGCAGTGTAGCCTTGGTTGGAGTGAAACGATGATAAAAAATAAAATAGAAAAATAAGCGCTCTGAAACGTAAATAATAGAGTGACACTCAGCTTTAAATATATAGACATATATCTTAGACGATCCCATTCATCTTTTTTATAGTTTTTATTTTTGCGTTTGAGTTTGGCTTTTGTTTAACGGCATATAAACCTCTGTGTGTCATTTAATTCCAAAATGGTACAGTTTTAAGAGATTTTTTTTAATGTTCGGTCTATTAAGTCAAATTTTAATTATTTTTGTTTTTATTCTTTATTATTCTAGAAAAGTGAAAATATCTTCTAGTTTTGTTGTAAACATGGGCTATGGTAATAATTTCTTCTTCAAAAATGAATTGTTGGTAATATTCTTCCTTTAAAAATGTATATTTTTCTATAAAAATCTATTTTTATGTATATATTTCTATAAAAGTGTATTTTTATACGTTCATAAAGTTTTGACCCCAGTTTGGGGGTTAAATATTTGGCCATAGCTGGGACCCTAACAGGTGCTACTACTTCGGGTCAGGGTGGACTTAAGTACAACAGCAATTAATAGATGTTTCCCTGCTCCTCACAACCTCCCAATTAGAGGCCTTGCTGCCGAATGCAGTTTACCGTCATGCCCAGAACAATCTTTTATTTTTGTTTTCATTTATATGATCATTGATTATAATTATTCATTCGATAATTTCTTGATAAAATGAGATATGCTTCTTGATTTCGTAAACAACTGTACAATAGACTATTTCAAAATTAGTGTATTTTGTCTTACATTTTCACTGTTATTCACTTTTTCTCTATGCGAACTAAAAATTGTAAATGTCAACATGAAACAATTCTAGGAATCTGTGTGCTGTGAGCTGTCATTACGTAGGCGATTGTGTTTCGCCATATCTTCCTGTCACGTGTAGCTCCTTAATAAATTTTGAAATAATTATCTGACGTTCCCAAGCGCTCATCCTTTTAGGTACTGACCTGGATCGATATTGCCCAACTATAGTTATTAGACGAGAACCATAAGTCAGTTGGATCGTAGACACATGGTAAAGATACGCTTGTGATGCTAACCCCATAAAGCCATGGGCCTCAGGTGTTAACAACGCAGTGTACAGGCTGGAATTGATCCTTCTGCTCTGTTTTCCTACACTGATTCCTGAATATTTGCGCCCATTCAAAGATTCCATAATTCATAACAACGAAGAGTTTGTTTTTTTTTAATCATTTCACTCCGAGCAAGGCGGAAACGCCACTGATGTGCAGGGGGTTACATAAATGCAAAAATATTAATTAGAAAAGAGTGAGGAGTACAAACTAGTTAGAAAGAACAACAGAAAGCTGAGAAAGCAGGTGCGATGACAGATACATAGGTGGAGAGAAAGGGAAGGTTATACAGGGGAGGGGAGAGAGCTAGAGTCCAGTGGTTAGTACATGAGTATTGACTTTGCATTTAAATTTCTTGAGGTTGTAGCCGTCAGGAAAGCAAGAATACGGGAGCGAGTTCCACAGGCGGGAAGTGCGAGAGAGGAAGCCGCAGGAGTAGAATTGTCGTCTGCATTTGGCTAACCTGACTGTGAATGGGTGGGACCCAGTTGCCAGTCTGGTTGCACGAGTAAACACCTGTTTAGGAGGCATCAATGACTTAAGCTCATCCGAGCAGAAGCCATGAAAGTATTTATAGAAGAGACAGAGGGAGGCCACATTTCGACGATGGGGAAGTAGCTACCATCAATTGCAAGAAAAGACAACAGATAATAATCTTCAGGATGTAAGCGATCATGGACTTCCACTTGGCTCTGCCTCTTGTAACTCTCAATAGTTTTTCTCTTGGTATCATTTCTAAGCCCTACTCCACCAAAAATTTGCTTAGACCCAACAAGTACGTGTCGCGCTAATTTCTCCTGTCTTTCCTTCCGTTTATCCGACTTGTGAGTATTAAGTTCTGCAGGCACTATCAGATAAGCGGATGACACGATGCTGATAACAGACACGGAAATGTAAATGTAGGACCTTCTACAGAAGTTAGCGAAAAAGGTGGAAATAGAGGAGTGAGCATAAACCTCAAGAAATCAGCAAAAAAGAGGATCCCAATATGGCAACTGCAAGTCAGTGAATCTAAAATAAAACAAGTAAAAAAATTCAAATACCTGGGAAATATCTTGACAGAGGATCGAAAGTTCAACATGGAGATCCAAAAATACATTTTTATGTATTTTTTTGTTGTGAGGTAATATTTAATCAGACTATTGTCCTCATTGTGGTTACCATTTGTAGGACGTTTCGTCTGTTGTACGCTCCGGCCTTTTTCGAACCGAACCCTTTATTACTGGAGTATATCATTCTCATTCCTTGTGCGAACCTCTCTTCGTAGTTATGAATTATCTCCCTCTAGCCTGAATCTAAGTTACTTGTTCACCACTGCTGTAGCATGGTATTGAACTCACATCACACGCTTTGGGTCAAATCACTGGAACTAATCAACATCTATATCCATGTGTCAATAAGTAGAAGAACAATTGAATTTCAGGGAATTAATAATCTAATGTTCAGTAAATCTTTTTTTTACCAGAGTTCATATTGCAATTTTTTATGTTATTGTTTTTTTTATTTTTTCCCAGAACTCATATTGCAATTTTTTATGTTATTGTCTTATTTTATTTTTTTACCAGAGCTCATATTGCAATTTTTGACACTAATGATTTTCTCTGGCACTCTGTATTACTAGTTCCCATATAGTATTCATCTCGATGCTTGGTTGACTTAGAAGATTTTTGGAGTCTAGAATATGTACTGATTCCTTAAGTTTACGTAGTTTCTAGTGGCCTTATCTGTCTATTATTTCAACTTAATCACATAGGGGGTGGTGATCTCTTTCCTCCCTCCATATGTGGTCAGCTACGCTTGATTTCACTGTCTCGCCTCGTGTTACGGCCTTGCAGTGTTCTTGTAGCCTTACCTTAATGATGCAGCCTGTTTCTACTTTATATTTTCTTCCACAGCTACATGAAATGGCGTGCAAGCAGTCTATAGTCATGTCTTCCTCTGATGGGGGTCTTACTCGGGGGCGGTACCTGCAACGTGTAGAAACCACTTCTGAAGATCGTCCTGATGTTATATGGACCACAGATACTTTGTATTTTCTCCGATAACCCATTCACAGACCGAGGCAGTTTTCTGAAAGTTATAATCCTCATGCCTCATCCATTCTATGTTTTTGGATTTCTTGTAGGAGGTCATGTATTTTTCTTTTTGTGTCTGCTATCAGCATTGTGTCGTCTTATCTTATATTGGCAAGATTTCAATCTCAACTGTTTCACTGTACAGATTAAAAAGATCTGGCGAGAAGACACATCCTTGTCTTATATCCCAATAGAAATATCGACTGAATGAAATCATGCTTCCATAAACCAATCGACGAATTCATTACGAGGAGCACTTAAATTTCACCCTGATGGTTAAACTCAGTAATGTCTCGAACGTATGCCTCTAGAAGGAGAGGGTGGATGTTGTGCAGAACTGTGTTAGAGAGCTACAGTTACAAAACCTCGTCCTTTTGTCGTATTTTTAAGCTTTTTTAAATATCGAAAGTCTAAAGTATTTATTAAAATAAACTACACACTATTGAGAGTTGTCCCTATTTTTATTGTCAAATTCACAATTTTCGGTCGTTATTTGGTCCATCAAGGTACCATTGAGCTATGATAAAGAAGTATGATTTCTGGTATAAAATGCTTCGTCGTGAATATAGCAATAAAAATGAAGACAACAGTCAATACCTCATCTCAAAAATAGAGAAAGTAAGTTTTAAAGTGGGTAATAATCCGTCTATTCCTTCCAGTTATGGGTCAAATAACAGGACAGATTGGGTTCTATAGCCTTGGTCGGCAACCAGTCTACCGCAGAAAGCAATGACAACCTACTGCGGGATAATCTTCTGCCCAGTCAGTCATGTCTCTTTCGAGACATGATCGCCAAAGCGTGTATCTCGTATGGCACTTAACTGACTGACTGAATATAATAGTTGAAAGCATGATTAAGGCTTCTACTGATCATAAAGTGGGGGGATCAGTTTTATATTGTTATGAAGTAATAAACTGATCCCCCGCTAAATACTACTTTATAATATAATACATCTCTTCCCCCTCTAGTCATGAGTCAAATAACAGGACAGATTGGGTTCTATAGCCTTGGTCAGCAACCAGTCTACCGCAGAAAGCAATGGCTACCTACTGCAGGATAATCTTCTGCCCAGTCAGTCATGTCTCTTTCGAGACATGATCGCCCAAAGCGTGTATCAAGTATGGCACCTAACTGACTGACTGAATATTTTAGAACGACAGCATTTTTGCAATATAAGTTCGGCTAAATAAAAAGTGCAAAAATTATATATATACAAACAACAAATATAAAATTGCCCAATTTTGTAAACGCTTATTTTTAAGAGATCTCTATTTCGGAAAAGAGATTTACAAGAATCTGTTTTATGAAGTGCTCGACCAAAATCAATGTTTCGCATTCTCTTCTTGCGGGCATAATTTAGTCCGTTTTCCATTAATGTGATTTCTTCCTGGTTTTTCTCTTTGCTCATTTCGTTTCTGTTCTTCACCAATCAATTTCTCTTTTTTTATTTATTGTTTTCCCATATTCTGCAAATATATTCAGTGTTTTCTTCGCACGACAAATATAAATTATTTTCAATGATTTTATGCGTTTTTTCTTTCATTTTCAGTATAAAAATAGGTATGTCGTATCGTTTGTATATGTGCGTACGCGTATGTACGTGTGTGTGTGTGTGTGTGTGTGTGTGTGTGTGTGTGTGTGTGTGTGTGTGTGTGTGTGTGTGTGAATGGTCATTGAACAATTCGTTGAAATCTTACGAAGAATACCTACGTACTTCCTATGAATGGCTTGGCGAATACATAGGGATGCACAGGAAAGTTCCCAGTCTAGTTTTCCCTGGCATCCTCCATCAATGATTCTAGACAGGCAGATGAGAAATTAGGTCACTCATTCTTACTACATTTTTCTATCATTTGTTAATAATTGATCGCCTCGTAAACAATAATAGACCGGCTTTACAAGAAACCTGGCCACTCAAAAACATTGTTCAACCTTAAGAGTGCTTACAAAACACACACACACAAGCACACACACTTTTGACGATCTATAGTACGTGATTCGCACCAAGAAATACCAGCGGTCAGAATCTAATATTATCTCAATCAAGTAAATAGTAGATACTAAAATTAGGATTAAATCATAAAAATTAACTGCTGCCTAACTTGTCTTAGAAGGGATTCCCAAAGCCATCAAATGCAAAATCGGGACTCAAATTTAAACTGTGGTATACGGATATAATGGGGAAGTGATTCCAATTGAACCTTGAATATACACAATAAATATATCGCATCGCAAGGAAGTTTACATTAGATATTTCAAAGGTCTTTAAATTTGAGCTTGAGTTTTGTTTGACGACATATAAACCTCTGTGGGTTATTAAATGCCAAAGGTGTGGGGTTTCAAGTTATTTTTTTAATGTTTAGTTATAGTGAGAAGGTTGATTTAGTTATATTTTTATGAAAACATTTAGATTTTATTTTTGTATTTAAAGAAATCTGAATATTTCTTCTAGTTTTGTGTTAAAAATGTTTTGCTGAGAATATTCTTTCCATAAAAATATGTTATGGTAATAATCTTTTCTTCAAAAGTGTATATTTTTATATAAAAGACTAGTTTTATGTATATAAGAATATATAAAAGTGTATTTTTATACTTTAATACTGTTTTAACCCCAGTGCAGCTTTTAACTGTTTGCCCATACCTGGGACCTTAACAGGTGTTACCACACTAGTCAGGGTTTGACCTGGGAACAACAGTAATTAAGAGGTGGTTCTATGCTCCTCCCAACCTCCCCAATCAGAGGCTTTGCTGCCCGATGCAGTTTACAGTCAAGTCCATGACCACAAAGTCTTTGAAAAGCTGTAAAACAGAGAGGTTTACAGCACAATCTCTGTAGCTATGAAATAAATGAACAATTATCTCAATTATCAGGTCCTTTTAACGGCTAGATCCTAGAAAATAGTTGTTAAGGGTCAATCATCTGAAGCCCATACGTTGAATTCAGGTATCTTGGAAGACTCTCCTCTCAGTCGGGTAGGACAACCTAGTGTGTAGACGTAATGGACGCTACTCGTCGTATGCAGTATCCTTAGATGTAGGCGTAGTCAATAGACGTAGACCAATAGCAGTAGACCTATATGCGTCCTCGCCTTCGTCTGTAGTTATGGAGGACAACAACCAATCACATTACTGTGAGGGAGAACCAAGGTTTACACATTGATATAAATAAAAACAGAATAAAAGATAGACGGATAGAGAGAGAGCGGGGGGTAATATAAAGAGAGTAAATGAAATAGATAGATAGATAGATAGATAGATAGATAGATAGATAGATAGATAGATTGGGATAGATAGATAGATAGGGATAGATAGATAGATAGATAGATAGGGATAGATAGATATGAACAGATGATAGATAGATAGATAGATAGATAGATAGATAGATAGATAGATAGATAGATATGAACAGACTGGCATAGATAGATAGATAGATAGATAGATAGATAGATAGATAGATAGATAGATATTGAATTGACATAGATAGATAGATAGATAGATAGATAGATAGATAGATAGATAGATAGATAGATAGATAGATAGATAGATATTGATTAGATAGATAGATAGATAGATAGATAGATAGATAGAATAGAAACTAAGAGATAGATAGATAGATATTGAATTCACATAGATAGATAGATAGATAGATAGATAGATAGATAGATAGAAACTAAGAGATAGATAGATAGATAGATAGATAGATAGATATAAATACAAACTGAATACAAGATAGACGAATATATATAGAGAGATAATATCTAAACCTATTTAAGAATGGAAATTTGTCTCTGCATGTGTGTGTGTGTGAGTGTGTGTGTGTGTGTGTGTGTGTGTGTGTGTGTGTGTTTATGTCCGTTACCTATAGACTCCGAAACGGCTGAACCGGTTTTACTTGAAAATTTACAGTTGTACTATAAGCGTCTGCGAATGTTTTTAGCTAGGTTTTGTGTCGAGGTACCCCCGATAAATATCGAAAATCGAAAGAATCGTGTTATAGAAGGATTGGTCCGATTTTAATCAAATTTGATACACTCATAGATAATGACATAAAAAACGATATTCAGGAGTTTCAAGGTTGCAGTTCTTACATTAGTGCAGAAAATCGATAATATATATATATATATATAAACGGCAAGATGTTTGTTTGTGTGTCTGTTTAACTGCCTGTATATCTGAATTTTTTTCAGCCCTTTTATTTTAGTTTTTCTTCGGGTTTGGCTCTGCGTAGTTATAATTGTAGTTCTTAGTCTCAGCCATGATACTATTTATTCAGAGGACTTACTTAGCCTTCAAAATTCAGTTTACGAAGAAAAAAACTTATTTAATATCGAAACCAGGAAATCAAAATTTGACTTTCATCCATTCATTTTTCTTTCAGTCTACGGTTTCGCTTTAACTGGAAACAACTATTGCTTTTTAGTCTTTCGTGCCAACATCCAAAGACATCCAGGACCATGGATTAGATTTAAAGCTTTCATTAGACCCGAGCAACACCGGGCTATACTGCTAGTTTTACATAAATGATCTTCTTAAGGGTATACTCAAAACTTTTGGGAATATCTATTTTGATGAGACAACGTTATAGGCGTGTCCCTTCAAAACGCTTGATGACCAGAGTTTGGAAGCTTGTCTCTACATAGACCGAGCTCTCGCAGCGCAGTGGTGGAAAACTGGTTACTTTCAATTGCGCGTAAATCAAACTAGCAGCCGTTGACTTTTCGCACAACTCGATGAACTAGTGTTTATCAGCGCCTATTAAAACTTTAGTTCAACTCATCAAGTAGAAATCGTACATCAGGCCCATAGCTAAAAACGCTGGAAAAACTATCGTCTCCCTTTATGGTACCAGTAAGTACCTTATTCTTGCTGCTATCCTCTACCTTAGTGAGATCCAGAACAGGCCGAATGTGTTGTAATTTTTCTGTATATATGTAGCATATTACGCTAGATCTGAACAAACAACGAGAAACACGTATACATCAAAATATAAACTGCTATTTTTTATTCTTCGTCGGTGACGCTTGTGTTGAGTAATAGCGCACACGAAGAAGCCGTTGGGAGTAGGAAGCCAGCAAGAGTTCGCTGAGTTTAGCCAAAAATCCTAGACTTTACATTGTCTTAAAACTCCCACGCATGTTTTTAAATTTCGAGTTGTCACTTTTTTGACATCATCTATGTCCGGTTATATCTGTTAACAACCCCTGTCCTTGGTTGACTTCTTTTTTCTTTTTTTTTAATCATATAACCCCAAGCAAGGCAGTAACGCCACTGATGCGCAGGGGGCTACGTAAAAGTAAGACTGGAAAAGAGAAAACCGGAAACCACATCCTAAACAGGGAACAAGGGATGAACCTCTACACCTGTTCAATAGACGTGGGTGGAGTGTGAACCGGGCGATAGTTTAGTCTATCTACTCCAATTGAAAAGTTGACTTTTATCTATGGACGGATGTACACGACCGGCCATAATGTTTAGGTTACCCCGGTTTTAAAAAAAATGATGTATTTCATGCTAATTTTAGTATTTATTGCCAAGTGGATAATTCTAAACGAAAATAGAATAGTTCTTTTGTTATTATTACTTTTCAAAGGCAGCCAGGAAGCCTTTGCTTCGGCCAGCCAATAAGAAGAAGAGACTAGCATAGGGAAAAGAGCACAAAAACTGGACACCAGAACAGTTGATTTGATGCACATGTTATTGTGCAGTATTAACAAAAGAACCATTCTATTTTCATTTAGAATTATCCACTTGGCAATAAATACCAAAAATAGTATGAAAATATAATTTAAAAAAAAACGGGAGTGGCCTAATAATTATGACCCGAAGTGAGTATATATGTATATATATAGTGTCATCCGCGGACTCCGATTTCCTTTTAACCCATGATTGAAACCCGACCGAACTGGCGTCAGTCGGCGGTTCTAACTCTGAGCTATGGGCGCTCGGTAGAAGTAGGCAGACCTTTTAGCGTGTATATTAACATTATACATGCCCAAAAGCTGAGAGTGTTTTAATTCATTGCTGAATGAATGATGCGTATATGCTAAAGTAGCTATTGTTTTTCAAAGTGTACCATTCTTCCAGAGTACTCAATCAGGGTGTGAGAGTGTAATAATGATCATTCGATCCTATTTCTGATTTTTTTAATATATGTACACGAATAATTATAGCCGATAGTGTATCTGTCAATCATATCTTTGCCGGCCATCGCTTTTCAATCCAGGTGTTGATTGTGTTTTTATTTAAACTGTAAAAAACGAATAATTTCTTTTTCTTCATATAGATTGGAGTACCTTTGCAACGGTTTTTCCCCTTATTAAAAAACTAAACCATAATGCAAGGGCCAAAATAGAACTAAGGAAGGTAACTCAAGAAATAAAAATATTGCATACAAAAGAATAGGAGGAGGTAAATGAGGGATAGTTGGAGATGAAAAGGTATAATCTCCCTTTTCAACTACAACACTGCCATTATGACTCGGTAACAATCTCAATTAGCCAATTATTTCTGAGTAGTCACTTTGCGGTCCACTCGAAGCCCCTTCCCAGTCCCTTAGGAGACCGCGGTCTCTAGTTTGAGAACCGCTGGTATAGAGGATATTAAATATGTATTATTTATTACATCATTTATAGGGGCTTTTTTTCTTTCTTATGCCTGTATTCATCGTTTCAGTTAAATCGTGATTATTTACAATTGAGTGTTTTCGATTTTATAAAGGCAGAATTTAAGTATTCATCTCTCTTAAAAATATGATTAATTAACAATAATTTTCCTGACCTCGTAAAGGATAAACAATATTAAAGAGATAAAAGCGTTCGATTACAACAGCTAAAAAGTACAAAAACATTAAAATATTCCCCAGAAACCAACTACGCATTAAACACAAACAAATAAAACAAGTCACTAAATTATGACAAACAAGTCAGCAAATCCCGACAAACAAGTCAGCAAATCCTGACAAACATGTCACCAAATTCCGACAAACATGTCACCAAATCCCGACAAACAGTTCACCAAATCCCGACAAAAATGTCACCAAATACCGACAAGCATGTCACCAAATCCCGACAAACAGTTCACCAAATTCCGACAAACATGTCACCAAATCCCGACAAACAGTTCACCAAATCCCGACAAACATGTCACCAAATTCCGACAAACAAGTCACCAAATTCCGACAAACAAGTCATCAAATCCGGACAAAAAAGTCACCAAATCCCGACAAACATGTCACCAAATTCCGACAAACAAGTCACCAAATCCCAACAAACAAGTCATCAAATCCGGACAAAAAAGTCACCAAATCCCGACAAACAGTTCACCAAATCCTGATAAACAAGTCACCAAATCCCGACAAAAAAGTCACCAAATTCCGACAAACTAGTCATCAAATCCCGACAAACAAGTCACCACATCTCGACAAACAAGTCAACGGATCCCGACAAACGAGTCACCAAATCCCGACAAACGAGTCACCAAATCCCGACAAACGAGTCACCAAATCCCGACATATTTACATAAATATCACGTATCAAAACGTAAAACCAGAACAAGCAAATTATTCTAATTGATTATACAAAAAATAATGATTAAAATAGCACATTCATTTGTGTTGTGTGAGGTTGCCCACTTAACTATGGACTCTTCCTATCAGTATATTAACTGAGAGTTAATCACTCTCGTGGCTTCAGTTCAGCTCAACACAGTCTGTCTGTCAGTCACTAGTAAGCCAAGCTTAAATTTACTTTTTTCTCTTGTATCTTTTTTTTGACTTAATATATATTAAATTGACCAACGTGTATCGAGTTATCATTTTGTGGTCCCATCACCGGTCCACATCAATTTGTTACACAAACACTGCATTATTACACCGATTATCGTGTTAATTATCCGATAATATTAGAATAGAATCGCAAGTCACGAAACAACCCAAGAAAATACAATAAAAATTCCGACAAATTTTTAGCAATAACATAAAATAACTGTATTATATAAACTAAGAAATGCATTCACAAAAAAAGAATTATGCATAAAATATAGACGACCCAGCATCAATAAAAATGAATGTAATTTATGAATATTTTTATGAATAAAAAAAAAATAACACAACGACGTTACGCGCGAAGACATGGTACATTGAAAACAATAGAACCGACATAGCGTAAAAAAACACGTACATTCTTTTATAATATTTTATACAAGTCGAAAATACTTATATTTTTATATATATTTATATTCATACTTTTACCAGAAACCTAGAAAACAATCCGAAATATCATAAAAAATTAACAAAGAAGGTTTTTTTTTGTTTTCGTTTTTAAAGTAAACTTGTAAAAATGAAAATGAGGTAACGTTAAAAAAAAGTATATATTTCTATGAGCAATACATGACAACAATCATAATTGTGTCTTTTAAATATTTACTTAGGCCGTAAATATAGCAATGGCGTCATATGTGACATTCATTTTCTTTTATTTATAGTATTTATATTGTTTCTTTGTTATATTCGATAGCTTTCACACAAGTCTGACTCTTCAACGCGACACGCTACATTTCGATGATTCGAGTTACATTTTTACAATATTTCTAATTATTTTCTCATGAAAAATGTCTTTTATTTGTTCAGTTATCAACTGCTATTCATAGTTTGTTTTTTCTTTCTTTTCTTTTCCATCGCTCTTAAGGCTTCCGAGAAGCGTTGACACACAATTCACATGTTCTGCGCATGTGTGGCAAGAAAATCTTTTCCGTGTTGCAACAGAAGACTTCAGTCCACTGTGATTTGTCTCTCAAATCATATATTTGAATAGAGAAATAATTAAAGAAGTATACGCTCTATTCGAATGCAGTCAATATTGATGACCTTATAGCAAGATGAGTGTTTCATGGTTGATTCTCAACCATTTTTAAACATCTTCTATGTGCCTTGTCTTTTTAGAACGTAGGCGATCATGGCTTTCCACGTCTCCCTATCTCTGACGCAACTGACGCTGTATTTTTGAAGATTGTAGCAATCAAGCTACAAAAAAAAAATAAATAAACGTGAGTTCTACAGGCTAGCAGTGCAAGAAAATAAAGTGTTAGAGTAGAATAGGTGATTATATTTAACGAATTCACCTGTAAACAGTGGGACCTATATGCCAATCTAGTAGCACGCTTAAATTTATGTGGGAGGGGCACCAGAGAAAAAATGTCGCGTTAGAGCAGATGACATAAAATTAAATGTAAAATAGACAGTGGGAAGATATATCACGTCGGATTGATTATATTACAGATCACCTTTAGATGTTAAGTAGCATCATAGCCCGGCGTTGCCCGTGCAACTCAGAACATTTTAGTAGTAGAAGAAGATGCCAATGAGAGGAGTAGCTGGAAATCATTTATTGAAAGTTGGAAACGAGAGCTGAGGCTGTTAGTAACCATTTTCAAGCATTAAGAAGACATTGAATGCATGTTGCTGTAGTATTCGAACGGAGTATGAACTGCGAAATTACTTGTAACACAGTGTTTATAATACTCATCCAAACATCACATCTCCTGATGCAATAATGTTTATAATATTAAATGGATAATTTCCTTTAAAACTCGGTTATATAAAAAATAATTCTATAAAAAATTGTTGTTCCAACATTGTTCAAAAACTCCATAAAAAATATTTATGTTCTTTTGTTTTGCGGAAACGTGATTTGATGTTTTGTGTGACATTGTAAACTTGTTGACTAAATGAATTTAACATAAAAACAAAAATTATTTATTTTGTTTTACTGAAATTAAAATATAAAATCTTTTACGCTCTCAGTTCAGAAATTTTCGAAGACTAAAAATGTGGACATTTAATTTTAGTGGAAAAAGTTATATTAACGCCACACGAATTACAGACAGTTGATTTCCTGCATTAAATATTTAGCGAAAAAAAGTTTTCATCTTTTTTAAATTTTATTTTCTAAAATATGAAATATTAAATCTGAAGAAAAGACTTAAATAATTAAATTAAGCATTGGCACTATTTTTTTACATATTTTGTTTTTGTTTGAAAAACACTTGTTTTTTTAATATTTCTTTTGTTTCAAAATTACAGGGAAAAATATTCACATTTCTTTGTTGAGCAAATGAATTTTTAAAAGGTCAGAATAAATATTGAATATAAAGGCTCATGTTTTTTTTAATAAAAAACGTTTTAGTCGCGTTTGACACGTGTGATTTGATTTCTGTGACGTAATGTAGCAACCATCTTAGATCTTAGATGTTTTACGGAGCAAATGTAAAAAATCGGCCCCATTGGCCAAAAAGTGCGAAAGGAAAAAATTGCTGAACTTAAACTCAAATTTATGTGTCGACCTGGCTTCCTTGTAGATATGTGTCCCAAGAAAATTTGAATGGCGTGGCTTAAAAATGTAAGCGTGCATAGGGAATAGTCACACACAGACTTACAGATTGTCTTTTATATATATAGACTAGTATCATAGGCCGGCGTTGTCCGTGCAACTCAGAACATTTTAATTTCTTTTAAAGTTTAAATTCGCTGCAGACACTTAAAATATAATCTATATATATAAAAAGCAATCTGTTAGTCTGTGTGTGACTGTTCCCTATGCACGCCTACATTTTTTTAATATCTCTTTTGTTTCAAAATTACTGGGAAAATATTTACATAATTGTTGACCAAATAAATTTTTAAAACGTCAGAATAAAGATTAAATATAAAGGCCCATTTTTTTAATAAAAAATATTTTAGTCGCGTTTGACACGTGTGATTTGATTTCTGTGACATAATTCAGCAACCATCTTAGATCTTAGATGTTTTACGGAAATAAAACGCCGAAATAAAAATTAAATATAAAAGCTCATTATTTTTTAGTCGCGTTTGACACGTGTGATTTGATTTCTGTGACGTAATCTAGCAACTATCTTATATCTTAGATGTTTTACGGAGCAGATGTAAACAATCGAGTCTATTGGCCAAAAAGTGCGAAAGGGAAAATTGCTGAATTTAAACTCAAAAATATATGCCGACCTGACTCCCTTGTAGATATATGTCCCTAGAAATTTGAGTGGTGCAGCTTAAAAAATGTAGGCGTGCATAGGGAACAGTCACACACAGACTCACAGATAGCCTTATATGTATATATATATAGATAATCTCAAGAGGTCCAGCATGAAAATTAGACCATACAGAATAAATGTATTCAATGCACGGACGAATGGTAGACTTATAAATGAGCAAGATAGATTCTGGTCTGAAATAAGGACACAAAATTAATTGCGGTAGATGCAGCCACAGATTCGATGTAGTCGTTCCACTTTCTTCTTCTTCGATGTGCCTTGCCCTTTCAAGACGTAGGTGTTCATGGCTTCCTCATCCCTGGTGGCTCTTAGTACTCTCTTCTTTGTTTCTACTGAAATTGTCCTGTTTCTTAAGACTCTACACAGCTCATGGAATGCATCCTTGTGATTTTGGATCTCAAAAATATAAATATATAGAAACTACCGTGACCAAAAAGTGAGGAGTCAGTTTATGTATTGATTGTAATATGGAACTGATCCCCCACTTTATATCCAGTATGCTTCTGTAGAACCACATTTCAGTTGCTTCAAGTTTTTCCTTCATCTTTGATGAGATTGTCCAGCATTCACTGCCATATTGAAGAACTGAAATCACACACCAATACATGTTTCGTTAAATATGACGGGCAATGTTTTCTTAAATTATTACATCTTATTGTGTCATATTTGTCTTTTTGCCTGTTTTCTTTTTTGTGAACACAATGTAAATATTTTCTGCTAATTCACCCGAAAATTTACACATCGCAAATATTAATTCACACACAAAAATTATACATATTAAAAGAAAGCTTTTTTTTTTTTGAAGGCATTCTTTTGAATTTGTAAATTTAAAATCAAAGTGTGTTCGATTTATGATTAAATTTGGGGCTCAGGTGAAGTTTAGGTTTAGGATTAAATTTGGCGTTAGGGTTAGGAGTTTTTGGTTTGTTTATCGGGTTAAGAAATAGCGCAGCCAAGTCACCCACATTTTTGGCCGATCGCAAAAAATCAACCTCATTCAGAGTGCTAGGAAAGAGACACACATTGCGAAGATTTACTGGAAATTTTAGTAAACATACATTTTGGGGCTAATTAGTATTTAGGGTAAATTAACAGAAGAATTCTCAGACGGTTGATGTACCGAAACCCTTTTGGTTTTCGGCTAGCCATTTCCATGTGCGTTTAATTCTTAGTGTTAAAAAGAATTACTCATATATATATATATATATATATATATATATATATTGCTTTTTATAGTGATGCTGATGGCTGTAGTAATGCTTAAAAATAATTGCGTAGTTTCAGAACACGATCAGAACATGGCAGCCATGTTTGAAGGCCTTGGCATTACTTAATAGTATATATATATATATATATATATATATATATATATATACCGCTTGTATATAACATGCTAAAATTTCCCTTCTCTCATTCCATGCGCCTATGGCTTAAAGAGTAGCGAGACCGACTGACACCAAATCGGTCAATTTTTGATCTAGCCGCACTGATGAGCTGTGATACAGCAAAACAGGCTTGTATGTGGATGATTAATGTATATATATATATATATATATATATATCCGAGTAAATACAGAACGAAGAAAGAATTCTTACAATGTCCAAAACATTAATTTAAAACAGTGTTCGATATATAATATATAGAGCTGTGAATATTTATTATAAATTATAGTTTCGAACATGTACATAATTTTGCTATAATGTCGAAACAAACGTACCTTTTCGTGGATATATATATATATAGAAAAATTATGTACATGTTCTAAAATATATATATATATATATATATATATATTGAGTAGGTAGAGATGGAATAATATTCCGTATCCACACAAACCCTATTCTTAAAAAATAAAAAACAAGTAGTGCCGAAACATAAACCTACATTTGTACTGATATTATAACGTAATGTCTGAATATATATATATATATATATATATATATATATATATATATATATATCACGCTAAGCAAGGCAATAATAACACTAAGGAGCAAGGGTTCAGAATGAAAAAAAAAACAAGAAAAAGGAGGCAAAATAAAACGAATCACACAGCTCTAATTACACTGCAACCCTGGTCAGTTAATGGCCATCAGTGATAGACGCTTGGGCGATCATATCGAAAGTCTAGATCATGCCGACTTTCTGCGATAAACTGGTTACCAACCAAGACTATAGAAACCAATTTGTCCTGATGTTTAGCCTATAGCTTGAGAGAGGGGAGTTGGATTCATACCAACAGTATTTGAGCGTAAATATTCATCCCTTGCTTTACCACACGTGACACGTATGAGCTTTGAAACTATACTTCATTTAAAAATACTGTCTCTTGTGTCGTATTTTTTAAGAATAGTGTTTATTTGGGTACGGAATATTACTCAATCTATACTTTCCCTATATATATATATATATATATATATATATATATATATATATATATATATATTGTCATCCGCAGACAGATCTGTTTCGCCGTATCACAGCTCATCAGTACGGTTAGCCTCCGATTGCTTTTTTACTCAGGATTGAAACCCGACAGAAATGGCGTCAGTCGGCGACTCTACCTCTGGGCTATGGGCGTCCGGTGGAAGTAGGCAGACATTTTAGCGCATATCATTATACGCGCCCAATAGCTAGAGCACTGTGATTCATTTCGCTGAAGGAGCGATGCGTTCATATATGCGTACATATATATATATATATATATATATATATATATATATATATATATTGTAAGTGTCAAAAATTATTGTAAGAAATTTCTTCGCCCGACGTGTTTTCTTTCAGTTATACATTTTTTTCTTCTCTGTTTTTTTTTCGGTTTTTTCCCTTTAATAACAAAATAAACGTGAACATTGAGGTTTACATCCATGTTGTAACAGTTCGCCCAGACTATGTTATTGTCCGCGACATCGATCTTGTAAATTCTCGCAGACTTACGAACGCTGTCATTGGGGAAATACGTCTCCAGCCTATTTGAAAAGAGCCAACTGTTTGTTCGACCATTTTCTCTTGATTCGCTTGTTTCCTGCTTTGTCGTTGTTTTGCTGCGTCTGTATCCATTCCAGTGCCTGTTCTTGTTTGTTGCTGTTGTTATGGTATCGTGTCCAATTTTAATCACATAATGCCCCACACTTTGATTGCCATGGAAAACAAATGTTCACGGCCAAATGGACGGTTTCGATTTTCGATTAAAAATCAATCAAAAAACAAGTTCAGATCGATTCCAGACATGCCATTGATCTTTCTCCACGAGTTTTTTTTTTTATTTTTTCTTTGCGTTTTTTCTTTTTGTTACATAAAAGTCTCTAGACATCTTTGAAAATATACATTTCTTACAGCTGATTTTTTTATACTTTAGTCAATTCTTTGTTATTCGCTTCTTTTTTCTCTTTTATTCTTCACTTCCTTCTTCAGTTCTTTTTTGTTCTTTCGTTCTGACATGTTTTTTCAACGTGTTTCATATTTTTCCGTTCTTTTCTTTTATTTTTTTTCGTAGTTTTGTTCCCAGTTTTTCGAATGGTCCTACCATTTTTCTCTCTTTCCATCTTTAATTCTTTCTTTTTTTCTTTCTTTCTTTCTGTTTTTCTTTCACGCAGTTTTTGACCGGGTCTTCATGTTTCCTTTTCTTTTTTTTATTATTCTTCTTCTCTGTTTCTTGCTTTTCTCCACCGGGCTCTTTTTCTTTTTACTTTTTTTTTATTCTTCCGTTCATGCATTTTGCGACCGCTGTCACTTTCCTTCTTTAATTCTATATTTATTCATCCGGGCACCCGACTTCTCTCTCTCTCTCTCTCTCTCTCTCTCTCTCTCTCTCTCTCGCTGTCATTCTCTAGCTCTCCTTTATTCATTTGTTATGCGTCCAGTCACGCTTTTTCTTTCTTTTTTATTAACCGTTATTTCTTCTTTTTCTTTCCTTTTTTTTCTTTCTTTCTTTTTTTCTTTGTCTGATTTTTGTCTTGAGTCTATATTTTTCTTTATTTGATATTCATTTTTTTTTTTTGCATTTATTATATATCATTTTTTTTTATTTTTCCTAGCCGTTCAGATTGTCTTTTTTATGTTCTTTTAAATTATTTGTACAATTTTTTTTCTTTCTCTCTTGTTTTTCTTTCTTTTCTATTTTTTGGAGCTTGTTTCATTGTCATTTTTCTTTTTTCCTTTTTCATTCTTCGTTATTTAATAAGTTTCCATATTTTTATTCTTTAAGTGTACTCTTCGAGCGTTTTTTACATGTCTTTCTTTCTTTCTATAATTTGTTCTGACTTTCTTTCTTTTTTCTTATTCTTTTCTTTTTTCTTTCTTTTTTCCTAAATTTTCTTTCCTGTTTCACACTTTCTCCTCCCTTCCTTCCGTTGATTGTTTCTTTTTATTTATTTATTTCATTTTCTATTTTTTAAAAATTTCCTTCCTTCCTTCCTTCCTTCCTTCCTTCCTTCCTTCCTTCCTTCCTTCCTTCCCGCGGGCGTTTATTACCTGTCTGTCTGTCTGTCTTTCTTTCTTTCTTTCTTTCTTTCTTGTTTCACACTTTCTCCTTCATTCCGTGGATTGTTTCTTCCTTTTTATTTTTATTTTACTTTCTTTTATTTTTAAAAAAAAATTCCTTCCTTCCTTCCTTCCTTCCTTCCTTCCTTCCTTCCTTCCTTCCTTCGTGCATTTTTTTACTTGTCTTTCTTTCTTACTTTCTTTCTTTCTTTTTTATTATATAATTCGTTCTGACTTTCTTTCTTTCTTTCTTTTTTTCTAAATTTTCTTTCCTATTTTAAACTTTCTCCTTCCTTCTTTCCTTCTGTTGATTGTTTTTTCTTTTTATTGATATCTTTAATTTTCTATTTTTTAAATTTTCCCTTTCCTTTCTTTCCTCTCTTCCTTCCTTCGAGCGTTTTTTACCTGTTTGTCTTTCTTTCCTTCTTTCTTTCTTTCTTTCTTTCTTTCTTTCTTTTCTTTTCTGTTTCACACTTTCTCCTTCCTTCCGTTGATTGTTTTTTTCTTTCTATTTCTTTATTTTATTTTCTTCTATTTTTTAAAAATTTTCTATTTCTTCCTTCCTTCTTTCCTTCGGGTTCTTTTTTTACCTTTCTTTCTTTCTTTCTTTCTTTCTTTCTATAATTCGTTCTGACTTTCTTTCTTCTTATTATTATCTCTTTTCTTTCTATTTTTGTTTATTTCTTTTTCTTTTCCTTCCTTTTTTTCATTTTTCTTGATTTTATTTCACTCTTTCTTTTCATTCTTTCTTTCATGACAAATTAACATTATTATTTTCATGGTTACATGAAATTCTTTGAAATTACATTTCATTTATTTCTGAGCTGCATAGATGTACGTAAACCCGTTTCAAAATCCAATTTGTCAAATGCCGTATACTCTCCACGGTGTGGCCAACAGCATTTACTTCGAGCTTCGTATAGTAAAACACATAAACACTTTTCCTCGGGCAATGTTTAGTAAAATCGGTTTAGCTATAATTTCGCAATCAATTCAATAATATTAACGTACTCAACGACTGGTGGCCTCTTGCCAGTCTCAACTTATGTGGCTACAGAGACAAATTCTTCGGTAAATTCAATTTCCGTGTACCGAATCACGTCCTTATTACGTTAGCTCTTTATCTTGTCCTTGTGCCAAACTTGATTTAGATACATTTTTGTACTGAAGTAATCCATAGTGAGTAAATCTTGTTCTATCTATTGGAATTTTCTTGGTTTTTTTTTATTAGTTTCCTTAGCTTTTGGAAGGAATATTTCGCGATTCCAATACGCCTTCAGAAATCAGCGCCATATATATACACCCTTGCGCAAATTAGATGAAACAACTACCTTATTTTCCTTTCCCTATATAGACAGTTTTAGATCCACATGGGTTACAGGGTGTAATTGATTTCTATTTTTTCTCAGATTAGGTCATTTGCCGTGCTGTGCAATAATATGAATCTATTTCGGGGTGTTGTTTAAATTTGAAAAATATTGAGTCATACGTGATTTCATCAGACTTTTATCCGGCCCAGACGCTACTCTCTCGACTGTCAATTAGTTGTCTGCCAAAGACATTAATCCAAAAAGAGTGCAATTATTGTAAGGCTGCACGAACACACTGGCAAACCTTACAGATAGATCGCAGATATTGTTTGTGTCAGCCGCTGAACTGTCAGTCGTAGCATCAAGGCCAAAAAAACCAAACTGGATCCATCAGTTCAAAATGTAAAAAACATGCTGTCGGAAGAGAAGAACAATGCCAAGAGACGACGTATACGTAATCAGAGAAAGTGTGAAAGATCCTAATAAGACATTATTCATTTTATTCTCAATTAATTTGCGTAAGGGTGTATTTCTGTTCATAATTTGGTATGTATAATGCCTGATTTGTATCTATTTCTGAGATGAGTAATCTTGGAAACATTTCGAACTTTTGTTCTCATCTTGGTTGATATTGGTGTTATAATGGACACAATGTTTCGACTATGTACTCTCTGGTCAGCATCAGGTATCCATAGATTGGCTGATGTGGATTATCTCGTTGATTATTGCGAAATATCCTGTGAAATCAATTATTGTTCTTTCATGTTGGATTTTGGTTCGTCGGTACCAAGTCCAAGGATCGAACTCATAACCACTAGATGATACAAACATATGTATAACCAACTACTATACCCACTATGCCACCGTCCCGAAGGATTTTCGTGGCGTTGGTTTTTTTGTTTTTTTTTGGGTCTTTTATATTCAGTGTTAGATGGATTTTGACAACTCCATTATGTTAGTGAATTTGTGCCACTTATCATAATTCGTATTTATTTTTGAAATGAGTAATCTACGAGATAATGCACATCAGCCAATGTATTTACATCTGATGATGACCAAAGGGTACTTGGTCGAAATGGTGTTTCTATTATAACACCTATATCAACCAAGATGAGAACAAAACTATAATGCCTGATATAGAAAAATATGTTGATTCGTGTACATCAGCTATATTTTTAAATCATTTCACCCCGAGCAAGGCGGAAATGCCACTGATGAGCGGAGGGCTTCATAAGTGTAAAAAGATTAATTAGAAAAGAGTGAGGAGTACAAGCTAGTTAGAAAGGAACAATAGAAAGCTGAGAAAGCAGGTGCGATGACAGATACATAGGTGGAGAGAAAGGGAAGGTTATACAGGGGAGAGGAGAGAGCTAGAGGCCAGTGGTTAGTAGATGAGTATTAACTTTGCATTTAAATTTCTGGAGGTCGTAGCCGTCAGGAAAGCAAGAATATGGGAGCCAGTTCCACAGGCGGGAAGTGCGAGAGAAGAAGCTGAAGGAGTAGAATTGTCGTCTGCATTTGTCTAACCTAACTGTGAATGGGTGGGACCCAGTTGCCAGTCTGGTTGCACGAGTAAACACCCGTTGAGTAGGCACCAGTGACTTAAGAAGCCATGAAAGTATTTAGACAAAGGAAGACAAAGGAAGGCCACATTTCGACAGTGGAGAAGTGGCTGCAGTCGAGCTGCCAGATCAGTACCTATCACATTACAGACTCTCCTTTGGAGCCTGTCAAGAACACTGAGGAGAACGGCAGGGGCGTCTGAGTATAAATGGCAGCAGTACTCCATGCACGGACTGATGGTTGACTTGTATATATGCAGGAGGGATTCAGGCGGAAAAAACATCCTGGATCGGCATAGTGACCCAACCTTCTTAGCAGAAGATTTAGCTATGGAATCAATATAGTGGTTCCATTTGAGGTCTGAGGAGAGGGTAAGGCCGAGGAGGGGTAGTGTGTTGCTCTCAGGGAGAATCGCTTGGTCCATGCTTATGGGAGGCAACAGAGGTTGCTTGTGATGGTTGACAGAAAAGAGCTTGGTCTTAGACGCATTGAAGTTGACAAGCCCCAATTCACCACAGAGTGTAGATCCCGTTCAAGGTCAGCAGCGAGATTATGTCTGTCCACCACGACACGTTTCTTACTGGTGCGAGAGTATATTGTGGTGTCGTCTGCGTAGACGCCTAATTGGGAACTGATCTCATCTGGGAGGTCGTTGCTGAAAATAAGGAAGAGCGTCGGGCCCAGGATAGGGCCCTGTGGGACACCAGCATTCGTGATGTAGGATGAATAAACTATAAACTAAAACCACCTCAGTAGCTTTACACTAACACTTGTTGAGAAACCACACAAAATAATAAATAACAGAAACTGATACGGTGATAGAAAATGTAAATTATATTGAACAACAAATATACAAACTGGAACACGGGTTAGTCAAGTCAGGAATACTAGGAATACTGTTAGTAGAAATCAATATATACAATCTTGTAGTGAAGAAGTATGTCCGGTTTATCCTTAATGACCAACTAAGCGGCGGTACAACTACTCAATGGTATTTACCCACCTTCCCACTTAAGGCGAGATGTGACACAAGGTCTTTTTAATGTGGGTCTTCCCGGACATATAGCCCAGCCAAAAATATCTGTCTATCTTTCCCCAGTCGTGATTCTACCTTTGGGCGGAACCACGACTGGTTTAGCGCTCTCCACCCGAAGGCAGAGAGCTGACAGTGTCAATAGTAGAGTACTGCTACTCTCCGTATAGGCAGAATTATATTTACACCTTAGACGAGTCCATTTTATGTGCCAACAGGGGTGATCTCCAACAACAATGAAACTCAAAAATTTTATTTCTAAGGAGGTCATAATATCATATTTATTAAATTTAGAGCAATGTTTTAAATCTTTTTAGAAAGGCATTAAATCATATACTTGGTTGAGTTAAAGGTTTTTTATCATTTGAAGCTTTAATTATTAGGTTATACAAATTACACGTCAGAAACGTTTAAGCATTAAAACATATCCCTAAATATTCTATTTTCTGTTTCTATTGTTGTGCGAGTATCTCATTTCCATGCATGCCATATTTGGCTGGCTTACAGAAAAAAAATTCCTACACCTCATCCTTATTTCTAGACTTCCGTCCGCGCAGGAAATGAACCATGGCTCAGTGATGGCACAAAGTTTGAATTGCAGGCAGATTGTGGTAGCACTTGCAACCCTTTAATTTCCTGAAATTAAAGGGTTTGAGTTTGATAAAATTGGCAGTGCGTGCTGGGGCATTATCATGCTGTATGAATACGCTTCTTTGATTGACAAATGCTGGATCCTGGACTTTTAATGTATCATATATTCGCTGCAATTATTGAGCATAAACGCCAGATTCTACAATATGATCATCTGGGACATACTCAGAATTAAACAACCATTCCATAAACTTTTGTTCAAACCGCCGTTGTTTCGTAACAGTTTCTGAAACCTGACCAGAATGAATCCACAATGATCTCAGAGGAAAGAAAAATGTAGACATAGCAGCTAAAAATCGTTAAATATCAACATTAGTGATATTAAATTACCCCTCACAGATTACAAACATCTAATAAACAACTTTATTACGACCAGATTGTAAGAGTTGTGGAACTGTTGCAAAAATATCAAACTCTACAAAATTAAACCCATCCTCAAAGAATGGACAGAAGTTAAAATTTCCAATACAAAAATCTCAAGAAGAGAAGTAGTAATGACTAGACTTCAAATAGGCCGCACCGCTGTCACCCATTCACACCTACTAAAAGGTGAGGAGGCACCAAGTTGCATTCCATGTCAGGAGCTCTACACAGTGAAACATATACTAACAAGCTGCATAGATCTTGAACAAATCCGATTAAGATACTATCAAGAAAACAATCTGAAAGACATCTTCAACGAAGTTGATCCCGATGACCTTTTAGAATTTATAAAAGCAACAAAATTATATAACAAAATATAGTTGCAAAGGAAGATAGAATATAATCATCGCGCATCAACCACAACACCTCTACTTATATCTAGACAGCAACAGAATCACAAAAGATCAACAAGCAATAAACTAAAACCAAACTAATTCTTCGGCATTAAATAACACAAAATGCCAGATATGCTAGTAAGAAAAAAGCCATTAAACTAGATTACACCTTCTTAGGGTTACGAAAATAGATCCATTTTCCTCCCAAATAACAATTCCGTATCATAAATAGGTATTTCGAGGTTTTGCCAGCAGTTGAATCTTCATGAATCGTTGAGCCTGTTTATTTGTCATTTTATAAGGAACTTTTCCACAATGTCTGTTTAAAAAGCCTGGCTAAAAGAGGTTTCGAGTGAAGAGGCTTTGTGAACGGCCAGGATCTGCCGACAAGGTACGTACCCTTGTGTTTGACTTTTGTTCAGCACTTTCCAGGCAAGACTTCATGTTCCACAACTCCTCGATCTTGGATTGTCTTCGAGGTTGATTTTATATCCCTTCAGTCATCTGAAAGAGTTTTATGCATCACGTCCATCGACAGTTCATGGGTCTTCCACATCATTAATTTCTTTCGCAACTGCCCTTTCTCGCATTTTAGTTTTTCTTTCCTCGGGTAACGTAAAAGGGCATCAATTTCAATTTTTTTGCCACTCAGTCCCAAAGATGCAAAATAAAGACGAAATAATTATCAAAACTTATAGAACTTTGTCTCGGTGTGTGTGTTTGTGTGTGTGTGTCCGTTACCTATAGACTCCGAAACGTACTATAAGCGTGTGTGAGTGTTCTTATCTAGGTTTTGTGTCGAGGTACTCCCGATAAATATCGATAATCCAAAAAATCAGGTTATAGAAGGAGTGGTCCAATTTTAATCAAATTTGATACACTCATAGACAAAGACATAAGAAACGATATTCAGTAGTTTCAAGGTTGCAGTTCTTACAATAGTGCAGAAAATCGCTAATATATATATATATATATATATATATATATATATATATATAAAAGGCAAGATTTGTGTGTGTGTGTCTATTTATCTGCCTGCATTTTTCAGCCTTTTTATTTTAGTTTTTGCTTTGGGTTTGGCTTTAAATAGGTATAATTGTAGTTCTTAGTCTCATCCATGATACCATTTACTCAGAGGACTTACATAGCCTTCAAAATTCAGTTTACGACGAAAGAAATTATTTGATATCGATACCAGGAAATCAAAATTTGACTTACATCCATTCATTTTTCTTTCCGTCTACGGTTTCTCTTTAACTGGAAACAAGTATTGCTTTTTAGTCTTTCGTGCCAAAGTCCAAAGAGTCTGAGCTCCAGGACCATGGGTTAGTTTTAAAGATTTCATTACACGCGAACAACGCCGGGCTATACTGCTTGTGTTATATATATTATATATGAAAATAAAGAATTAACAATTTCACATTTTTTTATACAAGTTGTATCAAATTATATAACTTACAGATGAAAAGGGGCCAAAAACATCGGTAAAACTTTGGAAAAGATCTTTTAACTGAATCTGATATGAGATATATACCGAGTAATTAAAAAAGGTACTCCCTATTTTGAAATATTTAAAATTCATTTATTGACTGATAATGTTTACAACAAATGTTGGTTGGTTGTTTTTGTTTTATGGCATATCGGCTTTATTGCCAACTAATTTTTTTTATTCATTTATTGCTGGTCATACCTTTTATTTTCAACAATTTGTTGTTGTTTTATGTAACTTTTTGTGTCTAGCAATTCTTTTTTTTCGAGTATCAAGATTCATTGGGATTTTGTTTTTGAGGGCAGGGTCCCCAAGTCCTACTCTTGTTATTTAACCCATAACTGGAGAGAAGGGACAGATTAATATCTTTCCCAAGGGTACCAGTGCTTAAGTGAATGCAGGGTATTCAACTGGAATTCGAACACTGCTCACTGATTTCTCTTTCCGAGCCGATATCCACTGCACCACAACGCACATCCGTCACTAAACGCTTACAGCACCTGGTATTCCCAAGCGGTCACCCATCTAAGTACTGATCAGGCTCAACGTCGCTTAACTTCGGTGATCGAGCGAGAACCGGTTTATTCAACGTGATATGGCCGTAAGCCTACAGCAGATGTATATGAGAAGAATGCTTTTCGCATGAGGTTTTAGTAAAAAATCGATATAGTCAGCAAATTTTGCATCTACGTTCTCGAGCAGACCAGACAAATCGGAGACAAAATTTAAAATAAGTAAATTATCTATAATTATTTTTTATTAGGGATTTGCTTTTTAATCACCCCGTAGTCCGATGTTTTACACCATTGTACATATAATTTTAATTACAGAGTGGAAATTCGTACCTAATACATAATTAAATATAGACCTATATTTTTATTATTTTTTATTTAGAATATTAATTGTTAGGATTGTATCAGATGTGTTATGAATTTGTGGCGAAACTTCGCAAAGTTGAAGTGACCGGTTTGGTCGGAAGTAAGACACAGAATACAAGGTAGATTCAAAACTGTATATTAGTATAACAAGAAGCAATATATTCAAAGGAAGTGTTAATAATAAGTAACTAGAAATAAATTTTTCCCACCTGAAACTATTCTGCACATATACAAATCTACCATCCGCCCGTGTATTGAATATTGCTGCCATATCTGGTCGGGTGCCCCTGCTGCTCTCCTTGGGCTTCTTGACAAAATACAAAGGAGGATCTGTAACGTGGTTGATACTAACTTGGCAGACCGGCTGCAACCACTCTCACACCGGCGTGATGTAGCTTCCCTGTGCCTCTTCTACAAGTACTTTCATGGCTTCTGCTCCGATGAGCTTAGATCACTGGTGCCGCCCAAGCACGAATTTACACGAGATACTAGATTAGCAACTAGGTCCCACCCTTTTACAGTTAAACAAATAAGATGTAACCGTAAATTCTACTCCAACAGCTTCTTTTCTCGCGCTTCCCGCCTGTGGAACTCCCTTCCACAAGTCTGCTTTCCCGACAATTACAATCTCCAGGTGTTTAAATGTAGGGTCAATAGACACCTCCTATCACACTAACTCCCAACTATTCTCACAACACTCTCATCTACCCAACCCTCATTCTCGGTATCCTCACCCGCCTATCACCCACCCTCTGTTATTTCCTATATTTAACCAGCCTTTCTCCTCTCTACGTAGCTCCCTGCACAGTAGTGGCAGTGACATGCCTTGCTCGGGGTGAAACGCTTATAAAAAAAAAAAAAAAAAGTAGGTATTATTATGCCTGACTAGTAGCAATCGGTAACTGTCTTCGTTAATGGCTTCCATTAACTGCTTTCGTTAACTGCAGTATTTAATTGCGTTCCCACTTAAGACAAAATGTAACACGGAATCTTTTTAAAGTGGGCAATCCGGGCCATATAGACCGGGCAAAACTTTTTGTCTAGTTTTCTCCAGACGAGGCTCTACCCTTTGGCGGAGCCTTGACTCGACCATTACTCTCTGCCTTCGGGCAGAGAGTGTCGACAATACGCAAGGCAGTTAACTGCTCTCGTAAACTGCAGTATTTATTCGCCTTCCTACCTGAGACAAAACGTGACACAAGGCGTTTTTAATGTGAGCAATCCGGGCCATATAGGCAAAAATTTGTCTAATTTTCTCCAGACTTGACACTAACTTTCGGCGTAGCCTCTACTAGGTTAATACTCTCCGCTCGAAGGCAGCGAGCTCGACAATACGCAAGGTAGTCAACTGCACTTGTTAACTGCTCTCTCGGAAGTCACACAGGTAATCACATATATAGCCAGAGGAAGAGTTCATTCCTCGTAGGAGAGCACCATAGCAAGATGATATATAGGTAAATGAGTAACAATGATTTTACTCATTTCTACGTAGAACTTTCATTATAGAAATGATATTAGATCATAGAAAACTAATATATATATATATAGAGAGAGAGAGGGGGGAGAGTGACATTGCGTATTCGCTACTATATATTAAACATATATCAAACGATATTTTGTATAACGTTTAGATAAGAAAATCAATTTAAAATTTGTCAAAATGTATTCAAATACCAATATCGATGATGAAGATATAGCTTCATAATGATAAGGATCCAATGTCCTTATTCGACAAATGATGATATTCCTGTCAACAATGTGGGAAAAACTGCTGATAACGGCTGAAATCACATAATAATTCCTTGACGTGTTCTGGGCTAATTTACGACTTTGATCATTTCCTTAGTATGAGTTCATTCTGGATTAGGTAGAAAACATCACAGGGTATCGCACTGAGAACATAATCCCAGGCACCAGAGAACATGGGTCCAAGATTTTAATCTATATTGAACAAGATATAGTTAAAAAGACAGAGTTGACTTAAGCTTTTAAAACCCTTGTGAGTCAGTAAATGACAGAAAGAAAAAAAAAGAAATAACGTAAATAGGATAGAACGTGTATATGTCTCTCTCTCTCTCTCTCTCTTGCTCTGTGTGTGTGTGTGTGTGTGTGTGTGTGTGTGTGTGTGTGTGTGTGTGTGAGAGAGAGAGAGAGTGAGAAAGAAAGAAAATATTTAAAAGAATCTGGATATATATATTTTGGGCACCTCGGCGTGGTGTAATGGTTAACAATGTCGTCTTGCTAGAATCATTATAAGTGTGTAGTGAGTTCGATCCTCACTGGGTACCCTCCTACTTTCGATCGTGTGTCACGTCTAAGCTACGCTTACGAAAATCCCCTTCCTTCTGGTTTTTAACAACCCTGCCCCATAAAAAAAAAACAGTTTGTTATGGAAACAGCAAAAACGCTGCCCTACACACCATTTGACGTAAAGGAAAAGTTTATTTATTCTATTAATAAAAAAGACTGTGATGTACAATATTGATAGTTTTGATGTTAAAGAGAAAGAGAGAGAAAAAGAAAAAAGAGAAAGAGGAATTAATGAAAAAGTTCATGGTAGCCGATGATGTTTCGATAACAGCTGACGCAGTGTAGTTAGTTGTAAGGAGGTAGAAATATTATTTTACATTTTTTTTTGTATATTTTATGCTTATATCATTCTAATATGTAATCAAAACTTTTTCCAATAGTAAAAACGAGGAAAAGCAGACAGTTGTTAGTTTAAATTACAAACATGTATTCACTGATTCCTCCCACCAAAACCTACCTATCTATCTATCTATCTATCTATCTATCTATCTATCTATCTATCTATCTATCTATCTTAGTCCTTTCATATCTATCTATCTATCTATCACAGCCGGTTCATTATCTATCTATCTATCTATCTATCTATCTATCTATCTATCTATCTTAGTCCTTTCATATCTATCTATCTATCTATCTATCTATCTATCTATCTATCTATCTATCTATCTATCTATCTCAGTCTGTCCGTATCTATCTATCTATCTATCTATCTATCTATCTATCTATCTATCTATCTCAGTCGATTTACATCTATCTATCTATCTATCTATCTATCTATCTATCTAGCTATCTATTCAGTCATTTAAGTACCATACTTGATACACGTTTGGGCGATCATGTCCCGAAAGAGACATGACTGACTGGGAAGAAGATTATCCCACAGTAGTTTGCCATTACTTTCTGTGGTAGACTGGTTGACAGCCAAGGCTACAGAATCCAATCTTTGATATTTAACCCATAACTGGTGGGAAGAGACGGATTAATACCTTTCCCAAGGTTATTTGTGCGTATGTGAATGCAAAGAATTCAACTGAAATTCGAATTCGGCACCCCGATTTCTCGTTCCACTGCCCAACAACGCATATCTATCCATTACGTTGCTTAAAAAAAATAGATGCTCAGAGTGCCGTTATTTGAAAAAAACATTTTAACGTAGAATTTACGGTATATATTAGGTGAACTTTGGTACACAGAATAATTAATGTGAGCTCTCTAACAATTTCTAACTTATTTTCAGACAAAAAGATGCTTCAGGCATCAGTCAGTCAGTTAAGTGCCATACGTGATACACGCTTGGGCGATCATGTCTCGAAAGAGACATGACTGACTGGGCAGAAGATTATCCCGCAGTAGGTTGCCATTGCTTTCTGCGGTAGACTGGTTGCCGACCAAGGCTATAGAACCCAATCTGTCCTATTATTTAACCCATAACTGGAGGGAAGAGACGGATTAATACCTTTCCCAAAGGTATTTGCGCGTAAGTGAATGCAAGGAATTCAGCTGGAATTCGAACTCGGCTCCCCAATTTCTCGTTTCGAGCCGATATCCACTGCGCCACAACGCACATCCTTCAAGCATAGAAAAACTTAATTATGACCATGACAAAACATGATTTTCATTTTTCTTTTATATGAGTTCAAACGTATGTACAGTGCCAACTCAAACAATATAGATATAAACAACATGCACAAAGTATGGAAAGAAGGACCAACAAGTGCAAAGGTGGTTACAGAAATTCCGTAACAGTGATGAAAGCCTTGACGATAAAGAATGTAGAGGACGCTTATGCAGTCTGACAACGAACAATTGCAAACACTTATTGAGTAGAACTCACGTCAGAGTGTCAGAGAAATGTCTCAGATGCTGGTGTCTGCACTGCAACGGCCTCAGGCCCTTTGTAGAATATAAGAACTGTTAAAAAGCTCGATAACTGACTTCATTTTGATCGCAAGGAAAATCAAAAACTTAGTCGTTTTGAAAAGTTCTCGATACACTTTCCGTGTAGCATGTGTTGAAAAGTGGATACTGTATGATGACCGTAAATGATCAAGTCAAAAGATTTATCGTGATGTTCCTCCCAAGAAAGACTCATGAATGAAAAAGCAAATTTGAGTTGACAAAACGTAAATATCTAAAGGAAAAAAATTATATATATATATATATATATATATATATATATATATTAGTGTAAAATCCTTTGTATAATAAATGATGATGGTTATCATGAAATAGACCTATATTTCCGATTTACCATGAAATAACGTGTCTGACTTAATTTCTCTTATATTTGCTCTATATGTATTTATATACATATATATTTAGAGCTCTCTTAGAGAGTTATCCTACCACTGCATGTACAGGATACTCCTTTGGATTCTTCTATACTCACACTGCATGGTGATATATATATATATATATATATATATATATATATATATATATATATACAGAACTGAAGAGAAAAATAGGATAGGATAGGACATTTAATATTATACTGGATTAAAAAAATGAAAGAAAGAATGATATATATATATATATATATATATAGAGAGAGAGAGAGAGAGAGTAAAAAAAGAGAGTACGATAGATAGATAGATAGATAGATAGATAGATAGATAGATAGATAGATAGAAAGTGAGAGAGAGAACTGAACAGAAAAATATGATAGGATAGAATATTTAATATTATACTAAATTAAAATTAAAGAAAGAATGATGATAGATAGAGAGAGTGAGAGAGAGTTAGAGAAAGATAGATCGATAAAGAGGCATAGATATTACACTAAAAGGAAAGAATGATACATATATATATATGTATATATATATATATATATATATATATATATATATAGAGAGAGAGAGAGAGAGAGAGAGAGAAAGTAAGATTGAGAGAAAAAAGTAAGATAGAAGGATTGATAAATAAAGATTGATCGATGGATATAAATATATAAACAGAAAGAGAAAGAACTGAATAGAAAATTATGATAGGATAGAATGCTTACTATTATACACAGTTAAAAAAAAGAAAAAGTTATATATATATGAGTCATCCACATACAAGCCAGTTTCGCTGTATCACAGATAATCAGTGTGGCTAGACACATCCACTTGCTTCTGGGCGAGATCGAAACTAGACCGATTTGGTGTCAGTCGGCATCGCTACTCCCTAAGCCATAGGCGCATGGAATCAGAAAAGGGAAATTTTTACGTGTTGCATATAAGCAGTGTATACACACGCCAGTCACCGGAAGAACTCAATGCCACCTGTATCCTCTACCCTAGCTCCCTTTCTACAAACAGAATCATGACTAAACAAATCAGAAATGACCCTAAACCAGTTAAATCCAAACCACCTAAACCCATTAACCTCACCTTCACTAATATACGAGGCATTCGTACTAACTTTCCTAGTGTAGAAGCGTTCCTGCATGAAAAGTCCCCTGACATCCTTGCGCTCTGCGAAACTAACCTCAACTCAGCTATTCCCTCCTCTGACATCTTCATCCCTGGTTATCTTCCCCTTTTAAGGAAGGATTCCACTGTCCACATGCATGGGTTGGGTGTTTATGTCAGCGAACACCTCCCTATAGCTAGGGTGACTTCACTCGAATCTACTGACCACCAATACGTATGTCTCCGCCTGTTTCTCCTCAGTTCAGTTAGTTACTTATTTTTTCTTTACCGTTCTCCCTCCTCTCCTGACTGCTCCCTACTAGATAGCATTGCTGACGACATAGATAAGGCTATTTCCTATCACCCATTCGCCCACATATTTGTATTTGGAGACCTCAGTGCCCATCACTCTGAGTAGCTTGAAAACGCCGTTACTGATCCAGCGGGCATTCACGCCATGAACGTTGCTATTTCCCAATCCCTTACGCAAGTGGTGGACTTCCCCACTCGCTTCCCAAGCACTCCCTCGGGTCATTACTTACTGCTAGATATATGTTTCACCTCTGCGCCTGACGCGTGTCAAGTTTCGCAGCTTTGCCCTCTCGGCAACTCCGACCACACTGTAGTCTCTCTCAGTATTTCTTTCCAATCTCACTCTCCCCAGGAGCCCCCTACCTATAGGACCTCCTACCTCTACCAAAAAGCTGACTGGGATGCCTTTCGCGATTTCCTCTGCGACGTCCCTTGGGGAAAAGTGTTCGACCTATCAGTTAATGACTGTGCCTCTGAGGTCTCGTCATGGGTGAAAGCTGGCATTGATGCCTTCATACCCACCAGGAAGTATTGCTTAAAACCTCATTACTCTCCGTGGTTCTCTCCGGCCTGCTCAGCCGCCATTGCCCGCAGGAACCATTACTTCCGTCTATTCCGGAGACAGCCAACTGATCACAATAGGCGCCTGTTCACATCTGCTCGCAATGAGTGCAAGAGAACCCTAAATGACGCCAAACAGTTGTTTGCTGAGAGAATGCGACAGCACATAGCTGACCGCAAGTTCGGCTCCAAGGACTATTGGAGGATTTGTAAACGAGTGATCAACAATAGGACATCCTCAATACCTCCTTTAATCCATGGATTTGAGGTTCTCACGTCATCTGCGGACAAAGCTGAGTGCTTTGCCCACAGATTCTCATCCAACTCCACATTCGACTCGTCCGGAGTGCACCCACCCGACTTCCCTATAAGAACAGAGGCCAAACTGTACGACGTATATATTACCCCGACAGTAATATCCAGAGTAATTTCAAAACTCGACCCCCATAAGGCGTGTGGAGACGATGGATGATGATAGTCCTTAAGAGGTGTGCTCCTGAACTTTCCCCTGTCCTCTCTAAACTATTTAACTACTGCCTTTCTGCTTCCTGCTTTCCTGCATGCTGGAAGTTCTCTTCAGTCGTTCCTGTATTTAAGAATTGTGGTGAACCCTCGGACCGATCCAACTATCACCCTATCAGCCTTCTACCGATATTCGGGAAAGTATTCGAGGCTATAATCAATGCTGAAATAGTTCATCATCTCACCGCCCACAAGCTGTTTTCCGACAGACAATATGGATGCCGCTTTGCCAGGTCCACGGCTGACCTGCTAACAACTGTAACGGAGTACATGCTACAGGCCCTTGATGAGTTTGACGAGGCTCGCGCGGTTGCTCTGGACATCTCCAAGGCTTTCGACAGGGTTTGGCACTCTGGCCTCCAATGCAAACTACGCGGTTATGGTATTACCGTTCGCCTGCTTGACCTAAACCAATCTTTCTTAAATAACCGCAAAATGAAGGTCGTTCTGAATGGGCGTGCCTCTTCGTCCTACAGCACGAATGCTGGTGTCCCAGAGGGCTCTATCCTGGGCCCGACGCTCTTCCTTATTTTCATCAACGACCTCCCAGATGAGATCAGGTCTCAAGTAGGCATCTACGCAAATGACACTACAATATACTCCCGTACCAATAAGAAACCTGTCGTGGCAGACAGACATAATCTTGCTGCTGACCTTGAACGGGATCTACACTCTGTGGTGAACTGTTGCAAGAAGTGGCTTGTCAACTTCAATTCATCTAAGACCAAGCTGTTGTCTGTCAACCATTACAGGCAACCTCTCCTGCCTCCCATAAGCATGGACCAAGCGATTCTCCCGGAGAGTAATACACTACGCCTCCTCGGACATACTCTGTCCTCAGACCTCAAATGGAACCACTATATTGAATCCATAGCAAAATCTACTGCTAAGAAGGTTGGGTCACTATGTCGATCCAGGATGTTTTTTCCACCTGAATCCATCCTGCATATATACAAGTCAACCATCCGTCCGTGCATGGAGTACTGCTGCCATTTATGCTCAGGTGCCCCTGCCGTTCTCCTCAGTGTTCTTGACAGGCTCCAAAGGAGAGTCTCTAATGTGATAGGTACTGATCTGGCGGCTCGACTGCAGCCACTTCCCCATCGTCGAAATGTGGCCTCCCTTTGTCTGTTCTATAAATACTTTCATGGCTTCTGCTCAGACGAACTTAAGTCACTGATGCCTCCTCAACAGGTGTTTACTTGTGCAACCAGACTGGCAACTGGGTCCCACCCATTCACAGTCAGGTTAGCCAAATGCAGACGACAATTCTACTCCTGCAGCTTCTTCTCTCGCACTTCCCGCCTGTGGAACTCACTCCCGTATTCTTGCTTTCCTGACGGCTACAACCTCCAGAAATTTAAATGCAAAGTCAATACTCATCTACTAACCACTGGACTCTAGCTCTCTCCCCACCGCTGTATAAATTTCCCTTTCTCTCCACCTATGTATCTGTCATCGCACCTGTTTTCTCAGCTTTCTATTGTTCCTTTCTAACTAGTTTGTACTCCTCACTCTTTTCTAATTAATCTTTTTACATTTATGTAGCCCCCTGTATATCAGAGGCATTTCCGCCTTGCTCGGGGTGAAATGATTAAAAAAATTTTTTTTTCAGAAAGTCACGCTTATATAACAAATGCGGAAACTGTTTTAAAAATTTTCTTCTCAACAGAGCTCAAACGGTATTAGAGCATATATATATATATATATATATATATATATATATATATATATATATATATATATTGTGTGTGTATGTATTTGTGTGTGAATGTATTTGTGTGTGATGAGCCATTTGCAAAAAAAAACAACATATTTTACAAATTCAAGTGTCTTTTAGAAGATTGTATCTCCAACGGATTAAAATATATTTATGTTGGTCACACCACAAACTCGCTTTCACGACACTTGACACTACACGTGAACGATAATTCTAACACTTTTACGCATTTAAAACAACATACCTTGCCACATACACAATTCTGGAAAACCTTAGTTGAAAACACAACTATGCTTAAACATGAAAACAATAAACAAAAACTAAAAATTCTGAAAGCCATGTGCATAAAACTGTTGAAACCTAACCTGAACACGATAAACTATGAAATCTCTACAAATATCCTTAAATGCCTATAAACAACAGTAGCCATTTATTGATTCGAATGGGTTCCAATACTTAATATTTCATGTTTTCACTCTCGATTGGTTATGTGTGACGTTACGAGCTGGGATGCGACATTCGCTTCCAGCGTCTTAAATGCACAAGTTTGTTGTTGCTTAGAAATTTTCCGTGTAAAAAAAAACAGATTATCCATATCGCATGTCCGTGTTTATAACATATAACGTAATTGACATCTATGAAAATGGCTTATATAATCCGAAATCTTAGATTGGATTATGAAAAAATTGTAATTTTCTTTCTCAAATTTAATGATAATGCTATTAAGATTATCAGAGAATATGAAAGAAATTTCCAAAACATATATGGACAAATCATATTTATGTTATTTAATGAAACACACACACACACACACACACACACACACACACACACACACACACACACATATATATATATATAGAAAAACTACTGAAAAGTTGCAAGTTTAAAAATGTATTTTTTGACAGTATTTATTTATTTCTATTATAATAATAGAAATAAATACTGTCAAAAAATACATTTTTAAACTTACAACTTTTTAGTAGTTTTTCCTATACATATTAAGACAGTATACGTGGATCATCATTATAGATAGATAGATAGATAGATAGATAGATAGATAGATAGATAGATAGAAACTAAGAGATAGATAGATAGATAGATAGATAGATAGATAGATAGATAGATAGATAGAAACAAGAGAAAGAGAGTGAGTAGAGATAGATAGATAGATAGATAGATAGATAGATAGATAGAAACTAAGAGATAGATAGATAGATAGATAGATAGATAGATAGATAGATGATGATAGAAACTAAGAGATAGATAGATAGATAGAAACTAAGAGAAAGAGAGTGAGATAGATAGATAGATAGATAGATAGATAGATAGATAGATAGATAGATAGATAGATAGAAACTAAGAGATAGATAGATAGATAGATAGATAGATAGATAGAAACTAAGAGAAAGAGAGTGAGATAGATAGATAGATAGATAGATAGATAGATAGATAGATAGATAGATAGAAACTAAGAGATAGATAGATAGATAGATAGATAGATAGATAGATAGATAGAGTGAGAGAGATGAGATAGATAGATAGATAGATAGATAGATAGATAGATAGATAGATACATAGAAACTAAGAGAAAGAGAGATAGATAGATAGATAGATAGATAGATAGATAGATAGATACATAGATACATACATAGATACATAGAAACTAAGAGAAAGAGAGTGAGATAGATAGATAGATAGATAGATAGATAGATAGATAGATAGATAGATAGAAATAAATCCAAAGGAGAAAATACCCAACAGAAAATACCTGAAGAAATATAAAAAACAGAAAAAGAAATACTAAGAAAAAAGGAAAGTAAAGTACGAGAAAATAAAACAAAACAAATAACTCTTAAAATATAAACAAAAAAAGAAGAAATAAACCCACCGTAAAAAAAGAAAAAAACGCGTGAAGAGAAAAGAAAAAGAAGAATGAATACGAGGAAGGAAGATATATATATATATATATATATATATATATATATAGATAGATAGATAGATAGATAGATAGATAGATAGATAGATATGTAGAGATTATGGGACACAATGGGAAATATTTTTTTTGATGTTGCATCAACAAAAGTATATGGTGTCTGTTGGTCTGAAATTGATGTTATTTACTCAGTCAGTTAAGGGCCATATGTGATACGCCCTTGGGCGATCATGTCTCGAAAGTATGTTTGCCATTACTTTCTACGGTAGACTACTTGACTCATAGCTCGAGGTGGGAAAGATGTATTATTTTATTAAGTGGTGATTAATGGGGGATCAGTTTATTACTTCATGTCAAAAGAAAACATATCCCCTATTTAAGCTCATTAGAAGCCTTAATCATGTTTTCAACTATTATATTCACTCAGTCAGTTAAGTGCTATACGTTATACACGCTTGGGCGATCATGTTTCAAAGTAGGCATGAATGACTGGACAGAAGATTATCCCGCCGGAGTTTGCCATTATATTTTGCGGTAGACTGGTTGTCAGCCAAGGCTATAGAACCCAATCTGTCCTGTTATTTAACCCATAACTGGAGGGAAGATGCGGATTAATACCTTTCCCAAGGGTATTTACGCGTAAGTGAATACAGTGAATTTAACTAGAATTCGAACTCGGCTCCCCAATTTCTCGTTCCGAGCCGATATGCACTGCACCACGACGCACATCCGTTATTTACTGCAGATACATAAATGAACGCAACGAAACCAACTGGAAATCGACTCACTTCTCTGATTTCTGGTTCCGACTCGATAGTCATTGCACTACAACACACGTCCGCAAGCCATACCGAGTGTAAAATATTATTATTCCGCCGTCAATCTCGTATATTCGTGCCATCACCAAAGATGCTGATAGAATGATTCTTCTTCTATGTGCCTTGTCCCTTCAGGACATAGGCGATCATGGCCTTCCACTTTGCTCTATAACTGGTGGCTCTGAGCACGCCTTCTCCTGTTACACCATGCAATCCTCGTTCCGTCATCCACCACTTCAAATATTTTATCCGTTGCTTCCCCCGTGTCTCTTTTACCCTCTATCTGGCCTGTTCGTATCAGATTCTCCAAGCCCTCCTTCCTCATTACATGTCTTAGGAACTTTAGCTTTCTCTTCCTGATGCTCAGTATTAATTTCCTTTTTGTTTCCATCATTTCCAAGACCTCATCATTGCTCACATGCTCGAGCCATGATATTCGCTGCATCCTTCTGTCGAACCATATTTCAGTTGCTTCAAGTTTTTCCTTCATCCTTGATGGTATTGTCCAGCATTCACTGCCATATTGAAGGACGGACAGCACGTAGCAATCCAATACTCTCTTCATTGTTTCTAGCGAAATTGTCCTGTTTCTTAATACTTTACTCAACTTCTGTAATGCTTCCTTCGCCATGCCAATTCGCCTTCGGATCTCTGTGTCGCACTTTCCGTCTTCTGTTATAACATTTTCCAGGTATTTAAATTTTTGTAGCTGCTTGATTCTAGAATCCCCGACCTGTATTTGGCATTTTGGGCTGCCCTTTTTACTGATGACCATGCATTCGGTTTTCGTGCAGTTTATTTCTAGTCCTTTCTTGTTACTTTCTTCAGCTACCTTCTGTAGGAGGTCTTGAAGTTCCTTAAATAGCACTGGAATATACATAACTCCTTTCATTCTTTGTTTTACCAAAAATCAGTTCAACTCAAAAATTGAGTCTTGCTGCACAGAACCCACTGCTCAGACTTCAAAAATATTTACAGGATCTTGTAAATGGTAATTTGTTTTCTATTTTGCAGCCCCTTATCCCGTAGACATGGTGCTACTAGATTCTTAGTTCTCTATCTATTTTACTATGGCATATTTCTAAAAAGTTACAATGAACTCCCGCGAGGATGCTTCCCCGGTCAGTACAAACTGAGGATGAGGATTAAATCGAGATCTACCTAACATATCTTCAAAATATTCGTTTTTTCATCTCTTCCTTGCAAATCATTTAGAACAATCTCATTCAGTAACCCGCTAACTTCATAGGTTTATCTTCTTTTTATATATAGTCGTGTCGCTCCAAGCAAGGCGGTTTACTGCCAATGTTGTGCAGGGTAGTGAATAGGAGAAAAGTTATGAGAAAGAGGGATAGGTTAAAGGGGGTGTCAGGAAAGGGTAAGTGAATGATGAGAATATTGGTGAGAATGGAGTGGACGGAGAAAGGAGCATGAGAAAGAGAGGATGCAAGTTATTCAGACAGGAGATGACTATTGACTTTACATATGAATTCTTGAAGATTGTTGCTGTCGGGAAAGCAAGTAAACGGAAGAGAATTCCACAGGTGGGAAGTGCAAGAAAAGACGCTGTTGGAGTAGAATTTGCGGTTACAATTTATTGGTTTCACTGTAAAAGGGTGTGACATACTTGCTATATTGCTGCTCGAGTAAATTCGTATATAGTGGGTACCAGTTAGCTAAGTTTCTCGGAGCAAAAACCGTGAAAGTATTTGTAGAAGAGACACAGGGAAGCTACATTGTGTCGGTGAGAAAGCGACTGTATCCTAGAAGCCATGTTAGAATCGATCCCATTACAGATTTTCCGTTGGATTTTGTCATGGGTCGACTAAAAAAATATTGTCTTTATTTTGTTTTGCTTTTTGTTTTCTACCATTCTTTATGGGATTATTACCCGAGACCTAGCACGAGGGAAAATAATAATTACGTTTGAACACATTATCGACGAATATAATTTAATTCTAGTCTTGCGCTTAAATTCAAAGTTTTAACCGCCATAGAGATAAGCTCATCAGAATAATTACCGTAAAATAAAATAAAAATAAAGTAAGGACACAAAAATCATACAGCGATGTGAAAGTGACATAAGCTATAAGGACCAGTATTCTTGCTGATTCACCTTTGCATTTTATCAAAGAGCTCAAGCTAAGTTTGTGGCGGTAATATTCTTAGCATGGGAGAATGATAGGCTTATACATATGTAAGATAAATTCGGCAGTGAAAAGTTGACTCGCACGAAACAGTGAACGAATTTCCATGGTTATTATTATTACAATGAGTGGACCCGTGCTGTCAAAAATGAAAACAAAATGTTTAAATCAATATGGCGTCATATATATTGATGTACCAACTATTGATTATCTTAAATAAAAATATAAGAAAAAAAAAGTCATTAAGGGTGATCGTAGGGAAATATATATATATATATATATATATATATATATATATATATATGTACTTCGGTCGTTATTATAATAGGGAGGATATATATATATATATATAGGCATCATATATATTGATGTACCAACTATTGATTATCTTAGATTAAAACATAAAAAAATCTTGAAAATGTAAGGGTAACAGTAAGAATATATATATATATATATATATATATATATATATATATATATATATATAGTTGTCAGTCCGTGATTATTAATAGGTAAATCCATATAGATAGCTCGATGTGTGTTAACCAGAGTGATATGAAGTTTATAAAGGAAAATTCAACACGTCATATTAGTTATAAAATATACTTCATTTTAATGAGCTTATTGTAAAATAGTCTGATGATATGAGCTTAACTAGCTCATATCATCAGACTATTTTACAATATTTCCTCCATCTGTCATAAAATTTCTGCCGGAATGAACGTTGTCTTAAAATGACATTGAAAAAATTACCGAAATAATAAACGAAATTTATAATAGCGGAAAAATACCAGACGACCTATGCAAGTCGATATTTATAGCACTGCCGAAGAAATCAGGTGCAAACGAGTCCGAACTACATAGAACTATCAACTTCATGAGTCACATTACAAAACTGATTGTCAGAATCCTGATGAATAAAGCGAGGAGGGGAATCAGGCCAGGGATAGGACTGGAACAGTGAGGATTCGTCAAAGACACTGGAACAATGAACGCCATATTTATGATTAGGATGCTCTCCGATAGGACAATACAAATGAAGAAAGACTTGTACCATGTTTTATTGATTATATAAAGGCATTCGACAAGATACAACACAAAGATGGAGATGCTTGGCAGCCTCGACATTTTTTGGAAAGACATCAGAATAATTAAGAATCTCTACTGGCAGCAAACGGCCTGCATACAAACAGGTAACGATTTCAGCAGATTTACAAAGATAGAAAAAGGCGTAAGATAAGGATGTATCTTTTCACCGGATCTGTTCAGCTGGTACAGCGAGAATATTTTGAGGACCCTAGATGACACGCCAGGATTTGTTATGGGAGGCCACAACTTGAACAATATAAGGTATGCAGATCATTCAGTGCTGATTGCAGACACGGAAAGAAAACTACAAGACCTTCTACAGAAGGTAGCGGTGGAGAGTGACAACAAAGGACGACAAATGAACTTTAAGAAAACTGAATTCATGGTCATCAGCAAAAGGTGCAACCCAAAATGTCAAATACAGGTAGGAGATACCAGAATCAAACAATTACAAAAATTGAAATACCTAGGAAGTGTTGTAACAGAAGATGAAAAGTGCGACACAGAGATCCGAAGGCGAATTGGCATGGCAAAGGACGCGTTCCAGAAGTGGAGTAAAGTACTAACAGATAGGAAAATTTCACTTTTTCAAAGAAAAGAGTGCCGAATTGCTATGTTATATCAGTTTTTCAATACGGCAGTGAATGCTGGACAATATCATCGAAAATGAGGACAAAACTGGAAGCAGCGAAAATGTGGTTCTACAGAAGGATGCTGCGAATATCGTGGACTGAGCATGCATGCAACGATGAGGTGTTGGAAAGAATGGCAACAAAAAGGAAATTCATACTGAGCATCAGGAAGAGACAAATGAAGTTCCGAGGACATGCAATAAGGAAGGAGAGCTTGGAGAACCTGATACTGACTGGCCAGATAGAAGGAAAAAGAGACAGAGGAAGGCAGCGGATAACATATTTGCAGGGTCTGATCAGGTGGATGACGGAACGGGGGTTGCGAGGTGTAACAGGAGCAAACATACCAAGAGCCACAAGGGATAGTAAAACGTGGAAAACCATGATCGCCTACGTCCTGAAAGGACAGGGCACATAGAAGAAGAATCAACAGATAGAAGTGTGAGTCCAAACGGCATAGTTACGCTGCGTCGCGACTGTCTCTAGACCTCGTCTCGACTGTCTCACAGCTGCCTCCCGACTATCTCAACGGAAGTCTCGCGTGTTAGTATATATTGACGGGTGAAGTGTTCATTCCTTTTGATAGGGCACCATAACACAAACGCACACACACACACACACACACACACACACACACACACACACACACACGCACATATATATATATATATATATATATATATATAATTGAAGTGGATATATCTATAATTGGAGTAGATAGATCTATAATTGGAGTAGAGTGATCTATCTATCGCCCGGTTCACACTCCAACCGCGTCTATTGAACAGGTTAAGAGGCTCATCCCTTGTTCCCTGTTTAGGATGTGGTTTCCGGCTTTCTCTTTTCCAATCTTCTCACTTTTTTCAATTGGAGTAGATAGATCTATCTATCGCCCAGTTCATATTCCACCCACGTCTATTGAACAGGTGAAGAGCCTCATCCCTTGTTCCCTGTTTAGGATGTGGTTTCCGGCTTTCTCTTTTCTAATATTCTCACTTTGTTTTTTTTTTCCTCAATTGGAGTAGATAAACTAATCTATCGCTCGGTTCACACTCCACCCACGTCTATTGAACAGGTGAAGAGGCTCATCCCTTGTTCCCTGTTTAGGATGTGGTTTCCGGCTTTCTCTTTTCCAATCTTTTCACTATTACGTAGCCCCCTGCACTTCAGTGACGTTACCGCCTTATTCGGGGTGATACAATTAAAAAAAAAAAATATATATATATATATACACGCACAAATATATATATATATATATATATTTTTGAATTTGTCCAGCGTCTGTAATATTTAAAAAAATTGTTTTCTTTAGTTTCTTTCTTTTTCCCTTCCTTCCTTCTTTTATCTCTCTTACCACCTTTTTTCCGTGTTGCTTAAACTTACGTCAATTTAACATGGCTTTCTGTTAATTTTTAGTTACATTCTCCCTTTTTTTTGCGAACCCAGACGATGTCAAATTTTTCTTTTCTTATTTATTTGATTTTATTCTATCTTTTTCTTTTTCTTTTTCGTTTTCTTTTTCTTTCCCTTTATTTTTATTTTTATTTTATTTTATTATTTATTTTTTAATTTCTTTGCAATCTATTTAAAAAGGAAAAGTAGACTAATTTTTCTCCAGTTTCTGAAAGGTTTTTTCTGTTGCTGAGGTGATGTGTCGTCCCCCGTAGGGATCTTCATATCGAAATGGCCATTCAACATCTTTGAATTAATCCTTTTTTAATATATATTTGCTCTGTAATATTTTATTACATGGAGCTCTCTTCCTGTATCATTTTTTAATATTAAAATAAATTTTTAATATTAATTAGGATCGGGTTTTTTGGAATTTACCTTCCTGCTTTTTTCCCTTGGATTGAAGTATCTGAATTAAAATATATATATATATATATATATATATATATATATATATATATATATACACAAATAAATAAATACACAACGGTCTTTATAATAGTAGTGATGTACTTAATCATCCTCTGCATATTTGTAAATCCGTAATAAATTATAGGATAATAGGAATTTTCTATGGAGGAAGTAGCAAATATGAGCAGAGCGGGATATATATATATATATATATATATATATATATATATATATGTGTGTGTGTGTGTGTGTGTGTGTGTGTGTGTGTGTGTGTGTGTGTGTGTGTGTGTGGAGAGAGAGAGAGAGAGAGAGAGAGAGAGAGAAAGAAAACTAAAAAAAGCAACTTGTAAACGGTACCCAAAATTTCTCTAATTGCGTTTTGTAATTCTTCACATGATCTCCCAGGCCCAGCATCTTTACTCACTGTATAATTAATGGCCCTTAACGAGGAACCAACAAATGCTTGTCCTGCTTCAACTCTTCTGCCAACGAAAGACTTTCTGTATCCAGTTATCTTTCACTGTGTGACGAAACACAACAAATTAATGGCATCTGTATTTTTTCTTTTTTCAAATTGTCGACAGTCGCCATTGAAGAATGGCCCGGGGGATGGGTTAACAAGAATCGAAAAGTGGAGACATAGAGACCGAGAGATGAGTTCTTGCCGCTGGTTCTTGAAGCTGGGCGTTCACATGATTTGTACTGACGTCGCTGAGACAGATTTTTTTCCCTCTTTTCTCATCGTTCCTGGGGAGAGGCGGCTCTAAGTGTGGCTTCTTGAAACGTGTTGTGCAATTTTTAGAGATACCTCCATGTTACTAGGACAAATGAGCTTTCTATAGAATAACTCAACTTCCGGAAGGTGAAGATAAAATATACTTTTATTTTAAAGATGCAGTGAACAAAAGAATTTTCCCGCGTTTTTTACAAGTTTTTTGAACAGAAAAGAATGAGTCAAACAGAAAAAAAGAGAAAACCAGACAGAAAGAAAAATTCGGATTATGAAGGAATCGAAAAAGAACGGCAAATAGTAAATTGAGATGAGGAAGGATATTTAAAACAAGAGGTTGAGAACGAAATCTGAAAAAGAGAGAATTAAATTTAGAGACCCAATCCCTACCGATAACGTAGAAAAAAGTGTATAAATAATAAAAAAGAATTAAAGAAAGCAGGGAAAAATAGGAATGAGAAGTGAACAGAACAGAAAACTGGATGATTGAAAAAAAATATTGGATAAATAAAAGAAAGAAAGAAAGAAAAAAATAAAGAAAGAAAAAAAGAAAAAAGAAAGAAGGAAGGATAGAAAGAAAGCAATATTGAAAAATAACACGTGACTGAAAGAAAAAGCAAACCGGAACAACTAAAGAAAGAAAGAAAGAAAGAAAGAAAGAAAGAAATCCTGAAGGTTTTGGAAAAACATTGAATTAAGAAAGAAAGAATGAAGAAAAGAAAGAAAAAAAGAAAAAAAGACTGCATTTCTAAATAATTAAAAAAAAGAATGAAAAAGTGAATGAAAGAAAAAAATTAAGACAGGATAACTGAAGGAAAAAACTAAGATTTTAGGCTAATCTAGAGGCATTAATGGAAATATATATGTATATATATTCATCCGCAGACAGATCTGTTTCGCTATATCACAGCTCATCAGTACGGTTAGACATCCGATTGCTTTTAAACTAGGATTAAACCCGACCCAACTGGCATCAGTCAGCGATTCTTCCTCTGAGCTATGGACGCTCGGTAGAAGCAGGCAGACTTTTAGCGTATTATATATATATATAATGGTTTCCGGCTTCATCTTTTCACTTTTCCTTATTTTTTTTTCAATTGGAGTAGATAGACTGAACTATCGCCCGGTTCACACTCCACACACATCTATTGAACAGGTGTAGAGGCTCATCTCTTGTTCCCTGTTTAGAATGTGGTTTCCCGCTTTCTCTTTTCCAATCTTTTCACTCTTACGTAGCCCCCTTACCTCTTACTGCTTCCACTTGTTATGATTTTCAACAAAAGGGTGACCTTAACTTCTTAACTTCGCACGCAAAAATCTGCAGCATGGAAATGTTTCCAACAGCTGAACCCTTATTATCAGCGTCCCTTTTAACAAAATCTCCCCTTCCTTGGCCTGGCAACCTCACCCACCGGCCGTCCGGCTGGGGTCCAAAATGACCAAATTAAGACCGAATAAGACAAGTTTAAGACAAGCTCAGAACGATTTTGAATCTATCCACCGCAGTGGATAGGTAATGTTTTGACCAGTACCTGTGCGTGCGGGGCTCAGGTTCTCCACATTAAAAAAAAAGACCCTGTGTCACATCTCTCTTAAGTGGGAGAGAAGAGTAAATGTCATTTTCATTGACCTGGAGTTCAGTATAAAAGCGTAGTGTCTGTTCTCAGTTACTCACGTCCTGCTTGCCGGCTGGGATGCAATGAGTAGCTAAGACTAACTTTTGACAAGGAATACCCAGCTTCGACAAGCTAAGACCAATTTTGTACCCAGTTACTGCGTAAACGGAAGGAGATGCTGGATAGTCTTTACGCGCTCAGTTTCCCTACAAAAAATAAACTGACCTTGTGTCACAACTCGCGTCAGTGGGGGAGTAGAGTAAATCTCTGTTCAAATCGTAGTATGTGTTCTCAGATACTATATGCCTGCTCGCAATGACCACCTAAGTCTAGCTGTTGACAATCAATGACCGGCTAAGACCAGCTTTGTAGCCAGTCACTGCGTGTGCCTGGGGCTGGGTATCTTTGACCAATGCTCAGGATCCGCATGTTAAAACTGACCTTGTGTCACAACTTGCTGCATTGGGAGTGTAGGGTAAATCAAAAATGTAGTATCTGTTCTCAGATACTCACTTCCTGCCTTCCGGCCGGTTTTGGAAACAATAACTAGGAAAGACAAGCGTTGTGTCCAATTACCGCTAGAGCTGGGTAATCTTTTACTAATAGCCTGATGGTACGCGATCACATTCCCGACGTTAAATATGATTTTGTATCAAAACTCGCTCCAGTGACTACATTCAACCATGCACCGTTCCTGCCAGACGTTGACGACGTTCCTGCCGACTGACCACAACGTTCCATCCAGAGCTGAGTCTGCCAATCGCTGCCGACGTTAGTTCTTTTCGATTTCAAAACTTTTAGTCGTCATTTTTATATCACAGCAAAAGTTGACGTTAAAATTCTACATCTTCGGCTCCTCAACACACACACACACACACACACACACACACACACACACACACACATATATATATATATATATATATATATATATATATATATATCAGATAAAATGAATTGCAAACATTGTGACTGCTTATTTTAATTAACTCTGTTCATGCTCATGGATAATCTTCCGCGTATTATAATTGAAAGATGTCAGAAAGAGTTCACATGAGCCATCTTTAGAGAAGTTACAGGGACGTTAACCTAAAAACATCCACGATCAAAGATGATTTTATCTTGTGTTGACATAAAACATTGCTAAGCAACGATAACAGTCACCGAATAGCAGTAATGCGGTTCTATGACCTCTACCCTCTCTGAAGATGGCTCATGTGCCCCAGCAGAATAATAAAAATATATCCAAAATGTTGGACGATTTTTGTCTCAATGTTCACCTCAAATTAAAGCCAAAATACGATGTTCAGAACAGCTCATGATTAAACATAATAGACATTCACTGACTGTTAGATATAACAGTATATGTTTAGAAGATTATCTGCGACCTCGATAGACATCAGGCCAAATGCGTTGAGTTTTTCCTCGGCTATTTATATATACGTGTGAGTGGGGCATTGTGGGTAATGCTTCTACCGGTCATTTTGGCGGAAGTTGTTTATTTATTTGTTATTAGAGTAGATCTATTTGACTTGTTATTTTTTTATTCTTTTGTTTTTTGATGATTATTTTATTTATTTGGATTTGTTATTTATTTTATTTTTATTACTTTTTTATTATGATTTGTTATTATTTATTTATATAATTTTATTTCATTTATTATTTATTGTAATGAGTGTTGTATCGTTGGCGGCTTGTTAATTTGTTTAAAATTTGCTCCTTGTTATTATTTTTTATTTTTAAGTAGCGCAGTAAAAATTTGTTTTCTTGTCTGCATTTTTTATATTAGTTCAAATCGTTTATTCAGTAGTTTGTTTTGGTCAGGGAAGGTAATGATAGCTATTTTTTCCTCCAGGCAGAGCCTGCAGGTTTTTGATTGATTGTTGTAGGCCGATGTTCTTTTTCGTATTTTCCATGTTATTGTTTGGGTGATTTGGGTTTTGTTTTGACTTCCCAAATGTACTTAGAAAGCATTGTGCTGTTCGCGTATTTTCTATTTGTGAAATATATTTTGTGTGTGTAATTTCTTTGTATCCAGGGTCCTTCTGTTACTCCTATGTATATTTTTCCTCATCATCTGGTGATTTTACGACACACACACACACACACACACACACACACACACACACACACATATATATATATATATATATATATATATATATATATATATATTTCCCTTCTGTCAAACTGAGGAGTTTCTTTAGATATTTTTGGCTTAATATAATATACTCATTAGTATCTTTTAGGGATGTGTTTGATTCTGCTATTTGGATGGATAGATCTAGAGCTTACATACTTTAAAGTTGTGTTTGTTTTCATACATCGAGAGATACTGTTATTTTTTAGATTAAATTTTACATCTCAATATTGGACAACTCTTTTCTTTGTTTCGACAGCTGTTTCAAAAGCGAGGTTTTTGAAGAGTTTAAAAAGCATTTTTCTTACTTTGTCATTTTCTCTTTTGTTGTCGGGTGCTATAATTAATCCGTCGTCTCTGGTTGCCTACGTGGATCGCCTCGATAATTTTATTCAGAATGTATAGACCTGTTAATTCTGAAATTTTAGCTTTGTTAAAAGTGTCTGGTCGTACATGAAATGTGCCTGTTTTTGATTTCTTAATCCGTGCTTGACCCTTGAGGAATAGTATGGATTTTCGACATGATCAGAGAGACAATAGTGAGGCAGCGTCGGCTCAGTTTATTTTCTTTACTACCAGTTATCGAATTAGACCACGAATTGATGAACGCTGAACACTTGTTTGCTCTTTAACAGTACCTTATTGTATTATTTTCTTGCAATGATTATACCATCGAGTAATGGAGATTATATATATATATATATATAGGAAATTAACGGAGATTAACGAAATTTAGTTATAAACAACCGACAATTTGAAATGATTTGTTTGAACATTATTTTTTATCGATACTCGTATTTAATGTGGATAGTGGTCGCAGGTTCGAATCCTGCCAAATGACATATTTTCGTAATAAAAATTTATTGTAAATAATCAGGCCAGTAGATATAAATATATAATACTGTTTAATTAAAAACAGAATATCCACTTAAATACGAGTATCGATAAAAAATAATGTTCAAAAAATCATTTCATCCATACATATATATATATATATATATATATATATATATGTGTGTGTGTGTGTGTGTGTGTGTGTGTGTGTGCGTGTGTGTTATAAAGAAAAGGTTGTGCATTTATTTGTATATAAAATATGTATGTGTGTGTGTGCGTATGTGTGTGTGTTTATTATAAAGGATACGTTAGAACATGTACAAACTGCAATTGACTACAAAATTGTACATTCTTTTTCGACATTGAAAGAACAATGTCTCATTAGGTAGTTAGTAATGATAGTACCATCCTTACTAACTACATGAAGAGACAATTTTCTTTCGATGTCGAAACAAAATGTAAACTTTTGTAGTAGATTGTAGTTTCTACATGTTCTAAACTATAATTTATAATAAATATTCATTGCTTTATTTCTATATTGAGAACTGTTTTAAATTAATCTTTTGAACTTTACAAATATTTTTTCGTTCCTTATTAATTTGGGTGAGTTTAGTTCGTAGTGCAATGAATACTAAACAATCTCTTCTCCCTCCAGCTATGGGTTGAATAGCAAGACAGATTGGATTCTATAGCTTTAGTTAGCAACCAGTTTAGCTCAGAAAGAAATGGCAACCTATTGCAGGAAAATCTTTTGTCGAATCAGTCATATATCGAAAAATAAATGATCGTCTAATGGCTTTTTTAACTTACTGATATAAAAACAAAGATTTTGACGATTACCATTAAAATCCGATAGCTGTCTGAGAATAATCTACTCATCTTGAATATCGTGAGAAAACGGCGTAGCGGCTCCACATAGGGAAAAAAATGAGCACATAACTAAGTTTTCAAGAGTTATACATGCTTTTGTGTTTATTTAGGGGTCTGCCTGACTGGTGAAGCATCCCAGAACTAATATTATTCTTGTAGAAACTAATGTCATCGTCTATATATGGTGCATTGCTTCCTGAGAATTTTTTTTTTTTTAATCATTTCACCCCGAGCAAGGCGGAAACACCACTGATGTGCAGGGGGTTACATAAATGTAAAAAGATTAATTAGAAAAGAGTGAGGAGTACAAGCTAGTTAGAAAGGAACAATAGAAAGCTGAGAAAGAAGGTGCGATGACAGATACATAGGAGGAGAGAAAGGGAATGTTATACAGGGGTGGGGAGAGAGCTAGAGGCCAGTGGTTAGTAGATGAGTATTAACTTTGCATTTAAATTTCTGGAGGTTGTAGCCGTCAGGAAAGCAAGAATACAGGAGTGAGTTCCACAGGCGGGAAGTGCGAGAGAGGAAGCTGCAGGAGTAGTATTGTCGTCTGCATTTGGCTAACCTGACTGTGAATGGGTGGGACCCAGTTGCCAGTCTGGTTGCACGGGTAAACACCTGTTGAGGAGGCATCAGTGACTTAATCTCATCCGAGCAGATGCCATGAAAATATTTATAGAAGAGACAGAGGGAGGCCACAACGTGTGTTTGAGGGTTTGGAGACGTACTTACAAGAAAGAACGCATAAGATTAATAATAGCTTCGAGAGGAGGTATCCCATATGTTTGAGCGGGAATCGTACCTTTTCGAATTTCGTAAACCCAATGGTTCCCAATAGAGCACAAGTCATCGACGACCTCTCGCCATCGACGACCTCTCCCCATCGACGACCTCTCGCCATCGACGAGTGGGTTGTCGATGCTTCTGTAATTTTTATTTTTACAACTACCTGTGTTGACTCTACGCAAATTAATTTATTCTCAGAGAGAGGTTGACTGATTGCTAACCAAAGCTATAAAAACCAATCTGTTCTGTTATTCAACTCATAGCTGGAGGGAAATATTTGGATTAATGCCTTTTCCAATAGTATTTTCGTGTAAGTGAATGTGAAAAATTAACGAGAATTCGAACGCGGATTTCCAGTTTCTCATTCCGAACCGATATTAGCTGTACCACCACGCACATCGAATCTCGTTATCTGGCGTTACATAATCGCATAGAGCCTACGGTAATCAGTTCCCGATAAGACATTTACGCTGACGACACCACAGTTTACTCCCACCTAGATTAAAAAAAATCTGAAAAGGTTGACAAAGCAAAGCACGCTCCTGATTTTAAAAGAAATTCCTCCAATCTATGGTGGACTGGGTAAGAAATGACTCATAAATTTTAATGCTTCCAAAAAAAGCTGCTCTCGTCGTTTATCCACAGACACACTCTCCTACCTCTCATCTGCTAGTCTCCCAGATATCAATACACTATGCCGCCTTGGTCTCAATCTCTCAGTCGACCTCAAATAGAATGGCTACATCGAATCAATAGATACATATACTACTTGGAAGGTTGAGTTTTCTCATTAGAATCCATCTTGAACAGATACAAATCTAAAATTGGTCCATACATTGAACAGTGTTACCATATCTGGTCCGGTGCTACTGCTATTATTCTCAGGTTGCTCGATAAAATTCAAACTATCTACAACTAGCAGTATAGCCCGGCGTTGCTCGGGTATAATGAAAGCTTTAAAACTAATCCATGTTCCTGGAGCTCAGACTCAGCCTAGAGAATATTTGAAATAATAAAATAATTGAGATTATTTACCAATCGCACCTTATATATATATATATATATATATATATATATATATATATATATATATATATATACTAGCAGTATAGCCGGGCGTTGCTCGGGTGTAATGAAAGCTTTAAAACTAATCCATGTTCCTGGAACTCAGACTCTTTGGACGTTGGCACGAAAGACTAAAAAGCAATAGTTGTTTCCAGTTAAAGCGAAACCGTAGACTGAAAGAAAAATGAATGGATGTAAGTCAAATTTTGATTTCCTTTGTATTGATATCAAATAAGTTTTTTCGTCGTAAACTGAATTTTGAAGGCTAAATAAGTCCTCTGAGTAAATGGTATCATGGCTGAGACTAAAAACTACAAATATACCTACTTAAATCCAAACCTGAAGCAAAAACTAAAATAAAAGGGCTGAAAAAATACAGACATACAGGCAGATAAACAGACACACACAAACATCTTGCCTTTTATATTTATATATTATCGATTTTCTGCACTATTGTAAGATCTGCAACCTTGAAACTTCTGAATATTGTTTCTTATGTCTTTGTCTATGACTGTATCAAATTTGATTAAAATCGGACTACTCCTTCTATAACCCTATTTTTTCGATTATCCATTTTCGATATTTATCGGGGGTACCTTGACACAAAACCTAGCTAAGAACCCTCGCAGACGCTTATAGTACTTACTGTGTAAATTTTCAAGAAAATTGTTTAGCCTTTTCGGAGTCTATAGGTAAAGAACACACACAGACACACAGACACACACACACACACACACACACACACACACACACACACACACACACACAGAGACAAAGTTACATTTATAAATAAGTTTAGATTTAGTAAATCCGAATATGGTAGCTCGACTTCAGTCATTTTCTCTCCAACTGGATGTGGCTTTCCTGTGTTCTAGAAAATAATTTTGCTGCTTCAACTCTGACGAGTTTATTCCCTGGTTGCATAATCACATCAGAAATCACATGATTTCGGGACTTTCAACAAAAGTAAAAAAATAATTCTTGCGACTGAAAGTTAACATGTGATAAATATCCACCTTGAGATGGCGAGATTTTGTAAATGTTCTGATTTAAAATAGTCGCAATGTCAGATGCGAAACACTTTTCAATTAATTCGCCTTGATAAGACTCAAGTATTTTGTTTTCTACGCAGAGACCAGAGATTTATCTCACAATATTTTGGGTCAAATCACTTTTTGAATCAATCAAGCAATGTTTTCATCCAGTAGATAAAATACGAAATAACTCAATAACAACTGTTTTTTACACAGTTGTAACACTGTAAACATTTTTTCTTACTGGAGTATGTAAATACTCTATGGCACTATCCATTTGCGAAAAATTAAGGTTACTAACGCAGGGTAAAGTGGGGCTTGTAGTATTTAAACCAGAATTGAATATAGATACATCATTTTTAATCGTATCACCCCGAGCAAGGCGGTCACACTACTGATGTGCAGGGGGCTACATAAGCGTAAAAAAATTTAGTAGAAGAGAGTGAAGAGAAAGACGAACCAGTTAGAAAGGAGCAAGGGAAGGATGGGAGTACAGGTGTGATGACAATTGCAAAGGTAGAGAGAAAGGAAATGATATTCAGGGTGGTGAAGAAAGAACTAGGGTCAAGTGGTTAAGAGATGAATATTGACATTGCATTTAAATTCCTGGAGGTTGTAGCTGTCAGGAATATCAAGAATATGGAAGCGAGTTCCACAGGCGGGAAGTGCGAGAAACGAAGATGCAGGAGTAGAATTGTCGTCTGCATTTGGGTAATCTGACTGTGAATGGATGGGACCCAGTTGCCAACACACAAATATATATATATATATATATATATATATATATAAAGATTTTACACGAATATATTTATATATATATATATATATATATATATAGATAGATAGATAGATAGATAGATAGATTCGTGTAAAATCTTCTGTACAATAAAGACGGGAGCTGATGATGGTTCCCCTGAAATAGGTCTACCCTTCCGATTTTCCATGAAATAAAGTGTCTAGCTTAATTTTTTCTTATATTTGCTCTATATGTATTTATATACATATATATTTCGAGCTCTCTTAGAGAGTTATCTTACCACTGTATATACAGGAGACTCCTTTGGTTTTTTCTATATCTACACCGCATGCTTATATATATTGGCCTCTAAATTAAGCAACAGTAAAAAATAACAGTAAAATCTCATTTTAACCCATATATTGACCAAAATTACAAAAAAGTCTTTTGAAATATTAAATAGTAAAATTATTCAATAAAATTACCATCGGATTCAAATTCCAGACAATTTTGAAATCTCCGCCATCTCTTTTGGACGGTCTCCTTGTTTAAGTTGGTTAATGCTTTCATAATCCTTGCATTCAGTTTATCTTTGGTGTGAGAAGTTTTTTGTTGATCTTTTAGTCAGCTGCACCCGACACAAAAAAATGAAGTGGGTGCGGTTGTCGGAGTACAGTGGATTTAAGGACTGACGTGGTCGAAGAAATTGTCTGAGCCATGACAGCGTTTTCTTGTTTGTGTGTCATGCTGTCTTTTCCTGCTGATACGGTCGTTCAGCAACCATCCATTTGACTAAGCAAAGCACTATCTCCTCAAGGCACTTTATGTTGGGCTCAGTAATTCAACATCCTCTTCACTGTCTTTAGAACGTCAGCCTAACACTCTGAATTGTTCGAATTAGTGATTCTGATGCAAATATCTAGCAGAACAGCACGCCGTTTAAAAACGGAGTAAATTGTGTCATGATGTTCTTTATATCTCAGCCGGTCCCCATCTGACCCTACTACACTGTAAGTCAGACAGTTAAGTGCTATACGTGACATACGCTTTGAGCGATCAAGTCTCAAAAGGGACATGACTGGCTGGGCAGTAGGTTGCCATTGCTTTCTGCGGTAGACTGGTTGCCGACCAAGGCTATAAAACCCAATCTACTCTGTTATTTGACTCATAGCTAAAGGAAGTGATATATTATTTCATGAGGTAGTAATTAGTGGGGTATCAGTTTACTACTTCATAACAATATAAAACTTATCCCCCACTTAATGTCCAGTAGAAGGCTTAATCATGTGTTCAACTATTATATTCAGTCAGTCAGTTAAGTGCCATACTTGATACACGCTTGTGCGATCATGTCTCGAAAGAGACATGACTGACTGGGCAGAAGATTATTCCGCAGTAAGTTGCCATTGCTTTCTGCGGTAGACTGGTTGCCGACCAAGGCTATAAAACCCAATCTGTCCTGCCATTTAATATGTCCCGCTTTTCATCTCAGTGTTCTTGACAGGCTCCAAAGGAGAATCAATAATGTCATAGGTACCGACTTGGAGGCTCGACTCCAGCCACTTTCCCACTGACGGGATGTAGCTTCCCTCTGTCTGTTCTATAAATACTTTCATGACTTCTGCTCCAACGAACTTAAGTCACTGGTGACCCTGTAACAGGTGTTTGCTAGTGCAACCAGACTGGCAACTGGGTCCCACCCATTCACATTTAGATCAACCAAATACAGACGTCAATTCTACTCTTGCAGCATCTTTTCTCGCACTTCCCGTCTGTGGAACTCACTACAATATTCTTGCTTTTCTGTCGGCTACAGCATCCAGGAATTTAAATGCAATATCAATACCCATCTCTTAACCACTTGACTATAGTTGTTTCCACATCACCCTGTTTATCTTTTTCTTTCACTCCACCTTTGCAACTGTCATCACACCTGTATTCCCGTCCTTAACTGGTTCGTCTTTCTCTTTACTCTCCGTCTATCTATTTTTTTTTTACTCTTATGTAGTCACCCGCCACTGCACATCAGTGGCGTTCCAGCCTTCCTCGTGGTGATAGGATTAAAAAAAAACATCATACCCTTCCAAATTCGACCTACCCTACTGTTCATTGAATAAGGAAAAATTTTTTATTTTATTAGTTCAACGGTCAGTAAGGAACGTCGCAAATCTTCGATGTTTGTATGTTTCTGCCAGGCCAGCTTTCATTTGCAACAATGTTAAGCTGAACGTACTGGTCGGGTAAGCATTTGCACTCAACTCTGCTTTCGACCAACAGACATGAGGCACCGATACATCAAAAGCGATTGGAGAGACGTAGATAAAAATAGATAGATTTAGAAATGATCGAACAGCGAAATCGGGAAGAGGCTTTCAGACCGTATTTGCATCAAAAGAACCCGTTCGATACTGATACACGTCTAGCCTGCATGTTTAGTCTGTCGCGTGATTATAGAGTTGTCGATCTTCGGTTGTCTTTAGATGATCGAACAGAAATCGTAAATAAATTTCGGGAAATTTAATTAGTTGAAATAATTTAATTTTTCTGGGTTGATATCTAGATTTTAAAAGTGCAGGTTGGTATTTCAAATTTGCAGCATTTTTTATTTATTTTTTATTTTTCAGAAATTGAAGAAATTTAATCATTTATTTTAGACACGACAATATATAAGTATTCATTGTTTCAGAGAAAAAGAGAAAATATTTACAAAGAATAATAAAGAGTGAGTGTTGAGTACAAAAACGACAAATAACCACAACATTCTAGACGTACGGACATATGAGCAGATGGGTACATAGGCACACTTGCAAGATCGCATACACATATTTTCTTTGAAAAAAAAAAGAAACTTATACTAATGAAAATTGTATATGATAAAGAAAAATAGAGAATTATAAACAGTCAAAAGTGATATCCACGGACGAGTGAGTGAAGCGATTCCTGGTGAGTTGTTTCGTTCACGAAATTTTAGAAACCTAATTCTGAGTGAGTTGTTTGAACATTATTTATTATCGATACTCGTATTTAAGAAGATATTCTGTTTTTTAATTAAACGGTATTATATATTTATATCTACTGGCCTCATTATTTACGATAAATTTTTATTATGAAAATGTGTGTCATTCAGCAGGATTCGAACCTGCGACTCCTATCTATATAGGGGAAGCTACCATTTGATCTGGCAACGTCTTGACCTACGAATGACCTCTAGTCTAAACGAGGTTTTAATCAAGCCTATATAACACAATTTTCGATTCATCGCAACAACTATATCTGCTCTGAAATGTATCATAATATCAACAAATGTGAACATGTTACGGAAATTAACGAATTTTAACGAAACTTGGTTAAAAACAACCGACAATTTTAAATGAATTGTTTGAACATCTACTTTTTATCGATACTCGTATTTATGTAGATATTCTGTTTTTTAATTAAACATATATATCTATATCTACTGGCATGATTATTTACGATAATTTTTTAATTACGAAAATATGTGTCATTCGGCAGGATTTGTTTAATTTCCGTAACATATATAAATATGTTCGTAATTAAAAATCATAGGTAAAACTTTCTTGAACATAATAGAAAAACACTTCTCGGTGACAAACCGATTAGCAAAAATAGTCAACAAAAACATCAAAATTAGTTACAGCTGCACAAAAATATTACACAAATAATAAAAGGCCACAACAAAAAATTAACAACCTATAATAATGCAACCGAAGAAGCTCAATGCAGCTGCAGAAACGGAACTACATGTCCACTCCAGAGAAATTGCCAGCAAACAAACATAGTATATAAAGCCAAGGTAAGTGCAAACAACAACACTATGTACTACATCGGTGCCACTGAGGAACTATATAAGAAAACAAAAAACAACCACAATCTTTCATTCTCCAACACACACACACATATATATATATAGTTATTCGCAGATAGATCTGTTTCGCTGTATCACAGTTCATTAGTATGGTTAGGCATCCGATTGCTTTCGCCCAGAATTGAACCCGACCGAATTGGCGTCAGTCGGCGAATCAACCTCTGAACTCTGGGCGCTCGGTAGATGGGGGCAGACTTTTAGCGTATAATGTATCATACACCAGTAGATAGAGTGATCTAATTCAGTAGTGAATGAGCGATGCGTATATATATATATATATATATATACATATATATATATATATAATCCTACGTCTATGTTAGAATTCGGAGTTTGATGAGTTATGCAATCATCCGGTGCATATTACGTTGCTTTATATATATATATATATATATATATATATATATGAAGGAAAGATCTACCGTTACCATGGTTTCAACATTTTCGGATTCGTAAATGCGATATATTTAAAATACAAATCGCTGAACAAAATTGAAAAGGCTGAAACCATCGTAACCTAATCAGCTTATGTTAAATTAGATTAAATATTTACTGGTCTAATTTAATTTAATTTTAATCTGACCTAAAACGGTTTATTATATATATATATATATATATATTTCCCGTGAGATCCAGAGTTTCATTATATATATATATATATATATATATATATATATATATATATATATATACACACACACAGTACCGTGCAAAAGTATTAGGACAAGAACTATTTTATATTTCATGAGGAATCAGACTAAAGTTTAAAATCACCTCTGTCTAATATTTTTGCACACTACTGGTATTTTCCTAAAAACCTCACTGTATTTCAAATACAGGGTGAAAAGCCAAGTAAATTGCTAATAAATATTGATTATTTAAAATTAGTTTTAAAAGAAATGTATTAAACAGAAGTTATATTTAATTTTTCTTATTTTCTATTAAACAAGTTATGTTGAAACTACTATTATCCTTGGATATGACTGACTTTTTTCTTATTCCCCCCTCTGGAATTGATAAATTAAATTTTACTTTGCAAGACACACTTTGTGAACAAATACAAGTTGCTTGGCAGGAGACACCATCAGATACATTGAAGAAGCTTGTGATGTCAATGCCTGACAGAATGAAGGCTTTGATCAAAGCAAAAGGCTACTATACTAAATATGAAATTTATTTTGTAACAAGTATTTTGTTAAAGGATTTATTGAGTAAATCAAATAAAATTACTTTAATTAAATTGTTTATTTTCTGTCAATATGCCTCATAAAAGATAAAATAGTTTTTGTCCTAATATTTTTGCACGGTACTATATATATATATATATATATATATATATATATATATATATATATATATATGTATATATACTGGGTGCGATTAGTAAATTATTACAATTATTTTATTATTTCAAACAAAATATGAAATTTATTTTGTAACAAGTATTCTTTTCTTGTTAATACATTTGTTGAGTAAATCAAATCAAATTAAATTAAATGTTACGGACAGCTTTATCTGTAAAAGCTGTGTGTGATTTTAGTTTTAATCAGTGGGAAATGTGACGCCATTTCTGATCATAGGGAATGCATATACAACAAAAATTAAAAATAAATAATAATAATAATGATCAGAAGAAGACACCTGACCACCAGTAACAACGGTTAAAACAACAATAATAACAACTGCAAGCATCCAAATCAGCAGAATCGATTCAGTGTCATTGATCAAATCAACGCCATTTTGATAAAACTTTCTGTTTCCGCCCACAGACAGGACACTTGCAAATCAAAGTGGATGGATAGATCGATGACACAAAGTGCAGATCGATTATTTCACAATGCGTCGTGATGATGAAAACACAATATTCGTAAATGATCATCGAAATAGACAAGAAATTTTGCTTGATTTTTTGGGTCGAAATTGTAGATTTTTTTCTTATTTTTGAAGGCCCATAAAAGAAACTGTCAATTTTAACAAAGGATGCAACAGACAAATAACAAAGATGGGAAATGGTTGCCATTTGTCAAATGAATATAATCCGCCTTTATGTTGGATTAACTTCTAAAATAAAACCCAATGGTGGGTTTTTTCTTTCAATATTTCACGAGTCTGAATTCTCAGCACATATATAATCGACGTGTGCACAGTTAAATAAAAACATTAATTTCATAAAGTTTATAACGGTTGTAACACTTTTCCGTTGTTAATATAATCGTCAGATACGTAGATGACCCCGTCTTCTGAGTAGACTAAAACTTTAAATGTTTTATTACTAGTTTAAAAGCCGCTCAATGTTGGAGCTTTTAAACTAGTTCTTGAGAACGGTTGATTGGGTCGCCTAACCAAAACTAAAGAAACCTCTCAGAAAACAGTAATGGTAATTTGGAAGAAATGACTTTAAATTATTCAGTTCAAACGATGGAATTTCAAAACCACATTTTAATTATTCAGACAATAAGTCTGATTTGGGACAAAATTTTAAATCAGGCCGAATATTGAGTTCTTCAAATCATAAACCGCATTGAAACTCAAAACTTCATCTCACGAAACTGCTCACTTTAGAAGGCTTCTTTGACATTTTGAACAAGTAAAATTGATTTCTTCAATTCACAAAGCTTTGAAGATATTTAAAACTGAATTGAAAACCAAAAAATGAAATTCAAAATGTTTTTGTCTTAGTTTAACTCAATATGAATTAAAAACGAAGATAAATGTTGATGATCTTCGTCTCCAATTTTTTGTATAGTTGTAGTGACTGGTTTGTGCCGGAAGTAAGACACGGAACAAGAATGTAGATACAAAACAGTGCATTAGTAGAACAAGAAACAAGACATTCAAAGGAAGTATTAATAATAAGTAATATCGAAATAAGTCCGTCGGTATTATTACGCTGCTTTTTGCCTGAGTAGTAGCTGTCGTCCACTGTCGTTAACTGCTATGGTCAACTGTTCTTTGTTAACTGTCTTCGTTAACTGCTCCTGTTAACTGCGGTATTTAATTGTCTTCCCACTTAAGACAAAATGTAGCACAAGGCCTTTTTTTAATATGGGTAATCCGAGCCATGTGGCCCTGGCAAAAAAACTTCTGTCTAATTTTCCCCAGACGTGACTCTATCCTTCGGCAGACCCTCGACTGGGTCATTACTCTCCGTCCAAAGGCAGAGAGCGCGACAATAGGCAAGATAGTAAACTGCTCTCGTTAACTGCTCTCCGGGAGTCACGCAGGTAATTACATATAACAAGAGGAAGAGTCCATTCCTCATAGGAGGGAACCATAACAATAAGGAAATGACGCAGTGCTAATAGCTAAGTTGCACTGTGTCATTTCCTTATTTTATATTGTTAAGTTTGTGAGCTGCAAATCTTGTATACAATTCTTCATAACTTGAGTTATCTAAACTTATTTATAAATCGAACTTTGTCTGTGTGTGTATGTGTGTGTATGTGTGTCCGTTACCTATAGACTTCGAAACGGCTGAACCGATTTTCTTGAAAATTTACACATTCTATAATGTTCTATAAGCGTCTGCGAGTGTTCTTAGCTAGGAGATATTTCGAAGTACCCCCAATAAATATTGAAAATCGAAAATCGAAAAGATCGGGTTATGGAAGGAATGATCCGATTTTAATCAAATTTGATACGCTCATAGACAAAGACATAAGAAACGATATTCAGAAGTTTCAAGGTTGAATGTATATATAATAGGCAAGATGTTTGTATGTGTCTGTTTATCTGCCTGTATGTCTGTATTTCTTCAGCCCTTTTATTTTAGTTTTTGCTTCGGGTTTGGCTCTAAGTAGGTGTAATTGAAGTTTTTAGTCTCAGCCATGATACCATTTACTTAGGACTTATTTAGCCTTCAAAATTCAGTTTACGACGAAAAAACTTATTTGATATCGATACCAGGAAATGAAAATTTGACTTACATCCATTCATTTTTCTTTCAGTCTACGGTTTCGCTTTAACTCGAAAAAGTTTTAGTTTTTCGTGTACACGTCCAAAGAGTCTGAGCTCCAGGACCATGGATCAGTTTTAAAGTTTTTACTACACCCGAGCAACGCCGGGCTATACTGCTAGTATATATATACTAGGTGCGATTGGTAAATTGTCACAATTATTTTATTATTTCAAATATTCTTTAGGCTGAGTCTGAGCTCCAGGACCATGGATTAGTTTTAAATTTTTTACTACACCCGAGCAACGCCGGGCTATACTGCTAGTATATATATACTAGGTGTGATTGGTAAATTGTCGCAATTATTTTATTATTTTAAATATTTTTTAGGCTGAGTCTGAGCTCCAGGACCATGTGTTAGTTTTAAAGTTTTTACTACACCCGAGCAACGCCGGGTTATACTGCTAGTCTTAAATAAGAGACTGCAAATCTTTTAGCGCCTCACGCTTCCTCGGTATTGAGGATTTTATTTTTGCGAGATTTTTGTTAATGCATATGTGCAATACTCATCATAATACAAATACGAGGAACGATATATAAGAAATTACAGATTTTTTCTAGCATACGGGTAGAAATAATAAGATGTCTCGAATATTTCATCAGGAAAACCAAACTCACCACATAAACACTCTCCGTCTGCCACAGAATACGCTACTTACACGAGTGAAGAATTACAGTCATTGTGCATTTTTTTATAAGGCCGATATATCCTCCCATGTCTTGCCAAAAATGTCTAGGATTATACTGAGTTTATCCTGTCACAATCTTTAGATTGGTTCTCAACCAAATTTCTTTTTAATCATTTCACCCCAAGCAAGGCATTCCAATGCCACTATTGTGCAGGGGGTTACATAGGGGAAGGTGATGAGAAAGAGTGGTTAGATATTGGAAATGTCAGAAGGAGAGTAATAGACGGGTAAGGATACCGAGGATGAGGGTTGTGTAGATGGGAAGAGTGTTTGAGAGAATGGATGCGAGTTAGTGCCTTAAGAGGTGTCTATTGACCTTACATTTAAACTCCTGGAGATTGAAGCTGTCGGGGAAGCAAGTATGTGGAAGGGAATTCCACAGGCGGGAAGTGCGAAATTGCGGTTACATTTTATCGGTTTCACTCTAAAAGAGTGGGACCTAGTTGCTAATCTAATATCTCGGCCAAATTCGTATCTAGGGGGCACCAGCGATCTAAGTTCATCGGAGCAGAAGCCGTGAAAGTATTTAAAGAAAAGGCACAGGGAAGCCACGTCACGCCGGTGAGAGAATGACTGCAGGCGGTCTGCCAAGTCGGTATCGATCACATTACAGATTCTCCGTTATGTTTTTTCAAGAACCCCGAGTAGAATAGCAGGCGCACCCGACCAGATGTGGCAGCAGTATTCAATACACGGGCGGATGGTAGATTTATATACGTGCAGGATAGATTCAGACGGAAAAACTTCCGAGCTCTGCACAGTGAACCAACTTTTACAGCAGCGGATTTAAGAATGGTTTGTTCTTTATAGTCTTTCCACTTAAAGTCGGCTTATTGTGTGAGGCCACGGAAGCGTAGTGTTTTACTCTCTGGGAGGCAAGCCTGTTCAATGCTAATGGGAGGTAGGTGCGATTGTCTATGATGGTTAATTGATAGAAGCTTTGTTTTGGAAGCATTAAAATTTGCGAGCCATTTCTTACCCGCAGTCCACTACGGATTGGAGGTTCTTTTCAAGCTCGGCAGCGAGGTTCGCTTTGTCGCCTACACCAGATTTTTGATCGAAGCGAGTGTAATTGGTGTACATGCCTACTTGGGATATTATGGCATCGGGGGGATCAATGATGTAGATCAGAAAGAGCGTAGAACCTAGGATAGAGCCTTGAGGGACAACCGCGTTCGTATGGTAGTTCTGGGAGACATGTCCGTTTAATACCACCTTCAGTGTGCGGTTAGAGAGGAAAGACTGGATTAGGACAAACAATAGAATACAGTCTGTCAGCAATCTAACACGTAGCTAGGGAAAAATCAATTTATTCATACATTTCTAAATGGTATGCAACGACCTCGACTGGAATTCGAAGACCTCTCTCTTTTCTGTCCTGTTATTCAACATAGCTAAAGGAGGAGAGATGTATTAAATTATTAGATAATTATTAGTGGGGTATCAGTTTATTACTTCATAACAATATAAAACTGATCCCCCAATTTATGATCAGTAGAAGCCTTAATCATACTTTCAACTATTATATTCAGTCAGTCAGTTAAGTGCCATATGTGATACACGCTTAGGCAATCATGTCTCGAAAGAGACATGACTCACTGAACAGAAGATTATCCCGCAGTAGGTTGCCATTGCTTTCTGCGGTAGACTGCTTGCTAGCCAATCTATAAAACTCAATCTGTTTTATTATTTAACCTGTAATTGGAGGGAAGAGACGGATTTATACCTTTCCCAAGAGAATTTGTGCATAAGTGAATGCAAGGAATTCAACTGGATTTTGCACTCGGCACTCCGATTTGTCGTTCCGAGCCGATATCAACTGCAGCACAACACACATCCAGTCGAAACTGTATGCAGAGGAAAAAATATTTGTAAAATAAAAAAAATTTCAAAGGTATCTTCGTGTTAGATGCAATGCATTTTTGAAAGAACAATAAGTTTTTGTTGCAGAATGTATTACGTGATATTTGCTCCAAGCAAAACTTTTGCATAATTCTCTGGAAAAAAATATTTGTGGTAACTCTGAAAAATGCCGTCTGCAAACTCGGTTAATATTTGAGAAATTAATATTTTTTTGGTTGCAGTGAAGAAATCAGATGCAAAACAATGGAAGAAATTTTCTGTTGCAAAATTTTAGAAAAATAAATTGTAAAGAATATTTTCACATCATCTGAGAAATTTGCTTTTGGCAATATAATGGTAGGTGGGTGTTAAAGCGAAAGAAAATGGTGTTAAACACAGAAACATAAATAAAAAGCAAAGATAAAAAAACATTTTTCTTAGATATATTATTTTTATTTTCACAAAATATAAGAGTCAAGAGTAAATGATGGCAGAGGGTTAGGGTCAAAATTTTGGAAAACCAAGTGCTGGAAGCTTACAAGTGTCAGTGGTATAGTAGTTTTAATCGGAGAGCCGTGTCCCAATTTCTGTGAGGTTCGTTATATTAAATTGTACGCAGTTTTAAAAAAGGTATGAATCCACCTCTTTTTCTTTAAGCTATAGGATAATTGTTCAGATTTCTATGAGTAAATAATTATTATTTGTAAAAAAAATTCCTATTGATACTTTCTGACTTGAAATAACCTGCAAATGGTGAATAAGCCGGAGAAATCGAATCAGTTAATCAATCAAAACTTAGTCAGGTCCCACGTCTATTGAACAGGTGTAGTGGCTCATCCCTTATTCCATGTTTAGGAGGTGGTTTCCGTCTTTCTCTTTTCCAATCTTTTCACTTTTCTTCTTTTTAGTTTTTTATTATTCATTATTTTTTTAAATTTATTTTTTCTCAATTGGAGTAGATAGACTAAACTATCGCCCGGTTTGACACTCCACCCACGTCTACTGAACAGGTGTAGAGGCTCATTCCTTGTTCCCTGTTTAGGATGTGGTTTCCGGCTTCTGTTTTCCAATCTCTTCATTCTTACGTAGCCCCCTGCACATCAGTGGCGTTACCGCTTTGATCGGAGTGATACGATTAAAAAAAGTCTTACATTATGCTTTTTATTTGTTCACAAATTCAGATGTAAAATGGAGCTCATTACTATGAACATATTTCCATTGATATTGTCTTGTTCTAGGTTTTGGTAAGTTTTTAATGTCTATGGCGGGGAAATTATGCCTATTGTCATTTCAGTTGATTGCATCTTGCTGATGTGAATAAGCGATTTATTGTGTAAAATTATTAAGTCAAAATCAAATTATTAAAAATTTATATTGGAAAAGTGTAAACAAGCTTCCTTTATGTAATGGTGCTCTCCTTCGAGAAATGGACTCGTCCTCTTACTACATATAGATTACTTGCGTGACTTCCGGAGAGACATCAATTCGTGCATTTGACTATCTAACGCGCTGTCGAGCTCTCTGCTTTCGGGTGGAGGGTATTTACCCAGTCGAGGCTCCGCCCGGAGAACCCAAATTAAAAAAGGTCTTGTGCCACATCTTGCCCTAGTGGGGTGGTAACTGAATACTGCAGTTGTGTTAGCCAACAAGAGCAGTTACAATCAGTCAATTACAGCAGTTAACAAGAGCAGTTAACGACAGTTACTAGTCAGGCAGCTTAATAAAACCTTCGGACTTACTAATTTATATATTACTGTTTATTAACACTTGTTTGAATATCTTGTTTCTGGTTATACGAATACATTGTTTCGAACCTACCTTCTTGTTCCGTGTCTTATTTCCGGCACAAACCGGTCACTACACTTTGCGGCGAAATTTCGCCACAACCCCACAATAAAATGGCGTCGAAGATCCACAACACTTCACTTGTCAAAAGTTTTGACTCGCTGGTCGCAGAGTAAGTGTGACACTGAACTTGCTAAACATAACACTACATCGAGAAGCCCTATACCACTAGACAAAGTTAACCAATCTGATCAGGTGATAATTAACAGTTGGTTCGTAACAGGCCTTCTACTCGAAATGGTTTGAAATGTTACCAGATTTAGTATCACATTTTTGTAATTAATGACGAGTATTTTAAATAAAAAAGAGTTGTTCTTTATTTTTTTTTTTAATTATAATTTGTCAATCAATATAATATGTTATATTAGGTTGGCCATAACTCATGGTTGGTCATGACTTAGTCAGAAAAAAAAATCAACATTCTCGACATTCATCCAGCATCTGAATATATCCCAAATACCAATCGACTGGCATTGAAATCCTGTAAACACCCTTAACCTCAATTCAGCAAAAGTAAGAAAGTGTGCCATGGAGTGAAATAGCCCATTGTCACTCGGAGTAGCATAGGTATTGAATAGTGGAAATGGAAAAATAATAACATCATCCATATTTTGAAAGTTATGATTTCTTTCAAATATTTGCCATCATTACAAGTTTTGAAAGAATATAAGAATTCGAAATCAGAATTTTTTTTTATAATCATGTCGCCTCAAGCAAGGCATTTCACTGACACTGTTGAGCAGGGGATTACATAGGAGGTATGAAAAAAGTGACAGGTTACAGGGGGTGTCAGGAAGTGGGCAAGAGAAAGGTGAGAATACTGATGAGAGTGGAGTGGACGAAGAAAGGAGCATTAGAAAGAGAGAGAGGCAAAGAGAGGATGAGAGGATTAGAGTCAGTGAGATAGGAGATGACTATTGACTTTACATTTTAATTCTTGGAGATTGTAGCTGTTGGGAAAGCAAGTAAACGGAAGGGAATTCCACAGGCGGGAAGTGCGTGAAAAGAAGCTGATGGAGCAGAATTTGCGTTTACATTTTACGGAGTAGAGCTGCCCTGGATGGCTGCTGGAAGACCCAATGTCTGGAAACAGAACTCAGCGCCATGACACACAAGCAGGGGTACAGTGTAACCAAACAATTTCTGCGACCACATTACACCTCTCATCAGATTGCAAACCCCCCTTTTTTGTAATCATATCGCCCCAAGCAAGGTATTTTAGTGCCACTGTTTTGCAGGGGGTTACATAGGAGGAAGGTTATGAGAAAGAGTGACAAGTTATAGAGGGTGTCAGAAGGTGGGTAAGAGAAGAAAGAGAATATTGATGAGAATGGAGTGGACGGAGAAAGAAGCATGAGAGAGAGGATGCAGGTTAGTGAGATAGGAGATGACCATTGACTTTACATTTTTTTATAATCATATCGTCTCAAGCAAAATTATTGGAGATTGTAGCGGTCGGGGAAGCAAGTAAATGGAAGGTAATTCCACAGGTAGGAAGTGCAAGAAAAGAAGCTGTTAGAGTAGAATTTTCGTTTACATTTTATAGGTTTTACAGTAAAAGAGTGAGACCTAGTTGCTAATCTTGTGGCTTGAGCAAATTCATGAATGGGGGATACCAGTGAGACAAGTTCATCGGAAAAAGTCTTGAAAGTATTTGTAGAAGACACACAGGAAAGCCATATTGCGCCGGTGAGAAAGTGACTGTATCCGAGCTGCCAAGTCGGGATAAATTACATTGCAGATTCTTGGTTGGATTTTTATCAAGGACCCCTAGGGGGATAGCAGGTGCACCCGACCAGATATGACAGCAAATTTTACCACATATGTAAAAAAAAAAACTAGTCTGTCTCGAAAAAAATATATCATTGTTAGCAGTAGAACAGAAAAGAGACGCCCAAAATTGTCAGGTAGGTGTCATCTTGCATTTCTTTTTAATCATTTCCCCCCCAAGCAAGTCATTCTACTACCACTGTTGCGCAGCGGGTTACATAGGGGAAAATGATTAGAAAGAAGGGGTTAGTTATAGGAAATGTCAAGAGGAGCGTAATAGACGGATGAGAATGCCAAAGATGTGGGTGGATTAGATGGAAAAAGAGCTTGTGAGCATAGATGCGAGTTAGTTTGATAAGAGTTGTCTATTGATTTTACACTTAAACTCCTGGAGATTGTAGCTGTCGGGGAAGCAAGTATATGGGATGGAATTCCACAGTTTGGAAGTGCGTGAAAAGAAGCTGTTAGAGTAGAAACTGCGGTTACACTTTATCGTTTCAGTGTAAAAGGGTGGGACCTAATTGCCAATCTAGTATCTCGTGCAAATTCATACCTAGTGATCTAAGTTCTTTGGAGCAGAAGCTGTGGAAGTAGTTTTAGAAGAAGCATAGGGAAGCCACATCACGCCGGTGAGAGAGCGACTGCATCTTTTATATTTTCTTTTCATTCAGAAATATATACTAAATTAGCTCCCATATGGCCAAAATCATAACAAAATGAATTTATGAGATGGCAATTATTACACATTTAGAATACGGTATGATATATACATATATTATGCAATTTAGGTCCTGAATCGCGTAGAAAACGGAAAGAAAACATCGAATATTATGGAAGAACACCAACATATATTAAAGTCCATCATTTCTTTTCATAGAAACAGCTCTTCTGTTGCAATCAACTATGTTTTATAAACATTTATAATAAAGATATTACTAGAAATATTGCTCTCCTAAGTATCGAGCTCTATTTCAAAAATAAATTACTGCAAACAGTAAACTGTTAACCCATTTCTTTGTACTATATATATATATATATATGATTGAGCACTCTGAAAGAGAGGGGGCTTGATAAACAGTAGCTACTCTTTCATATACGCATCGCTCATTCGATAATGAATTGGAGTACTCTAGCTATTGGGCATGTTTATACGCGCTAAAAAGCTTATCTTCTCCTGCCGGGCACTCGTGGCCTAGGGGTAGAATCGCCGACTGACGCCGATTCGGTCGGGTTCCGTTCCTGGGTTAGGAAGCGAATGGAGTCTAAGCCGTACTGATGAGCTGTAACACCGCGAAACAGATCTGTCTGCGGATGACTATAGTGCATATATATATATATATATATATATATATATATATATATATATATATATTTAGCGTATCGAGTTAGCAAAAAATTTTCTAAACATATACTGTTAAATATTAGAGACAATGAATGTCTATTATGTTTAATAATGAGCCGTTCTAAACATCGTATTTTGGCTTTAATTTCAGTTGAAAATAAAGACAAAAATTCTCCAACATTTGGATAATTTTTTATTAATTTGTTTCTAAGATTAAACATGAAGGTAATATCAGACATATTTTAGTCAATAATACAATAATCCTTACTCATACACACAGTAAAAAAAAACTTCAAATATGGGAGGCCATGTACATTAAATCCAAACAACCCACACTTAATAAAATCACTTTCAAATATGGCCATAACACATTACATTGCATTTGAATACCTGATTCTGTTGTCATTTCGCGTTATCACGCGGTGTGACGTCATAGAACCGCATTGCAAATTTGCGAACTGCGTTTGTTATTATTGGTAACTATTGCCTTTGCCTAGCGGAGTTTTATGTCAACACAAAATAAAATCGTCGGTGATGGTGGATATTATTGTGTTACCATCTTGGTGACTTCTCTGAAGATGGCTCATGTGAGACGAAAGGTTAGAAACAAATTAATAAAAAATTATCCAAATTTTGGAGAATTTTTGTCTTTATTTCAACTGAAATTAAAGCCAAAATACAACGTTTAGAATGGCTCATGATTAAACATTATAGACATTCACTGTCTCTTATATTTAACAGTATATGTTTAGAATATATATATATATATATATATATATATATATATATATATATATAAATGATTAGTTAGAACAATATTTTTGATTGAGACTTGTATTGAAGTAGATATTCTGTTTTATAATCAAAGAGTATTATGTATTTGTTTCTACTGATTATTTACGATAAATTTTTGTTACGAAAATGTGTGTCATTCGGCAGGATTCAAACCTGTGTCTCCTATCCACATTGATTTGGAAATAAATATAATATATAGAAATAAATATATATACTGTTTGTTTATAAGACAGAATATCTACTTAAATACGAGTATCGATCAAAAATTATGTTTAAGCAAATCATTTCAAATTGTCGGTTGTTTAAAGACCATTTTCGTTAATCTTTGTTAATTTCCGTAACACGTTTACATTTGTTGACATTACGATACATTTCAGTGCAGAGATGGTTATTACGAGGAATGGAAAATTATGTAAGCTTGATTTAAATCCTTTTAGACTGCTGGTCATTCGTGCTCTAGAGGTTTAAGACGCGCCAGATCAAATGGTGGCTTCCCCTATATGGATAGTGGTCGCAGGTTCGAATCCTGCCCATTGACACATCTTTTTGTATAAACAAATTCACGTTAGTAATCATGCCGGTAGAAATATATATATATATATATATATATATATATATATATATATATATATATATATATATATATATATATATTATTTATTCATAAATTATAACATGGATATGTTACAATATCACTACAAAAGTAGCCATTTAGTTTCGACACTTTTGTGTCTTGTCAAGTGATGTGATAGTTCTTAAATGAATGGTTTAAAAGTCTGAAAACGAGCATGACCCCTTTAATCAAGGAGATATTATTGTACATACAATGTGGACCAATCAGAGTAAAGCAACTTCTCATTTGGAAAATATGCGGGCAGGCTTAAGGTTAATTTTGGCGGGTATTGTTATTAAGACTTGATTGAAGTCAGGTTATTATTATTAATTAATATTTGTATCTACTTTGTTCTTGTTGCTAAAATTATAATACAATAATAGTATACACACTTGTATGTATTTTACACTGACTACGCGCACACAGACACATATACGCACGCCACGGCCGTGACATATAAATCTTCAGATGAACTAGATAGATAAGGCGATGTTCATGAAATTGATACTCTTTAGCCAGGTCAACGAGTCAAAAGAAAACATCGCACTGAACTGAGATGAGATACATATATAGGCAGACTTATGTTGTTGGACAACCGGGGCCCTAACTGGAATACGCACAGGGATACACGCGGACACTGGTCCAGCGGATGGGATACATACACACATACATGTACGCATATATACATACAGGCACACACACTTACCCACACACACACATATATATATATATATACACACACACACACACAAAAATACACATACACGCACACACATATATATACATATATAAATATACATACACATACATACATATATACACACACATACATACCCATATATATATATATACATATATATATATATATACACACACATACATATATAGGCATACACCCACATACACATACACGTATGCACATATACCCGTACTCGCATGCGCGTGCACGCACATACATGCATACATACACACACGTACATATACTCATATACAGCATCAGCAAATAGCCCTGAACAGCTGTTCATAGGGAGTCTATAATATTTTGAATTCATATTTTACTTACTACAGTTTGTTAGACGATCGAAAGGCGTGAAACCTGATACAACATCTGTCATGCTATCAAATGTTCATACATGCATACATACAGCACACATACATACATATATATATATATATGAATAAATATATGTACACATATTCACACACGTATAGGCATCCATATCCATCTATACGCGCATACACATATACCCATACAAGAGCATACGTACATCCGTGCCAGATATACATACATAACTCAACAAGTAAAGGGAATACACGTACATACACATCAGTAAGTAGTGCGGATTTTGGTATAATTGACCAGTATGGGATGACAGACGCGCGCACATATGCATATACACTCATGCGTGCGCAAAAATACACACATAGGCATGCATGCTCATACACATGCGTACACACATACACGCACAAACATACACAAGTGCACACATACATACACGTGTACACATACATACGCATATATACAGCTACGCATATATATATATATCTATAGACACACTCATATACACATACACATACATATGTATGCAATAACATTTAGACATTAATCTACCTATACTTGATGGCTACTCCCGTCCGACCCGAACGCCCCAAGAGGCTCCCATTGGTGCACGATCCGACATATATTAATACCACAAAGCTTTGTAAATACCAAACCCAATGGTGAACGCATACCTGACAGCTATGGGACATCCAAAGCGACATCGATTATCACGCTAATGTATGACAGAGTTCATACCAATACAGAGTCGTCGGCCAGAGTCATCACGCTTCGCCATAGCAACGACTGTCTTACCAATAACCAATAACCGTGATTCTTAAGGCCTTTGTCCCACACAGTTTTTTTTACGGAGGTAGTGTGGAATTAAAATTTAAATACTTAGGAAGTGTTCTAACAGAAGACGGAAAGTGCGACACAGAGATCCGAAGGCGAATTGGCATAGCGACGGAAGTATTCCAGAAGAGACGACTGTATTGCTACGTGATATCGGTTCTTCAATATGGTAGTGAATGCTGAACAATATAATCGAAAATGAAAGAAAAACTTGTATGTCTTAACTATCTGGTATGTTGAATTCTGCATGTCGTTTTGTTTTTTAATTCTTGTCCTTAATTTTTGATTAAATTTGCAAATTTAGCCTTAATTTGAGTTTGAATTTGTTTGAATTTTTTAATTATTGACATAGGTACTATTTTGCTATTGTAAATGATTTTGCCGTTCAAATTTCATTTCAACTTTAACTAAGCTAAAACTTTTTTTTCTTTGTCAATTGGAGTAGATAGACTAAACTATCGCCCGGTTCACACTCCACTCTCGTCTATTGAACAGGTATAGAGGCTCATCCCTTGTTCCCTGTTTAGGATGTGGTTTCAGGCTTTCTCTATTCCAACCTTTTCACTCTTTTCTTTTTTTCGTATTTTTTTTCAATTGGAGTAGACTAAACTATCGCCCGGTTCACACTCCACCCTCGTCTATTGAACAGGTGTAGAGGCTCATCCCTTGTTCCCTGTTTAGGATGTTGTTTCCGACTTTCTCTTTCCCAATCTTTTCACTCTTACGTAGCCCCCTGCACATCAGTGGTGTTACCGCCTTGCTCGGGGTGATATGATTTTAAAAAAAGTGGTTCTACAGAAGAGCGCTACGAATATCATGAATCGAATATGTGAGCAATGATGATGGCTTAGAAATGATGGAAACAAAAAGGAAATTAATACTGAGCATCAGGAAGGGACAGCTGAAATTACTGGGACATGCAAAGAGGAAGAAGGGCTTGGAGAACCTGATACTAACAGGCAAGATAGAGGAAAAAGAGACAGGGGAAAGCAGCGGATATCATATTTGAAGGACCTGATCAGATGGATGACGGAACGAGAGTTGCGTGGTGTAACAGGAGAAAGTGTGCTAAGAGCCACCAGAGATAGGGAGATGGGGAAAACCATGATCGCCTACGTCCTGAAAGGACAGGGCACATAGAAGAAAAAGAAGAAGAAGAATATTTAAATAGACAAAAATAGCTGTAAAACGAGAAAGAGCAAAACAAAAAAAAAAAACGATAATTATTTATTATATGTTAGTTGTGTCATTTTACAGAAACGATAGACAGTAAAACTGTGAGTTTGGTGTCTGTTGTGTCGTGGCTCGTACCATGTGACAGCTGGTCCCCCGGATGTATAAAAACAATGCGTGCTTAGCATGGAGGTTATCATTTTAAAGGACTTCGGTAAGTAGCACCTACTACTGCGAGAGACTTTAAAGATTGTATATAATCTTGGTTGTACCGCACTGTTAATAATGTAGTTTATCTACATTTCACAGTGTATTTCCTCATTCCACGATACGACAGGTTCAGATGAAAATCAAATATGGAGCGAAATCAAACTAAAGTCTTTTATTTATGGTTTTTATATATGTATAAACATAGATGGGTGTAGTGCATGTGTGAGAAATATTCGCACATAACTCTGTGCTTAAGCAGTGGAAGGAAACCGTCAGACAAACAAGACATACCTGATAAAGTAAAACAATTTATTGTCTTGCAAAAACTGCTGATTTTTGCGGCTACTTCGTAGCCTGGTATAGTCTTTCTCGCTGCTTAGCTTGTTAGTTCCTTCGTCTAAGAAGGGTATGAAAAAACACGAGGAACGGCGATCCGCGACGTACAGGAAATTTCTGGGGTCAGCTTCTTCTGCAGTTCCATTCGGTCGAAAGTCGATAGTTCTTAGAGAATTTTTCTCTCAGATGGATAGGCATTGCCCAGAAGGGTACCTTGTATGAAAGGAAGGATATCGAGATATTTTCTCTGTTAAGGTTAAGGCTGTTAGCCCAATGGATCTCCAATACTTTGGAAAGATGGTCTCGATATAGCGAGACATGAGGGTGCCAATTGTTGGCCCCGTTGGTTGAATCTCTGGAACGGAGATCTCCTCCGATGCTGTCGGTGCCAGCTGAGGAAGCTAGTCTCTTCTAAAAAGAAAAAAAAAGGCGCGAGCCTCTTCCTGGCGTAAAGGCCCGCCTCAAGTCCAAGACGAGGTTCGGGTCTTCGGCCAATCAGGAGACCCGTTATATCTGTAAATTTCCAACACATGTCCATATAATTGAGTTAAGAACAGCCACGCCACCAGAATGTTTTACTTATCTCCCTTGAACTCAACTCTCTAAGTTATTTGTTCACTACTGCTGTAGCAAGGTATTGAATTCTTTCGGTCAATCATTGGATCTAATCAACAAGAACTAAACATCAATTGTAAAAAAGAAAAGAAAAAACATGAAGTATCGTTAAGTATCGTTATCAAAAAAATTACAAATTGAACCAACTGCAGAAATATAAATTTTACCGGAATAGGATACGGAACATGCCTCTAAAAAGCTAAGCAAAGTCTTAAGAAACAAGAAAATTTCCAAGCAAAAAAACAAAAAAATCATATTTATGTAATATCAATCCGCCTATATGGTAATGAATTCTGAATTAATCTTATCAACAGAATATGGTTCTACAGATGAATGATGAGAACGCCATGGATTAAACACGTGAGCAACGACAACGTTTTAAAAGAAAGGCATACAAAATGGACAATTATATTTAGCCTCAGAAGAAGACACTTGAAATGTGTAGGGTATATATCATGGCAAAAGAGTAACTGGAAAATATGACACTCTCAAGACCTATTGCATGCAAGGAATTGGTAAAGGTATGGAATGCAACAATAAGCTGATAACTTTGTGTAAATGGTTTGGCAGTACAGAGATTAAGAGAGATTAATTGATAAGAAATAGAAAACAATGACTACAAATTATAGGAAACTGAGGAAAGCCATAATCGCCCGCGCCTTGATCGAGCACGGTATCTAGAAGACGATTTAAATTTTGATGTTCTTTTTTACTATTCTTTTATTAAGAAGGCATTAAGATACTACAATCAAACAATAAATGTGAAGTTTAGGGAGCTGGTTAATGTTTCTTTGGTTCGTCCTTGTGTCGCACTTAACCGAACTCCCTACAGCTTAATAAGTTTTATGCAGAATTTATCATCAGAATTATTATCGGAAGGTTGCTTGTCGGCAGGATGGAATATGTGTATTAGTGTAGAAGAGGGGAATAATAAAATATACATTTTGAATGTTAAAAAAGAAATTTATTATAAGAAGGAATAACAAGAGCCGATATCCGATGTACCACAACCACAACGATTGCCTTGCGGTATTCTCCTTTAGATTTTGGGGTACTTTTCAAAATGAGTGCGATACCCTAGTCTCAAAATTGACCTGCCCTGTTATCCAGTTTCTGTGAAAAACACTTGCTAGATTTTTAAATTTTCTGACTGTTGTTTGATTTTTTCATGTCTAATTGGTGTATCGTGAAATGGGCTTTTCCTTTTGATAAAAAAAAAACATAAATTCTCCTTTCTCACAATGAAGCGTTCTTTCTTTCTTCATTGTTTCTTTTCTGTAGGATAACTATCCTTTGTGGTGCAATAGATATAGGCTCGGAACGAAAGAATTGGAGTGCTAAGTTCGAATTCGATTTGAATTCGTTGCATTCACTTGCCCTTTTCTGCTTCGCTGTTAACAAGAACAACAAATGTAAATTAGTTGATTTTCTATGTGAAGCTTACATGTGGCACAAATTCAGAAATATTAGGTAGCCAGTGAAGATCGAACTCACTACTCAGTAGCAATTTATTCTAGCGAGACTAGATTGCAAACCATTACACCACGTCGAGAGGTGCCCAAAGAATTGTAGGATGAGAGGTAAGAGCAGACGGCTGCGATCTTAAAGAAACCGGCAAGTCATTATATTGACTTGTATGTGGATGACTAATATATTATGCTCTCATTACGATTGAGCTCTCTGGAGAAGAAAATTTGAAAAACAGTTTCCATTTCGGCTATATGCGTGACTCTTCAGAAATGAATTGAGTTCTCTCGGTGACTGGCGTCTGTATACACTGCTTATATACAAGACGTTAAAATTTCCCTTCTCTGTGCCGATGGCTTATGGAGTAGACACCAAATCGGTCGATTTTCGATCACGCCCAGAAGCAAGTGGATATGTCTAGCTACACTGATGAGCTGTGATACAGCGAAACGGGCTTGTATGTGGATGACTAATATATATATATATATATATATATATATATATATATATATATATATATATGTATATATATACAGATCAAATGGTAGCTTCCCCTATGCAAAATAGGGGTCGCAGCTTAGAATCCTGCCGAATTGCACACATTTTCGTAATATCAATTTATCGTAAATAATCAGGCCGGTAGATATAAATATAAAAATACTGTTTAATTAAAAAACAGAATATCGACTTAAATATGAGTATCGATGAAAAATAATGTTCAAACAAATCATTTCAAATTGTCGGTTGTTTATAACCAAGTTTCGTTAATCTTCGTTAATTTCCGTAACATGATGATTCTCGTCAATACTCAGGCCGGTAGATATAAATATATAATACTGTTTAATTAAAAACATAATATCTACTTAAATACGAGTATCGATCAAAAATAATGTTCAAACAAATCATTTCAAATTGTCGGTTGTTTATAACCAAGTTTCGTTAATCTTCGTTAATTTCCGTAACATGATGATTCTCGTTATTACTCTGGCCGGTAGATATAAATATATAATACTGTTTAATTGAAAACAGAATATCTACTTAAATATGAGTATCGATAAAAAATAATGTTCAAACAATTCATTTCATATATATATATATATATTGTATAAGGACACATGAATTAATGTTGTTGAAAAAGAATACAAGCACAAAATAGCAGATCTCTCATGCAAATCATTAGCGAAATGAAAATTTAAGTCAATGGTTTCTTTTCCTAGAAGTAAGTTGCATACACAGCGAAATAATAATGAACTTATTTCAGTGTGACTTATTGAGTTTTTTAGTTTGAAACGTTCACTGCCATGTTGGTTCAGTGAGAAAATCCAAAAGAGAGATACTTTAAGCGTTTTTTTTTTGTTTATAATTCCAGAGCTGTTGCTGATACTTGCTTAATTAAGAGATTCTACCGCTATTATCGTTCGAATTCCAGCCGAGTTCGAATTCCAGCCCAATTCATTGCATTCACTTACGCGTAAATATCCTTGGTAAAGGTATTAATCCGTCTATTCCTTCCAGTTATGGGTTAAATAACAGGACAGATTGGGTTCTATAGCCTTGGTCGGCAACTAGTCTACCGCAAAAAGCAATGGCAACCTACTGCGGGATAATCTTCTGCCCAGTCAGTCATGTCTCTTTCTATACATGATCGCCCAAGCGTGTATCACGTATGGCACTTAACTGACTGACTGCTACTATGTTTATCAAGGCACTTCTATAACAAAGCAGATCGACGATCACGCTTTACTTTCTCACATCATTTTCTTATCTCTTATTTCTTTGCTTAATTTATTCATATTTCCTTCACCTATTAATATGCAACTGCAAATTTCGTTGCCATACCTTTCTGTCATCGTTTACTAAACTACGTTGATCACTAACTCTAACTGATTTGAGCGTTTCCAATACGTAAAACACAACTAATGTTGGACGACAGACGAAATTGATGGTTTATAATAGATATATCAGTCAGTTCTCACATATTCTTATGACCTGTTTAAATTATGTGTTCCGGTCTTTGTAAAGATTCAATCAAGGACCAACGGAGAAAGAAGAAAAAAGCGTAACTCATTTTCTTCTTTTCTTTTTCTTAAAAAAATGTAAGTAGGAAATTGCATTAAAGATGGCCTCAATACAAAACTTAGAAAACAAAATGGCGGATTACAAGAAATGCTTTTCACTAAAGAATAAGAAGACATGTTCTATAATCTGTACAAACACGGGAAAAAGAGACCAAAATAAAACTTTAAACAAATATAGAGTGAGACGAAAAGAATGGGAAGGAAAATAACGCTTTTTTTTTTTCGCCTTAATTGATTTATTTTCCTCTTTCATGTTTGCCAACACTTCGACCCCCCACCGCAATACAGAAAGTATTATCTGTCACGTAGGAGCAATTATTTTCACTGACACAGACGAATGAGATTTGAAGATGTCTGCGTTTGGTCTGTCTGAGAGTTTGACTGAATTAATTCGGGGGAAGGTTAATTCATTTGGTTGAAGTCAGATTTCTTTCTTGCCTTACTTCCGTCTTGCTGTCTGGCTTTCAATCCATTATTTTTTTTTTTGCTCGTTCTGTCTTTGCATCCATCTTTTTTTCCTTCTTTTTCTTTCTTGCTTGCCTTTTTACTTTATTATATAACATTTGGTATTCCAAAATGAACGAAAAATACGAATGACTATAAGCTTGGATGTGCGAGTGGTGCAATGGATTTTTCTTTTTCTTCCTTTCTTTCTTTCTTTTACTCACTATTTATTTTTTCTTTCTTTCGTTCTTTTGTCTCGCTATCTTTCACTCCTCCCTTCCTTCTTTCTTTGTTTCTTTCTTTTTCGTTTTCTTTATGTTTCTCTACTTTCTTTCTTTCTTTCCATTGCTTCACTAATCCTTCCTTTTCTTTCTTTCTTTCTTTCTTTCTTTCTTTCTTTCTTTCTTATCATTTTTATTCCCCTCAATAATTTTTTTCTTCTATTTCGTCTTTACTTTTTCGTCACAATTTTTTTCACCGTCTTTTTATCTTTCTTCCAATTTCTATTTATCTTTCATTATTTCCGTCCATCATTTGCATTTTCTTTCTTTCTTTCTTTCATTCGTCTTTTTTTTCGTTCATTTCTCCATTCATTTCTTCTTGCTTTCTTTATTTTGTTCATTCATTTTCTCTTTCTTTCCATTGTGCATTTGTTTTATTTTTTTCTTTCATTCGTTATTTCTTCCATTCGTTCATTACTCAATCCCTGATTTCTTTCGTTCATTCGTTCTTCCTTTCTTTCGTTCATTCGTCTTTTGTTTCTTTCTTTAGCTCATTTATTCTTTCTTTTTGTCTTACTTCTTTCATTCTTTTTTTTATTCATTCGTCTCTTCTTTCTTTCTTTCGTTCGTTTATTTCTTTACGTTCATTCATCTACTTTTTTCGATAGTTTATTCATTCTTTCTTTCTTTTTTCATTTGTCCTTTCTTTGTTTTTTTCTTTTTTTTTTGTCCATTCATCTTTTTTTATTTGATCATTCCTTCTTTTTTCTTTAGTTCGTTCATTCGTTCTTTCTTTCTTTCTTTCTTTCTTTCTTTAATTCCTTTGTCATTTCTTGCTTTTTTCGTTCCATACTTTCCTTCCTTCTTCTTTTCTTTTTCATTCTAACTTTTTCTATCTTTCTTTCTTTCTTTTTTCTTTCTTTCTTTCTTTCTTTTCTCCTTTCTTTGCTTTTTTGTTTATACGTGGTTTATTTCATTCATTCAATCATTCATTCTTCCCTCTCTCTCTCTTTCTTTCTTTCTTTCGGTTTTTCTTTCTTTCTTTCTTTCTTACAAGTCTTCCTGTTTTACGACAGTACCATTTCGAAACACTATTTTGCAATGATCACCGAAATTATGCAACATCAAGCCCGGTCAGTACCGAGATTGGTGACTATTTTGGAATACCAAGAGCTGTAAGCTTGGATGTGCAAGTGTTGTAATGGATTTTTAATTTGAAAGCAGAGTTCAAACTCTTTTCAAGTTCGTTAAATTCACTTACTCGCCAATAGCCGTGGCAAAACATGAATCCATATCTTGCATACTATCTACGCTCTAATAATTAACCTTTGTATCATCAAACCATTATTTATCTCCAAAAAATAAAATTCTTCCAAGAAAAAATATTTCTGTCTTTAAATAACGCACAAATAACTCGAAAAAACGAGTCAATTATGCTATATTATCTTCTTTTCTTTCTTGTATTACAAATACGTTTTATGTCCTGGGCATGACGATAAACTGCATCCGGTAGCAAGGCTTCTGATTGGGAGGTTGTGAGGAGCCTGGAACCACCTCTTAATTGCTGTTGTTTTCAGGTCCGCCCGGACCCGGAGTGGTAACACCTGTTAGGGTCCCAGCTATGGGCAAATAGTTAACCGCTAAAATGGGGTCAAAACACTATGAAAATATAGAATTGCACCTTTATAGAAATATTTACATAAAAATAGACATTTATAGAAAAATATACATTTTTGAAGGAACAATATTACCGACAATACATTTTTGAAGAAAGAATAATTACCATAAAACATTTTTGAAGGAAAAATGTTTTTCTCAGGAAAACATTTTTGAATTCAAAACTAGAATATATTTTCATTTTTCTAAAATAAGGAAGAATAAAAACAAAAAATATTCATCAAAATCTGACGAAATCAACTTCCTCACTATAATCGAAAATGATACTTGAAACCCCACCTTATTTGGCATTAAATAACCCACAGAGGTGTTGATATGCCGTTAAACAAAACTCAAACTCAAACTCAAACAAATATGTTTTAATTTCTTTCTTTTTTTTCCATTTTTTTTTTTCACTCATCGTGTTTTTATTTCTTTCTTAACGCTTTTTCTTTTCCTATTTTTATCTTATTTTGAAAAAAAAATTTGTTATTTTCTCTTTCATTTATTCAATTTGTTTTTCATTTTGTTTTTATGACCTAACGGATATCTTTTTTTCCGATCAACATTTTTTTTTTCAATCAGTTAATTGACATTTAATCTTTTAAATTTTATATGCAATGAGTATTTGGACCATTTTTTCGTCTTCATTTTTTTATTACGATGTTGCAGGCTGTGGAACTTCTAGACTGAATTCTTTTTTCCGTTTTTTTTTTTTTAAATGTGGAGTAAATAAAACCAATAACACAAAGGAACAACGCAAGACGACTAAAATAAAGAACTGAAACAAAGTCCAGTTCCATCAGTCAGTTAAGTGTCATACGCGATACACGCTTTGGGCGATCATGTCTTGAAAGAGACATGACTAACTGGGCAGAAGATTATCCCGCAGTAGGTTGCCATTACTTTCTGCGGTGGACTGGTTGCCAGCCAAGTCTATAGAACCCAATCTGTCCTGTTATTTGACTCATAGCTAGAGGGGAAAGAGATGTACTATATTATTAAGTAGTGATAAATAGGGGATCAGTTTATTGCTTCATAACAATAGCAAACCGATTCTCCACTTTCTGTCCACTAGAGGTTTTAATAGTTTCCAAGTATTATATTCAGTCAGTCAGTTAAGTGCCGTACGTGATACACGCCTTGGGCGATCATGTCTCGAAAGAGACATGACTGACTGGGCAGAAGATTATCCCGCAGTTGGTTGTCATTGCTTTCTGCAGTAGGCTGGTCGCCAACCAAGGCTATAGAACCCAATCTGTGCTATTATTTAGCCCATAATTGGAGGGAAGAGACGGATTAATACCTTTCCCAAAGGTATTTGTGCGTAAATGAATCCAAGGAGTTCAACTGGAATTCGAACTCGGCATCCCGACTTTTCGTTCCGAGTCGATATCCACTGCACCACAACACACATCCCAAAACGTTCCATACCAACTCAAAAACTGTCTGACAGTTTTCTGTGTTCAAGCAGAGAGCGACACAGTAGAGGTTCGGTCTACGGACAGACACACGGCTAAGAAGAAAAGACACGCTTTGAGCTCGATCTCGCTCATGCGAAGGCCGTGCAATTTTTTCTCCTTGGCCCCAGTGTCAGCGTTCGGGTCCCGCACTTAGAGTCCGAGATAGTGACACATCGTGTCTCAGTAGGATGGACTCAGGGTACCTTTTCTTCTTAACCCCAGTGTCAGCGCTCGAGTCCCGCATGTAGAGCCTGAGATAATGACACACCGTGTCTCAGTAGGATGGACTCAGGGTAAATTATCACAGCTCTTATGTTAAATTACCACTGAGTGACGGTGGTCGGTTTTCTCACATAAAACATGACCATGTGTCACATCCAATTTCAGGGTGGAGGGACACACACGACCAATCAGTCAGCCATTTAGCTTGCTTAGTCCCACGTTAAAAACTCAGTGGGGTAAATTTGAGTAAATACCCAGCGTTCCGTGTGAACACTACTTTGTCGAAATTCTCTGTCTTCGTGCGGAGAGAAACTCAGACAGGGCTTAATGTACGAACAGAGACTAGGCTAAGAAGAATCAGCCTGTTAAGTGCCATACTTGATTCAAGTTTCAGCGATTATATATCGAAAGAGACATGAACGACAGTGCGTATTTTCTCGCAGTTAGTTACCATTAATCCATGCGTAGACTGGGTGCTAGCCACGGCTAGAAAATAAAATCTGTTATAATATTTAACCCATATCTGGAAGGAGAAGCGAGAGATTAACACCTTTACCAAGGGTGTTTGCGTGTAAATGACTGCAAGGAATTTCAAATGGAATTCGAACTCCGTTCTTTAATTTGTCGTTCTGAGCCGATATCAGCTACGCCACATTCCAACCGTCCCAGTTAAGGAAGTTTGGGTAAATATCAAACGTTCCGTGGGTGTTCTGATAGAGGTCTGATAGAATGTTCGTTAGTGCGTCCTTTCGAGTACAGTTAGGGTTAAGGGAGACATAATAATGTAACTGTTTTTTTTAATCATCTCACCCCAAGCAAGGCATTCCACTGCCACTATTGCGCATGGGGCTACATAAGGGAAGGTAAAGAGAAGGAGTGGTTAGTCATAGGGAATGTCAGGAGGAAGGTGACAGATGAGTAAGGATACCGAGGATGAGGGTTGGGCAGATGGGAAGAGTGTTTTTTTTAATCATCTCACCCCAAGCAAGGCATTCCACTGCCACTATTGCGCATGGGGCTACATATGGGAAGGTAAAGAGAAGGAGTGGTTAGTCATAGGGAATGTCAGGAGGAAGGTGACAGATGAGTAAGGATACCGAGGATGAGGGTTGGGCAGATGGGAAGAGTGTTGTTTTTAATCATCTCACCCCAAGCAAGGCATTCCACTGCCACTATTGCGCATGGGGCTACATAGGAGAAGGTAAAGAGAAGGAGTAGTTAGATTTAGGGAATGTCAGGAGGAAGGTGACAGATGAGTAAGGATAATGAGGAGGAGGGTTGGGCAGATGGGAAGAGTGTTTTATAGAATGGGAGCAGGTTAGTGTGTTAGGAGGTGTCTATTGACCTTACATTTAAACTGCTGGAGATTGTAGCCGTCGGGGGAAGCAATCGTGTGGAAGGGAATTCCACAGTCGGGAAGTGCGAGGAAAGAAACTGTTGGAGTAGAAGTTGCAGTTGCATTTTATCGGTTTCTTCGACTGTTATTTCTTCGATTTTATATGTCCCATCAAGACGTAGGACTTCCACTTTCTCCTATCCCTTGTCGATCTTAACATTCCTCCTGTTCTTATCTTCATGTTATCCGCCATCTACTTGCTCAAGTCAATCAAGTATGTCTCGCGCTGTTTTCTCTCTCTCACTTTCCTACTATCCGTCCTGTGGGTATTAGATTCTCTAGGCCCTCCATCTTCATTACGTGTCCCAGAAACCTCAGAAACTGTCTCTTCCTGATGCTAAGTATGCCTTTCCTTCTTGTTTGCATCCTCTTCAAAGCGTTGTCGTTGCTCACATGTTCTGTCCATATATCACATAACACTCAAGTAAACTTCCCTTTGCTTCCATTGAAATCTTTCTGTTTTTCAAAACTCTACTCAGGCTTTGAAATCTAGCCTTTGAGATTTTACTCGCCCGATCGACTCAGTCGAGCAAAAACTAAATTAGGCGATTAAAGTTTATTGCTTTACTCGCCCGCGATCGATTAAAAATCTAGCAATGAAACATCCTTTCAAAGATAGAAAAAGAAAATCTGATTCCTTTTTTAACCCAAAAGTATGCCATTAAAGATTGATAAGTTACTTAGAATGCCTAACAATGACATTATTGATCTCTTTGGACTTATGCATGGCTCCTGATTTACGTCAAAATCTATGGTTAAACAAAAGACAGTGACATCCCGCAATCATCAAAGCAAGATCCCACAAATGAAATTTAGATTGACAAGCTTCTGTCTCGCTTTTATCGTCCCGGTCAGTGAAAACATTCGTTTAATTAACGCTTCCATAGTGGAGCTAAAATGTCTCTGTAGCCCAGATTAAATACGCATACAGATTTTTAGAAACTAATTTGAAAAAATATTATCCTTGACTCAACATCTACATTTCCTCCCCGCTTACGAAAAGTAAAAAGGAACATTTGAAAGAAAGAAAAAAATTATGAGATTTTTTTCAACTACGCACCGAAGAACAACTTATACAAGTTAGTAATTTTTTTTATAGAAAATCGTTGAGAAAATCAGATTTGTTATTTTTGTTATCATCTATAAGATGGAGGTTGTAGTCAAACAGAAGAAAGAAACTACGAATTTAGGTACCTCCACTCAATTGCTATAAAAAAAACAGCATATCATGATGTCAAAAGGGCTCAAACTTAATAAAAACAAATTCTTATCATCAAAATGTTTATGGTATTATTAAGAGAAAAGATCAAATTTTGTTATTATTTTTTAAAAATTTTAAATCCTTTCTAACACGTTCGAATTTTAATTAAAATTTCATTGTTTGTTTTCCTTTATCAATTCACGCTATATTTACGAACAATGGAGTCGGTCGAGTAAACTGATTTTGAGGCTAGTAAATTTTGTCTCGCTTTCGATCGCCGGTCGAATGATTTCTTTTTCAAATCTCAAAGGCTGTTGAAATCTATCCTTGACCGTGCCAATACGCCGTCAGATTTCAGTTTCACACGTTCCGTTGTCAGGTATTTAGATTTTGTACTTGCTTGATTTCAGTATCCCCGACTTTTAATTGGCATTTTGGACTCGTCTTTTTACTGATGATTATGCATTTTATATTCTTGTAGTTTATGTATAGTTTTTTTTTTCTGCGAATCGTAACATTAGATCTGATTATAACAATATTATACAGAGGCTACTATAGCGGGTATCTTATCTTATTTATTCTTTTCTAGTTGTAGTAGGATTCCGTTCTAGTAAAGGGTAATTATATACCGTAGCAGATAAACGGAATTTGGCCTTGTGGGAAGATAGCCCACTATAATTCATAAAATGATTATAAAATCAAGAAAGGCAATTTGAGTATAAAATGACATTTATATATATATATATATACAGACATCAATTAATGTTTTTACAATTAAAATAATACTTGAATGTAAGTCTAACGGAGGTTAAAATGTTCATGGAAAATATAATGCTGAAAAGATAAAAGGCTGAGGATTTTGGAAGCGTCTTGTAGGTAAAGGGATGTTCATTTTGAATTTACCGCTTCTAAGGTCAGCAAGTCAGTAAGTTGGTTTGTGTGGAATGTTTTTGACGAGAACACTCCTGAAGTCAATAAGTGCTTTTGAGACAGGGAGAAGGAAAGAGGTCAGCATAGTAGCCCCTCGACTTAGGTCAAGGGAGAAACTAATAAATCTATCCTATCACCGTCTGTCTAACGATGCTTTTTGTCTCCGCTTTTTATATCTGCCTTTTGGATCAAAAGCAGCTCGTTTAGGAATTTCATACTTGAATTTGATTCTGGGCTTCCCATTAGCTAGTAAATAAAATTCGCGTAGACTCGCGAAATGGAAATTTGATATTTGATTAATTTTTATTTTTCAACCGGAACATCTGCGCAAACTCGGATGCGCGACGACGAGTTTTGTTCATTTGCTTTCTGGTCGGCAAAGAGCCAACATCCGGTCTCACTTTTGCTCGGTCGGTATCACCACACTTCTTCTTCTTCTTCTATGTGCCCTGTCCATTCAGGACGTAGGCGATCATGGCTCTCCACGTCTTCCTATCCCTTGTGGCTCTTAGTTTCCTCCTGTTGCTCCTGGCAACCGCCGTTCCGTCATCCACCTGATCAGGCCCTGCAAATATGTTACCCGCTGCCTTCCTCTGTCTCTCCTTCCTTCTATCTGTCCAGTCAGTATCAGGTTCTCCAGGCTTTCCTTCCTCATTGCATGTCCCAGGAACTTCAGTTGTCTCTTCCTGATGCTCAGCATCAATTTCCTTTTTGTTGCCATTCTTTCTAACACCTCATCGTTGCTTGTATGCTCAGTCCACGATATCCGTAGCATCCTTCTGTAGAACCACATTTCGGCCGCTTCCAGTTTTTTCCTCATTTTCGATGATATTGTCCAGCATTCACAGCCGTATTGAAGAACTGACATCACGCAGCAGTCTAGCACTCTTTTCTTCGTTTCTATTGAGATTTTCCTGTGTGTTAGTATTTTGCTCATCTTCTGGAACGCGTCCTTTGCCATGCCAATTCGCCTTCTACCTTGGTCTATTTTCCTTATCAGATTTTGGGGTGAAAAAATAGAATCGCTAAATTGAGTTTCCAAACTGTTACCTTCACTCCGTATAAATGCTCATGGATAATTTGCGTCTCGTGTCGACTCTGGCCTAAGTCACTCAGATGCTAACGCTGTATAACAGTCGGCATCAAAGGTAACCAATTCTCTGTTATTTTGTTTATCGAACTTTATTTTATGAGGGATAGTAGTCACATTATCGTGTCTTGACCCTTCGAGTTCTTGTAGCCGCCTGTCTACACTCGTGCATATTTGGTTTCATATTGAAACATAAACAAAGGTAATCCATCACTGATATCATTCCAAGTCGATGTGATTCAAATCACCCCATCCCAGTCTGTCAGAGTTCTTACAAGTCATTAGGGATTACGGTCAGCTTACGCAATTTCTGACAAAACTCTTGAACCAACTTTATTTCCGTTCGGCTAAACAAAAATTAAAACAGATGCAGGGTAGTTAACTCTGACTGCTAGCAAGTCTTAGAGACAAATTCATTTGACCGTAATGAAGTCAATGGCTAACTTGTGACGCATATGGCTTCAACGTTAGATCAACATACGAGATTCCCTAAAGGTTTATAGTACATCGTTTTTTGTAATTTATGCTTGTCATTGCCATTTGATAACGTTTCGCTGTAGAATTGGAGTAGATAGACTATCGCCCGGTTCACACTCCACCCACGTCTATTGTACAGGTGTAGAGGCTCATCCCTTGTTCCCTGTTTAAGATGTGGTTTCTCTTTTCCAAATCTTTTCACTCTCATGTAGCCCCCTGCACATCAGTGGCGTTACCGCCTTGCTCAGGGTGATATGATTAAAAAAAAAATTCTAATACTTTTTGTACATTGATCAAAAATCTGCCGAGGTTGACAAAGCAAATCTTGCTGCCGAGATTGAAAAGGACCTACAATTCGTGGTAGACTGGGGTAAGAAATGACTCGTGAATTTTAAAGCTTCCAAAACAAAGCTGCTATCTATTAATCATCACAGATAATCGCTCCTACCTCCTATTAGCATAGATCAGGCTAGTCTGCTTGAAAGCAAAACACTGCGCCTCCTCGGGTTAACTCTAACATCAGACCTCAAGTGGAATGACTATATATAATCAATAGTTAATCCGATGCTAAGAAAGTCGGTTCTCTATGTAGGGCCAGGAAGTTTTTCCCGTCTGAGACAATCCTGCACATATATAAATCTACCATCCGCCCGTGCATTAAATACTGCAGCCATAACTTGTCGTGTGCTCCTGCAATCCACCTAGGTGTCCTTGACGAAATCCAACCGAGAATCTGTAATGTGATCGATCCCGACTTGGCAGCTTGGATACAGTCACTTTCTCACCAACGCAATGTGGCTTCTCTGTGTCTCTTCTACAAATATTTTCACGACTTCTGCTCCGATGAACTTAGCTCAATGGTGCCCCCTATATATGAATTTCTCGAGCCACAAGATTAGCAACTAGGCCCCACCATTTTATAGTGAAATCAATAAAATGTAAAAGCAAATTCTAAACCATCAGCTTCTTTTCTCGCACTTCCGCCTAAGGAATTCCCTTCCGTTTACTTGCTTCCCTGACATCTACAATCTCTAAAAATTTAAATGTAAAGTCAATAGTGATCACCTGTCGCACTAACTTGCATCCTCTCTCTCTCTCTCTCTCTCTCTCTCTCTCTCTCTCATGCTCCTTTCTCCGTCCACTCCACTTTCATCAGTATTATCATCTGTTAGGGCGCCGCTCCTATTTGACTACATAATGGACTGTTCCCATTGCTATATATAGCAATGGTGGATTCTCTACTGGGAGAGTCGTACGGGTTCGCCGTACAGTCACTAGACTGACGACTCTACGACACTGTCAGCTCTCTGCCTTCGGGCGGGGGGGGCGCTCTCTGCTTCCGAGCAGAGAGCAGTAACCCAGTCATGGTTCCGCCGAAGGGTAGAGACACGACTGGGCAAAAACAGACAGATATTTTTTGGCTGGGCCATATAGCCCCGAAATCCCAGTCCAAACTGACCATGTGTCACATGTTGCCCTTACTGGGAGGGACAACTCAATAATGAGTCGTACGGGGTCGTAGAGAGTCGTACAGAGTCGTAGAGAGTCACTTGAGTGTCAGTGCGAGTCATTGAAGAGTTTATTCACACTTCCGGTGGCGTACCGCAAATAATCAGGTATACACACGTCTTACGACGGATTGGACTCTTGTATCTTTCTATTGTAAATATTACTAATCACTTCTGTACATACTAACCGTCTTTCCGCGGAATACAACTTATATTCTGATTCTGTTGTTGAGTTATTCATTTATACTTGGCGACATAACATCATCCTTCTCTTACCCACTTCCTGACACCCACATAGACTGTCACTCTATCTCATAACTTTCCTCCTATGCAACCCCCTGCAAAACAGTGGCAGCAAAATGCCTTGCTTGGGGCAATATGATTATAAAAAAAATTATGCTATTATAATGTGGATAATAAGCGGGGGATCAATTCTACATTACAATCAATATATAAACTGATCCCTCACTTTATGCCCACTGTCATCCTTCTCTTAACCAATTCCTGACAACTTCTGTAACCTGTCACTCTTTCTCATAACTATCCTCCTATGTAACCTCTTGCAAAACAGTCGCATCAAAATGCCTTGCTTGGGGCGATATGATTATAAAAAAATCTTATATATTTCATAGTAGCTTCTTAATGTCTGCAGAAAATCCCATTCGCAGAGCCCTATTCTGGCTAGCAGACTTTAATAAGAGTTTTTGAGCATAATCCGATTTTACCATTCGATTTATTGGTCCAAATTCTGGTCGGGTGCTTACTTCTATGCATCAAGTTATTCTTAACTAAATTAAAAAACGAATATGCAATATTAATTATTCTGATCTGGCAACGCGGTTTTTTGCATGGGTCATTACATATTTTCACTGGGCTATTATCATGGCATTTGTTCTGAGAATTTCACATCTTATGTACCGTCATGAATTTAAGCATAATACTGAATTGGAAGTTGGATCGCATCATTTTACGGTTGGAATTGCTTGATGTACCCTTAAGTTAAGTTCTCTCAATTCTCAGAAACGTCGCTTGCTAAACTTGTTTCCAAATTCTTACATTCCTGGAAACTACTACATACAAATATTTAAATGAAACATCTCT
>JBBBDQ010000510.1:922500-925000 GCA_037127315.1 Ascarosepion bandense
AGCTGCCCCAAAAGACCTTTTAGAATTTCTAATAGCAACAAAATTATATCACAAAATATAGTTGCAAAAGAAGATAGCATATAGCTATCACACATCAAATCACAACACCTCTACTTATATCTCGACAGCAATAGACCCACAAATGGTCAACAAGCAGTAAACAAAAAATAAACAAATTCTTCAGCATTTAATGACCCAAAAGGGTAGATATGACCCAAAAGGGTAGATATGACCCAAAAGGGTGGATATGACCCAAAAGGGTAGATATGACCCAAAAGAGTAGATATGCTGGTAAAACAAACAACTAAACTAAACTAAACTTCATTATTAATGATCCAATATTTTTTTAATCGTTTCACCCCAAGCAAGGAAGTACTGCCACTACTACACAGGAGGGCTACATAGCTGGAGATTAAAGGTTTAATTAAAAGGCGGTCGAAGAAAAAGAGGAACCGGTTACAAGGACTGTCAGAGAATGGTTAAGAGAAGGATGGGAATACTGGTGTGAAGAGAGTTGCGTGAGAGTAGAGTAAATAGTGAGAAGAACATGATGCAGGGGGTGTTGTGGAAAGCATAAGAGAAGTGTGGGAGTTACGAAGATAAGAGATGTTAATTAACATTGCATTTAAACTATAGCTATCAGGGAAAGGAGTATACAGAAAGCAGTTCCACACACTGAAAGTGCCAGAAAATAAGTTTTTAGAGTAGAAGGAGCGGCTGCATTTAGCTGTTTTGACTGTAAAAGGGCGTGACCTTGTTGTCAGTCTGGTTGCTCGAGTAAATTCATGTAGATGGAGCTCCAGGAAGTTGAGCTCGTCGGAGCAGAAGCCGTAAAAATAAGTGTCAAAAAGAAAGAGGGAAGTCACATCCCGTCAGAAAAGATGTGACGGAAGTCGATCTGCTTGTCTGGGTTCGATCACATTGCAGATGAATAGCAGGGATTCCCGACTACGTCTGACAGGAGTAGTCAATGTATATATATATGTAAGATGGATTCGGACGAGAAAAATTTCCTGGCCGAAACAAAATTCCTAGCAGTAAATTTAATGATTGATTCAATGTAGTCGTTCCACTTGAAGTTGGCTGAAAGGGTGATACCGAGGAAAGACAGTGTATTGCTTTCGAGTGATTAGATTGATATATGCAAATAGGTGGCAGGCGGTACTGTCTATGGTGGTTAACGGATAGCAGATTTGTTTTGGAAGCATTGAAATTTACAAAATATTTCTTATTCCACTCTAACACAGTTTGAAGGTCTTTTTCAAGAACAGCAGTAAAAACTTTGATTTTTTACTGAGGCGATGTGGTAGTGTCATCAGCGTAAATACCTACTTGGGATTTCATATTTACGCTTTCACACCCTGATTGAGCACTCTGGAAGAATGGTAGATTTGAAAAACAGTAGCTCCCTGGCATTTACGCATCATTCATTCAGCAATGAATTAGAACACTCTCATGTATAATGATAATATACACGCCAAAAAGTCTGCCTTCTTCTACCGAGCGCCCGTAGCGCAAAGGTAGAATCGCCGACTGACGCCAATTCAGTCGGGTTTCAATCCTGGGTTAAAAAGCAATCGGAGTCTAACCGTACTGATGAGCTGTAATACAGCGAAACAGATCTGTCTGGGGATGACTATTTACGCTCTCACACCCTGATTGAGCACTCTGGAAGAATGGTAGACTTTGAAAAAACAGTAGCTACTCTAGCATCTATGCATCGTTACTTCAGCAATGAATTAGAACACTCTCAGCTATTGGGCGTGTATAATGATAATATACACGCTAAAAGTCTGCCTTCCTCTACCAAACGCCCGTAGCTCAGTCGGGTTTCAATCCTGGGTAAAACGCAATCGGCTGTCTAACCGTACTGATGAGCTGTGATACAGCTGAAAAGATCCGTCTGCGGATGACAATATATATATATATATATATATATATATATATCAGGTTTTCAATATGATTGAGCTCTCTAGAGAAGAAAATTTTAAAAACAGATTCCACTTCTGCTATATAAGCGTGACTCTTCAGAAATGAGTTGAGTTCTTTTGGTGACTGGCGTGTGTATACACTGCTTATATACAACACGTTAAAATTTCTCTTCTCTGCTTACATGCGCCTATGGCTTAGGGAGTAGCGATGCTGACTGACACCAAATCGCTCGAGTTTTGATCCCGGTCAGAAGAAAGTGCCACACTCTTGAGCTATGATACAGCAAAATATGTGGCACTTTCAATATATATATATATATATATATATATATATATTAAAAAAGGATTATTCAAAGATGTTGAATGGACATTTCGACATGAAAATCCCCACGGGGGACAACACATCACCTCAGCAACAGAAAAATCCTTTCAGAAACCCTGAAGTTTTCATGTCGAAATGTCCATTCAACATCTTTGAATTAATCCTTTTTTAATATATATTTGTTCTGTAATATTTTATTACATGGAGCTCTTTTCCTGTATCATTTTTTAATAAAATAAAATTTTTA
>JBBBDQ010000510.1:932500-937500 GCA_037127315.1 Ascarosepion bandense
GGGTGTTATCTATCCAGGTAAACTTGTGGAAATTTTGGACTTTAATATTTAAAAAAAATCTACATGCACAGATTCTGTATGGGTTCCTCGTCTAGTTGTTTTTAGCAATACACAAGTTTTTACAGCCTGGTTCATGGATTGAACTCATAACGGCTTACAGGACATTGCGGTGTGGAAAACGCACTCAAAAACGTCATTCTCATACAACAAAACTTTCACTTTGCGTCTCTGATATAGTGTCCATAAAGCTCGTATGCACGTTAAAAATTTATAAATTTATTTGTATTATATTGTTTTTAAAAAGTGCACACGAACTATATGAGCATCTTGTTTTATACACCTTTCATTGTCCAAGGGTGGTTTTATTTTTATAAAAACGAATTAAAAACTTTAAAAATTTGTATGTAAAAATAGAAAACAATTAAAGAAATTTGACTCACCGTCAAATCCACAAAACTTTGTAATGTTGAATTCATGTAAAAGATTTAAACTAGAAAACAAGTCAAGATCACGACAGAAAGACGGCAATTTCCTCCATCAGGCACTAGGCCCTCAACGAAAACGGTGAAGCCCGAACTGTTGCCCTTGACATCTCCAAAGCGTTTTTACAGAGTCTGGCATGCTGGCGTTCTATGCAAGCTGCAGGGCTATGGCATAACTAGATAATTGTTTGACCTAATCCAGTCCTTCCTTTCAAACCGTACAACGAGGTTAGTATTGAACGGACAAGCCTTCCAATACTATCACATGAATGCGGATGTCCCTCAAGGCTCTATTCTAGGTCCTACGCTTTTCCTTATCTATATTAACGATCTCTCTGATGTAATAAGATCCCAAGTGGGCATTAATGCTGACGACACTACGGTTTACTCTCGTCTACGATCATAAATCTACCGAGGTTGACAAAGCAGACCCCGCTGCCGTGCTTGAAAATGACCTCCAAAACGTAAAGGACTGGGGTAAGAAACGGCTCGTTAAATTTGGTAAAGGTTGGGTGTCACTTTTGCGTATTTATCGCGTGAATGAATCCAACAAAGTGTGGTATTTTGATGCTATTTAGGCACAAGGATATTTGCAACTCTGTATTAAAGCAGTTATTATTTGTTACAGAATCATCACTTGTTGTCAGTCATGTAGAATAAATGATCCTCTCTAGCATCTATGTCATGGTGGTAACTGATACATTCGTTTTACAAAACGCACACATAGACATTAAGATAAGAACTAGATCAATGGACCTCCATTGATTGAATAAAGTGTTTTATAATCAATTGGAAAAGATTGAAACTCACATCAGCCAACATTTTATGGTAATAACAACAATGACGATGATAATCTGAGTATCATTTACCATGGATTCAACTGTGAAAGAAGAATAACATATACATTTCTTACTTCAAAGTTCTCAAGACAAGTAAATTTTAGGATTTAATTGCGCATAATTTATTGATATGTCATTAAACAAACAAATCCATTAATCTCTACTGTGAAATGAAAGGATTTTGTTAAAAATAAACAGGAAAGAAGAAAGTACAGAAAATTATATTTTTTAGTATTAGTGCCGTGTTTCTGAATTGTAATTTGAAAAAAAAAATTATAATTAGTCGAGATAAATATTACGTCCAAAACCACTACACATGAAAATAAAAACCAGGAAAGCACAGTGAATCGTTTCAATGGAGAAACTATTGGCAACTGCTCGATATTTTCATATTTGTATTTTATTACATTTAATTTTATCATAGACAAGCAGTACAGCCCGGCGTTGCTCGGGTGTAATGAAAGCTTTAAAACTAATCCATGGTCATGGAACTCAGACTCTTTGGACGTTGGCACGAAAGACTAAAAAGCAATAGTTGTTTCCATTTAAAGCGAAACCGTACACTGAAAGAAAAATGTGTGGATGTTAGTCAAATTTTGATTTCCTAATATCAATATCAAATAAGTCTTTTCCTCGTAAACTGATTTCTGAAGGCTAAATAAGTTCTCTGAGTAAATGGTATCATGGCGTAGACTAAGAACTACAATTATACCTCCTTAGAACCAAACCCGAAGCAAAAAGCTAAAATAAAAGCTCTGAAAAAAGTACAGACATTCAGGCAGATAAACCGACACACACACAAACATCTTGCCTTTTATATATATATTATCGATTTTCTGCACTATTGTAAGAACTGCAACATTGAAACTTCTGAATATCGTTTCTTATGTCGTTGTCTATGAGTGTATCAAATTTGATTAAAATCGGACCACTCCTTCTATGACCCGATATTTTCGATTATCGATTTTCGATATTTATCGGAGGTACCTCGACACAAAACCTAGCTAAGAACAACTGTGTAAATTTTCAAGAAAATCGGTTCAGCAGTTTTGGAGTCTATAGATAACGGCCACACACACAGACACAGACACACACACACACATGCACAGACAAAGTTCTATTTATAAAATAAATTTAAATTTTATATCATGTATTTTATCATTTGATTTTATCATTTATTACATTTTCATATTTATATTTTTATTACACTTGATTTAATATTCAGCATTTTAAGCTGAAAGACACGAATTGAAGTGTTCGTTGTGGTGCAGTGGATATCGGGTCAGAACAATAGATTGAAGAGCCGAGTTCGAATTATAGTTGAATTCCTTGCATTCACTTACGCGCAAATACCTTTGGGAGAGGTGATAATCCGTCTCTTTCCTCCAGTTATGGGTTAAATAACAGGACAAATTGGGATCTATAGTCTTGGCTGGCAACTAGTCTACCGCAGAAAATAATGACAACTTATTGCTGGATAATCATCTGTCCAGTCAGTCATGTCTTTTTCGAGACATGATCGCCCAAATATTTACCTAGTGTAGCCCTTAACTAAAACAATCACGCAAAGGAAAGACTACCAATTAACAAAATATCAATTTACGGATTTAAAAAAAAATTTTTTATATTCATTTGACCCCAAGGAATGCATAACTTTTGTAAAAATCGTTTTACCCCGTGTGTGTGTGTGTGTGTGTGTGTGTGTGTGGCTGCTATCTATAGACTCCGAAACGGCTGAACCGATTTTCTTGAAAATTTACACAGTTGTTGTTAGCTAGGTTTTGTGTCGAGGTACCTCCAATAAATATCGAAAATCGATAATCGAAAAAATCGGGTCATAGAAGGAGTGGTCCGATTTTAATCAAATTTGATACACTCATAGACAAAGACATAAGAAACGATATTCAGAGGTTTCAAGGTTGCAGTTCTTACAATAGGGAAAAAAAGATTAGATAGTAGGAGAGTAAAGAGAATGACGAAGCAGTTACATGAGGTGTCAGAGAAAGGAGCAACAGAAGAATGGGAATACGAGTGTAATGACAGTGGCAAAGGTATAAAGAAAGAAAAAAATATACAGGATGATGTAGAGATAACTGGAGTCAGGTGGATAAGCGACAGGAGTTGATATTGCATTTCAATTCCTGGTGGTTATAGCTGTCAAGAAAGCAAAGATATGGAAGAAAGTTCCACAGGTGAGGAGTGCGGTATAAGAAGCTGAGGAGAAGTATCGGCTGCATTTGATTGATCTGTGAATGGTGAGGTGACCCAGTTGCCAGTCTGGGTGCACCGGTGACTTAAGTTCGTCGGAGCAGAATCCATCAAAATATTTATAGAACAACCAGAGGGAAGCCACATCCCGTCGGTGAGAAAGTGGCTGGAGTCGAACCGCCAAGTCGTTAACTATCACATTACTGATTTTCCTTTGGAGTTTGTCGAGAATCCTTAGATGATATGCGGAGGCGCCTGACCATATATGACAGCAGTATTCCATGCACGAAGGGAGGGTTGATTTGTATATAATGCAGTAAAAATTGTTACGCAGCAGGGTTACAGAGTGAGAAAAACCCAGAAAACATGAAATGCCCAAGATAGGATGGAAGGTAGATGGGATTTAGATAGGTCGGTGAAATTTACGGAGATACATGGTATTTAAGGAGATGGATGCGATTTAGAGAAATAGAAGATGGAAATTGACGTTGCATTTAAACTTTTGGAGATTGTAGCTATGAGTGAAGCAGCTTCCGTCCAGTCATGGGTTAAATAACAGGACAGACTTGGTTCGATAGCCTTGATTGCCAAACAGTATATCGCAGTAAGCAATGGCAACCTACTGCAGGATAATCTTCTGCCCGAGATATGATCGCCCAAAGCGTGTATCACGTATGACGCTTAACTGTCTGACTGACTGACTGACTGACTGACTGACTGAATATAATTGTTGAAACATGATTAGGGCTTCAATTTGGTTATAAAGTGGGGGATCGGTTTTATATTGTTATGAAGTAATAAAATGACCCCCCCCCCACTAATTACTACTTAATAATATAACACATTTCTTCCCTCTCTATCTATGAGTTAAATAAGATTGGGTTATATAGCTTTGGCTGGCAGTTAGTCTACGGCAGAAAGCAATGGCAACCTACAGCGGGATAATCTTCTGCCCGAGACATGATCGCCCAAAGCGTGTATCACGTATGGCGCTTAACTGACTGACTGAATATAATAGTTGAAACATGATTAAGGCTTCAACTAGGGCATAATGTGGAGGATCGGTTTTATATTGTTATAATGTAATAAAATGACCCCCCACTAATTATTACTTAATAATATAACATTTATTCACCCTCTAGCTATGAGTTGAATAAAATTGGATTATATAGCCTTGGCTGGCAATCAGTCTATGGCCGAATGCAATGGCAAACTACAGCGGGATAATCTTCTGCCCAGTCAATCATGTCTCTTTTGAGACATGATCGCCCAAGTATATATCACGTATGTCACTTAAATGACTTAATCGTTTGGGGATCTAGAGTAGTAAACAACAGCATTAGTTCAAACGTTATTGTGGGCCCCTCCAAATTGCTTAATGAACTAAACATCTGAGGATTGACATGTCATAGAATCAAGTAGTAGAACATTTGAATATTTAATGCCCTGTTTGCTTTTGGTTGATTACTGT
>JBBBDQ010000510.1:942500-1065000 GCA_037127315.1 Ascarosepion bandense
CTATCTATCTATCTATCTCAGTCTGTTCATATCTATCTATCTATCTATCTATCTATCTATCTATCTATCTTCGATTGGAGACATTTCAAAGAGTGTGGAGAAATTTAAAACTGTTATTCATAGACCTTTTCTTAACACCGTTCTAATATTTATCTCTCTCTCTCTCTCTCTCTCTATATATATATATATATATATATATATATATAAGTAAAGCCTAGTGAGCCAACAAACCTACCAAGGTTTCACCTAAGCGGATCGTCAGGGAACGTTGGCTCTTTACTTATTCTGCTCTGCTTAAGTTATCTCCCTTTAACGATGCAAGTAACTTGTTCACCACTACTGTAGCCTGGTAATGAACTCACAATTCTAAGAGTCAAGTCACCAATAAACAAACGTCTATATCCACTGGATCATGTGTCCTTAAGTTGTTTTTTTTTTCAAGTCCAGTAGCTGTTATCTTTTTTCTACTAATAATGGAAGTTTCCTTTCTAACCTTTTCTTTGAATTAGTGTGGGCTGTCAACATCTTCATTATATCATTTTTATTCGATTTGCATGTTATCCTTTACATCGAGACTATTCTGAGGACTTTAGATGTTATGCTAGGATTTGTCATCGGAGGCCTCATTATAAACAACCTAAGATACGCAGATGATACAGAGCTGATAGAAGACACAGAAAGGAAACTACAAGACCTGATACAGAAGGTAGCTGAAGGGAGTAATCAGAAAGGACTACAAATAAACTGTAAAAAAAACAAATTCATGGTCATCAGTAAAAAGAGCAGCCCAAAATGCCAAATACAGGTGGGGGATACTAAAATCAATCAAGTACATACATTTAAATACTTGGAAGGTGTTCTAGCATAAGATAAAAGGGCGACACAGAAATCCAAAGGCGAATTGGCATGACGAACGACGCATTTAAGAAGCTGAGTAAAGTATTAAGAGACAGAAAAATTTTGCTAGAAACAAAGAAATGTGTACTGGATTGCTATGTGATGTCAATGCTTCAATATGTCAGTGAATGCTGGACATTATAATCAAATATGAAGGAAAAACTTGGAGCAACTGAAATGCTATTCTACAGAAGGTTGCTGTTTATATCATGGATCGAGCATGTGAGCAATGATGAGGTTTTGCAAAGGATAGAAACAAAAAGGAAATTAATACTGATCATCAGGAAGAGACAGCTAAAGTTCCTGAGACATGCAATGAGGAAGGAGGGCTTGGAGAACCTGATACAGAGACAGGGGAAAGCAGAGGATAACATATTTGAATGGGCTGAGAAGATGAATGACAGAACCGGGGTTGAGTGGTGTAAAAAGAGAATGCGTCCTAACAGCCACCAGGGATAAGAAGACGTGGAAAGCCATGATCGGCTACGTCCTGAACGGACAAGGCACATAGAGCAAGCTTAAACCTGCATCAAAGCTGTGCAATTGAAAATATCTGGATAGGACTAGAAATGACCTATTCTGCAGAAAGTTCAACCAAGGAGGTCTTGTATATATTTAACAAGCAAGAAATCACTGCAAAGAAAGTCGTTATAACAGTGCAAAATAATAAAATAGCCTCACTTGGGTAAATGCAGTTTGTTTGTCACGGTGTTGGCCTTCATTATGCTTATTTAATTTTGCGATGAAACTCCTGTTAACGAGGCGAGGAGAGATTTGAATTTATTTGTGTTAAAAGCTGTCTGGCAAAAGAGGAACAAACGGAAAAAGCATACGAGTGTATGGGAGGAATGTATGGGAAGAAAGTAAGTCTATCGGGAAAGATAGAATATGAAATGAAAAGGGAAGAGGAGAAAATAAATGGGAAAAAGAAGAAAATTTAAGAAACGGGATTTTTTTTAAAAAGTCGAACGAAAGTAGAATTCTTGATTGATGTAAATGAGGACCAAAACAGAAAACCGAAAGTAAATTAGATAAAATGAAAGAACAATGTAAAAGTATGAGCAAAGAAAGAAAGTGCAAAAGAAAGGGTAAAAGAAAGAGAAAAAAAGAAAGAAAGAAAGAAAGAGAAAAAAGAAAGAATGGAAAAAAGAAAAAGGAAAAAAGAAAAATGAATGAAAGATAAAAAGAAAGAATTCGAAAGAAAGAAAGAAATAAATAAATAAAAAGGAAAGAAAAAAAGAAAGAGAAAGAAGGAAAAGAGGAAAGAAAGAAAGAAAGAAAGAAAGAGAGAGAAAAGACAGGGAAAGAAAGAAAGAAAGTGTAAAAAAAGGGAAAAACAAAAAAATGTAAAAGTGAAAAGAAAGAAAAAAGAAAGAAAGAGAAAAAAGGAAAGAAAGAAAAAGAAAGTAAAGAAAGTAAGCTAAAAGAGAAAATAAAGAAAAAATGAGAAAGAAATAAATGGAAATTAAAAGAAAAAAGAAAAAGGAAGTGAAGAAAAAAGAAAAATAAATGAAAGATAAAAAGAAAGAAAGACAATTAAGAAAGAAAGAAAGAAAGAAAGAAAGAAAGAAAAAGAGAAAACTGAGAAAAAAGAAAGAAAGAAAGAGAAAAAGAAAAGAGAAAAAGAAAGAATGAAAATAGAAAAATGAGAAAAAAAGAAAGAAAGGGAGGAAAGAAAGACAGAATGAAAGCGAAGAGGAACAGGAAAAAGAATAAAGAAAAAGAAAGAATAAAAGAGAAACAGAAAAAGAAAAAACGAAGGAAAGAGAGAAAGGAAAATGACGTTACCTAAAGTGTGAAACCAAGAAGAAGGAATAGAAAAAGTATAATCATTTTAATAATCTATAAGAATGAAAGTAAATAATCCGAAAAAACGGAAAAACCATACCAACAGGCATTAAGTATCTTCACAAATATTAAGAATAATGAAAGACAATAACTATAATAAAATAATAAATACGAAATATTTTAAGTTGAATGACAAAATATAACAGAACTGTGAATGAAGGAGAAAATGAAAGGAGGAAATCTTTTTTTTTTTAATCATATCACCTCGAGCAAGGCGGTAAGGCCACTGATGTGCAGGGGGCTACATAAAAATGAAAATATTAGAAAAAAGAAAGCCGGAAACCACATCCTAAAAAGGGAACAATGTATGAGCCTCTACACCTGTTCAAAAGACATGGGTGGAGTGTGAACCGGGCGATAGTTCAGTCTATCTACCCCAATTGAAAAAAATAAAAGAAAAAGAAAACAGTGAGAAGATTGGAAAAAAGAAAGCCAGAAACCAGATCCTAAACAGGGAACAAGGGATGAGCCACTACACCTGTTCAATAGACATGGGTGGAGTGTGAACCGGGCGATAGTTTAGTATAATGAATTAATTATGAAGTCCAAGAGGAAAATGAAAGGAATATAAAGATATGAACGAATTAGAAATCAAAGAAAAGGAAAAAAACGTTAAAAGACAAAAATAATTCAAATCGTATTGAAGAAAAAGGAAGGAAATAAAAATCAGAAAAAAGAAAAAATTTTTTTATGGTGAATAAACTGAAATGAAAGAAAAAATGAAAGATGAAAATAAATTTCGAAAGAAATAAAAAAAGGTTGAAAAAAAATATGAAGAAGTCAGTCAGTCAGTTAAGTGCCATACGTGATACACGCTTGGGCGATCATGTCTCGAACGTGACATGACTGACTGGGCAGAAGATTATCCCGCAGTGGGTTGCCATTGCTTTCTGCGGTAGGCTGGTTGCCACCCAAGGCTATAGAACCCAATCTGTCCTGTTATTTGACCCATAGCTGGAGGGAAGAGACGGATTAATACCTTTCCCAAGAGGTATTTGTGTGTATATGATTGCAACGAATTCAACTGGAATTCGAACTCGGCTCTCCGATTTCTCGTTTCGAGTCGATATCCACTGGACCACAACGCACATAAAAGTACGAGAACATAAAACTGTAAAAGAAAAGAAAAACAGAAATCATTACTAATTCAAAAAACAACATTATACCATTTTTAGAAGAAACAATAGAAAAACGAAACATGAGAAAATATTTCTAAAAAAATAAACAGAAAGAAGAGTAGGAACTATAGTGGGGACGCGTTTTTTTTTTTTTTTTTTTTTTTAATGGTAGTTGTATATTGTTGAAGATTAACGGAATTTGGCCTCGTTGTAGATAGCCCACTATAAGTCATAAAATGATTATAAAATCAAGAAAAGCAAATTGAGTTGAAAAATAACATTTTATATATACACATATCAATTAAGTTTTTATAATTAAAGTAATCCGTTAAAATGTTCATGGCAATAAAATGCTGAAAAGAGAATTAATGCTTAGGAATGTGGGAGCGCTGTAAGTAAGGAATGTCTTTGATGTATTCGCTCCTTAGGTCAGTAAGTAGTTTTGAGACAGCGAAAGATAAGATGAGAGGAAAGTAAAGGGAGGCTAGCATAGTAAGCCGCTTGACTTGGTCAAGGGGGATACTATTTACCCTCGTCTCTCTCGAGTCAGTCTGTGTGGGTCGGTCTGTCTGTCTGGCGATGCTTTCTAAATTGGCTTTTTATATCTTCTTTTTGAATCGCAGGTGATCATTTGGGATTCACACTTGTATTTGATTCTGGGCTTCCCATTGGCCGATAAATAGAATTCGCGTCGGCCTACGAAGTGATCAATTTAAATTATTCTTCGTAGAAAAAGATGAACCAACATTTCTCTGAACTCTGATTAAATATCGTAATTTTTTTAGCTTTTTATTCTTTTCTAATATGCATTTTATGGCCAGTATGTATTTTCTTCTGAAATGATTCTTCTTTCTAGGAATGAAAGAAAAAGTCTTTAAACATTAACCAATTCCTTTCCGTCAATTACTGTTGATGCTATTTTTTGCAATGTCTGTAATTAACATTTTTCTACTTAACAACCATTCTTCATTTAACTTATTATTACAAAAGCAATGCATAATTAAAATTCAAAACGTAAGAAATTCCCTTCCATTTGATTCCCAATTTCGACAGTTTTGCGTATTCGTGCATATTAATGTTTTTGAAGGCAAACTTTTGGCAAACAAAAGGGATCTATATATTAATATGAAAGTACCTACGTGTGTCACGCTCTGGAAAGAGACATGGACGCACACACAGACACAAATAATTAAACATAGGAACGCCGGACAACGTACACACAAAAACGACGGACGACGTACACACAAAAACGACGGACGGCGTACACACAAAAACGCATTATAAATAAAAGGAAACTTCAAACAGAAATTATAAAACGAAAAAATAACTAATGTAAAATATATATTATCTGTTATAAAAAAGGAGAATGTATGTTTTTTAACCATCTCACTCCAAGCAAGGCATTCTACTGCGACTTTTGAACATGGGTTACATGGGAGAATGTGGTGAGAAAAAGGGCTTAATTATAGGAAATGTCAGGAGGGGGGTAATAGACGGATAACAATACCGAGGATGGGGGTGGAGTAGATAAAAAAAGACCTTGAGAAAATGGATGTGAGTTAGTGTGATAGAAGATGTCCATTGACCTTACATTTAAAATCCTGGAGATTGTAGCTGTCGGGGAGGCAAGTATATGGAAGGGAATTCCACAGGCAGGATGTGCCAGAAAAGAATATGTTAGAGTAGAAATTGCGGTTACATTTTATCGGTATCACTGTAAAAGGGTGGGACCTAGTTGCCAGTCTAGTAGCTCGTGTAAATTCCTACCTAGGGGACACTAGTGATCTAAGTTAATTGCAGCAGAGGCCATGAAAGTATTTATAGAAGAGGCACAGGGAAGCCACGTCACGCCCGTGAGATAGCGACTGCAGCCGAGCAGCCAAGCCGGTATCGATCACATGACAGACTTTCTTTTGGATTGTGTCAAGAACACGAAGATGAATAGCAGGGGCACCTGACCAGATATGGCAGCAGTGTTCAATACACTTGCGGATGGTAGATTTATATATGTGCAGGATCGACACAGACAAGAAAAACTTACTGGTCCTGCATAGTGAACCGACCTAAAGTTTTGGGGGTTAAATAATCATTTCATGACTTTCTTTGTTGTCTCTCCTTAAGTAAGATAAATATTTTCTCGCATTGAATAACATAGCAAGTCGTACACTTTATAATACAGTAATACCTATCTAGGTACTTATATGTGTCACGCTCTTGCTGTAATAAGTGAAATTAAATGTAGTATTTGTCTATATTTCTGAGATGAGTAATTATTTACAGTATTTGCATTATTCTGATTATTATTCTATAACTTATTTATAGATGGAACTTTGTCTGTGTGTATATATGTGTGTGTGTGTGTGTCCGTTACCTATAGACTCCGAAACGGCTGAACCGATTTTCTTGAAAATGTACACAGTTGTACTATAAGCGACTGCAAGTGTTCTTAGCTAGGTGTTGTGTCGAGGTAACCCCGATAAATATCGAAAATCGATAATCGAAAAAATCGGGTTATAGAACGAGTGGTTCGATTTTAATCAAATTTGATGCACTCATAGACAAAGACATAAGAAACGATATTCAGAAGTTTCAAGGTCGCAGTTCTTACAATAGTGCAGAAGATTTTATATCAATACCAGGAAATCAAAATTTGACTTACATCCATCCATTTTTTTTTTTTTTCAGTCTACGGTTTTGCTTTAACTGGAAACAACTATTGCTTTTTAGTCTTTCGTGCCAACGTCTGAGCTCCAGGACCATGGACTAGTTTTAAAGTATACATTACACCCGAGCAACGCCGGGCTATACTGCTAGTGTATAGATAAGTCTGATACTGTTGTGGAGTAGTTTTCGCACTGAAAGTTATAATCGTGCCATGTCGGTTGCTAATCGACTTAACGCATCCAAAATGTCAGGAACTTGGAAATCTTCTACTGTAAGCTGACTCCTTAGTATTCGGCTAACTGCCGACTAATATCAACTGCCTTAGTCCAATTATGTCCACACTAGAACTAATAGTTCTACTGAATTCTAATAGAACTCTAAAGAACTCTCTAGAACTTGTAAGAACTTTCCAAAAATTTCTTAAGAACTTCCTGTTAACTCTTATTAAGATAGGAGTGAGAGTCTATTATCTGAGAAATAGGTGTGTTTCATCCTAACAGATACAAATCTAATTTTATCGCGAAATCAGGAGTTTATTTCACTTGTTATACATCGGGAATATTGTTGTCTGTTTCAATCAGAATTTTGGTGGACATGGCTCTCCACAACTATCTATCCTTTTTAACTCTTAGCTACGTTTCTTTTTTCTTTCTTTTTTCTTTTTTTTAGTATCCTCCAAACTATTTGCTTTGTTATTTGCAAATAAGTTTGGTAAATTACTGGATGATTCTTGCTTTTAGAATCACCTTTGGATGTCAAACTCTTCGTTCCCTTTTTTTCTTATTATTTGTTCCCAAAATTGAAACTGTCGCTTTTTGATTTGTAATTGATGTCCGACAAGAGTGAGATCAGATTGAAAGCGGTCGATGGTTGGAAAACGTTTCCTTGTCCATAATATTGTAACAAGATATCTTTGTCACCTTCATTTGCTCAAATCAATATTCAGATTCAACAGGCTTTGATTATTTTATCTGCTTCGTCTGTTAAGAACGTGGGTGATAAGGGCTCTTCATGATTTCCTCACCTTTCTACCTCTCAGTTATATTTTTTCTTTTACTAACCCTACCAGTGTATGTTCTGTTGCCCCTTTATATATAGGTAGATTACTCATTTACATATTGAGAGCAAGAGCTATTGGGGAAAGTGGCCACACGAAATAGGAAGTTGTGGAAGGCTATGATCAGACATTTTCATACTCTAAGCATGTCTTCTAAGTATCCTCGGCTTATGGAATCGTAGAATTGAGATGGAATTCTAGCAGATTTTATTGCATTCACTTAAATGCTATTAGATTTGGGAAAACATATTCTGTCTCTCACTCTCGCGACTATGGGTAAATAGCAGGAGAGACTGAGCCGTATAGCTGTTCTTGGCAACCACTCTAAGAGAAGGAACTAACTTTTGAGAGGAGGTATATGGTAACCTCAGCATCACCTGCGCTAAAAAGAAACCGGCTAAGAATTGCACTATTCTGCTATGAACCATAATTAGAAAACGAACTCACAACCCATGACCCAAAGGATATAGGTCTTCGTTAATCCCAGTGTCATGACCCAAAGAGTTATGAGTTCAATACCAGGCTTCAGCATTGGTGAACAAATAAATTTAAGAGGTAAGTTAAAGGGAGGTAACTACATGGCTACCGGAAGTAGCATTGAATTTAGAATGAGAATGATATACCCCAGTAATCAAAATAAAGGTTTCGGTTCGTAATTCGTAGCACCTGAAGAAGACCGGAGCGTACAACAACCGAAACGTTCATCGCAATAAAGATGAGGACAACAGTCAAAACAATTTAAATAATGCAAATATTTTCTTGTTGCCCACATGCTCCGTTCATGCTATTGCGAGCACCTTCTCTAGACCTTCATCTCTGTTGCATTTAGTATGCTCTTCAACTGTAAATAAATTGTCGAGCATTCTATGCCATGTAGAAAGACTGATATAACATATCTATTTAATACACTTGTTTTTGAGAAATTTTATTTTTCTTGATTTAGCTTCCGCAAGGTACTTTTCTCTATTCAAATATTTAATTTTTTTTTTTTTTGGCATTTACTACAAGACTGATTAATGTGTTTCTTGAGTAGTAAAATAACAAATATCTCGACGAAAGAAAGAAGAAAACTAAAATACAAAATAAAATAATAATAATAATAAAATAACCCAGTCACAAAATATCGACGCAGATCATTAATGGTTTTAGAAAATCAAATTTGACCACTAAATACAATTTGGTTGGTCATGATTGTTATTCATGATCAAAATCTTGGTAATCTGATTGTAAGCGTTTCGTCTTTGTGACCTCGATGGAAAGCAGCAGTCAGTCAGTCAGTCGATTTCCCCGGTGGGGGGTGTCCTTAAGTAAATTGTTTTAAACATAGTCAATAACTGACTCTGTTGGCGACCTTGTACTACCCTTTGAACCGCCGGCGAAAACGCCTAAACAGTTTAGTGTGCATATATATATATATATATATATATATATATATATATACGTGACTGTCATGAATTTATGCATTTCCAGTGAAATATTCTTAACTTAATTCTCAATTCTGTTTTTATTCAATCGTTTAGAGTCTAATGTCGCATTTAAAACATGCAAACTTGGACAAAACAGTGACAACTCAACTGAAGAGATATTGAATATATTAAACAAAGAAAAACGAAAATGCGGGCTACTTGCTTCGGCGCCATGATTTACAAATGGAATTTTAATGATAAGGCGGGACAATTACTAAACACAAAATTAGAAAAAAAAAATTGTGCTACTTTTTTTTTTAATCATTTCACCCCAAGCAAGACGGTACCACCACTGATGTGCAGGAGGCTACATAAGAGAGTTAATGTTTTAGACAGGAAAAGAGTGAAGACAAAGACAAACCAGCTACAAAGGGATAAAGAGGACGGACAAGAGAAGGATATGAACACAGGAATGAAGACAGTTACGAAAGAAAGAAAAGAACACGGGGTATGTGAAAAAAGCTAAAGTTAAGTGGGTAAGAGATGGGAATTGATTTTGCATTTAAATTCTTGGAGGTTATAGTCGTCAGGAAAGAAGAGTAAATGGAAGGGAGTTTTAGAGGCGGGAAGCTTGAGAAAAGAAACATCTGGAGCAGAACTGTCGACCGCATTTGGTTGTTCTAACTGTAAAAGGGTGGGACCTTGATCCCAGTCTGGTTGCCCGAGTAAATTCTTGTGGAGGGGGAGCAGAATCCATGAAAATATTTGTAGACGAGACACAGGGAACCACATCACGCCTATGAGAAAGTCGAGCTGCCAGTTTGGGACCAATCACATTACAGATTCTCCTTTGGAGCCTATCAAGAACACTAAAACGAACAGCTGGGGCGCCTGACAAGATATGACAACAGACGAACAATCAAATCTATTTTGTGTGTTTTTATGGGACAAATAAATACCATCCATGGTTTTAAATGATGAGGTCAGTGTTGAAAAATGAAACATAAATGCATTATCGTGGGAGATTATAATCGCTGGGACAGCCCTTACTGATTTCATAAAATATCTGATTCTTTTAAACATGACTGGGCTAGTATCTCTTCTACTTATCAGTGCGCGTTTGAGATCCAAAATTTAACCAGTACGCCAAAAAGAACTGATAGAGTCGCTCAGCAAACTTGATATATTAGAAAAAAAAACTAAAGAATTATCAAGAACCTATACCGGTAACAAATTGCCCGCTTACGATGTGGAAACGAGTTCAGCAGATATGCAAGGATAGAAAAGGGTGTAAGACAAGGATGTGTCTTCTTACCGGATCTTTTCAAACTATAAAGATTTTGAGAGCGCTAGAAGTTTTACCAGGATTCGTCATTGGGGGCAGCAATCTGGACAATGTAAGATACGCAAAAAATACAGTGTTGATAGCAGACACGGAAAGTAAACTACAAGGCCTTCTGTAGGAAGTAGTTACAGAAATTTGAAACAAACAGCTGCATATAAACTACAAAAAAACTGAATGTATGGAAATCAGTAAAAAGACGAGCCCAAGCTCCTAAATCCAATTAGGAGTTTTTGTGTTTGAGTTTTGTTTAACGGCATATCAACCTCTGTGAGTTATTTAACTATGTAAATTTCAAGAAAATCTGTTCAGCCGTTTCGTAGTCTATAGGTAACGGACACACAGACACAGACGCACACACACACGTACAAACACACAGAGACAATTTTTTTTTAATCATACCAACCCGAGCAAGGCGGTAACGCCACTGATGTGCCGGGGGCTACGTAAGAGAGAAAAGATTGGAAAAGAGAAAACCGGAAGCCACATCCTAAACAGGGAAGAAGGGATGAGCCTCTTAACCTGTTCAATAGACGTGGGTGGAGTGTGAACCGGGCGATAGTTTAGTCTCTGAATTTAGTGCATTGACATAAATAAAAACCGTGGAAAAAAATATTTGTTGAGTAACATTTCCCTTTCTCTCTATTTTAGGATATTTATTATTTCATTCAGAGTGTTCAGAGTGTTCATATCTATCTATCTATCTATCTATCTATGTATCTATCTATCTATCTATCTATCTATCTCATTCTCTTAATATCGATCTATCTATCTAGCTAGCTAGCTAGCTCTAACTGTGTCGCTACATATTCCATTTATTTCTAAAATTACCGGTCACTGTTCATATCTATCTATCTATCTATCTATCTATCTATCTATCTATCTATCTATCTATCAGTTAAACAATGTCTATTCATATCTATCTATCTATCTATCTATCTATCTATCTATCAGTTACACAATGTCTATTCATATCTATCTATCTATCTATCTATCTATCTATCTATCTATCTGTCTGTCTTAGTTTGTTCATAATATCACCGTGTAAACATGCGTACGTATCGATATATTTGTCTATCGCTGTATCAATCAGTCGTTTAATGTATCTTTTCATTTTTAGAGAAAAACATAATCCATTGTATATATATATATGTAGCTTCGTCCATATCCCACTTGTTACATCTTTCTCAATCAATCTCAGACACTTTATTTGTTTATAGATTTCTATCTATCTATTATTTAGTAACTTGATACATATCTATCACAGCCTTCATATCTATTTATCAATCTATCTATATCAGGTCTGTTCGTATCTATTTATCAGTCGCTATATATTCTTCTTCATGTGCCGAGTCTTTTCAGGATGTAGGCGATCGTGGGCTTCCACTTGGCTCTGTCCCCTTGCGGCTCTCAGTATTTTATCTCTTGCTATCTCTCCCAAACCCCACTCTGCCATCCATTTACTCAGGCACATCAAGTAGGTCTCGCGCGGCTTTTCCTTGTCTCTCCTTTCCTTTCTCCGAGCTTTGAGTATTAAACGTAGCTCCTTAGCGAGAGTCGCTCACACGTGGTAAAAGCCGCAAGAATGAAGCAACCTTTAATAAACCACTGCTTATCTGTGTTCGTGTTTAGATATTTAGATAAGCTAGGTAGATATATGTATACATACAATGGATTATGTTTTATCTTTAAAAATGAAAAGATACATTAAACGACTGATTGATACAGCGATAGACAAATATATCGATACGTACGCATGTTGACACGGTGATATTTTGAACAAACTAAGACAGACAGACAGATAGATAGATAGATAGATAGATAGATAGATAGATAGATAGATAGATAGATATGAATAGACATTGTGTAATTGATAGATAGATAGATAGATAGATAGATAGATATGAATAGACATTGTGTAATTGATAGATAGATAGATATGAATAGACATTGTTTAACTGATAGATAGATAGATAGATAGATAGATAGATAGATAGATAGATAGATAGATAGATAGATATAAACAGTGACCGGTAATTTTAGAAATAAATGGAATATGTAGCGACACAGTTAGAGCTAGCTAGCTAGCTAGATAGATCGATATTAAGAGAATGAGATAGATAGATACATAGATAGATAGATAGATATGAACACTCTGAACACTCTGAATGAAATAATAAATATCCTAAAATAGAGAGAAAGGGAAATGTTACTCAACAAATATTTTTTTCCACGGTTTTTATTTATGTCAATGCACTAAATTCAGAGACTAAACTATCGCCCGGTTCACCACATAATTGGATTTAACAGGCATTTTTTTAATCGTGTCAACCCCAAGCAAGGCATTCCACTGCCACTATAGCACAAGGGGTTACATAGAGCGATTGGCTATGGGAAATGTCAGAAGGAGGGTGGTAGACGACTTAGGATATACATAGGGAGAGAGTTGGAGAGAGTGGGTGTGAGTTAGTGTGTTAGGAGGTGTCTCTTGACCTTACATTTAAACTCATGGAGGTTGTAGCCGTCGGGGAAGCAAGCATTCGGTAGGGAATTCCACAGGCGGGAAGTGCGTGGAAAGAAGCTGTTGGAGTAGAAATTGCGGTTACATTTCATCGGTTTCACTGTAAAAGGGTGGGACCTAGTTGCCAATCTAGTATATCGTGCAAATTCACATCTAGGGGGCACCAGTGATTTAAGTTCGTCAGAGCAGAAGCCATGAAAGTATTTATAGAAGTGGCACAGGATAAGAAGAATTAATAATTCAGTTTAAATGATCGGTATAATTTCAAACTCACAGCTAGACAGGATTTTCTAATAACTGATGATTACCTCAGAAAATAAAAATGCTGAATTCTCGCACATTCTATGTATTAAACGTTTGAATCTTTACCATCAATATTTGGCCATACTTTGTGACTTAGACTAGTTTAGTAGACTACTCCTTTATCACATTCAATATGCCATGCAATTATGAAGTTCTTCACTTAATTAGCGTGACAGAATATTCGGTCTCGAATGGTATCTGTTGGTCTCGTTGCAAGTTTTTCGTTTATTGTAGTTTCTTGTATTTGCAATTCTATCTTTTTTGGTAGATTCTTGTATTTAAAAGTCGTCAATGATGAAGCGAAACCAGCATGTCAACCATTACACCATATATAAGATATATTATGAAAGCATATAGGACTGGGCGAATTTTTGCAACACACTGTATTAGCTGTTTTTCGCAACGCAAATTAAAATTATATCTTATCTGTTTAACTGTAAAAGGGTGGGGCCTATTTGCTAATCTAGTATCTCGTGTAAATTCATACCAAGGCGGCACCAATGATCTAAGTTCATCGGAGCAGAAGCCATGAAAGTACTTGTAGAAGAGGCAAAGGGAAGCCACATGACGCCGTTGAGAGAGTGGCTGCAGCCGGTCTGCCAAGTCCACGTTACAGATTCTCCTTCCTATTTTGTCAAGAAGCCCAAGGAGAGTAGCAAGGGCACCCGACCAGATATGGCAGCAGTATTCAATTCATGGGCGGATGGTAGATTTCTATATGTGCAGGATTGATTCAGGCAGGAAAAACTTCCGGGCCCTGCACAGAGAGCCGACTTTCATAGCGTCAGATTTGGCAATGGATTCGATATAGTCATTCCATTTGAGGTCCGCCGAAAGTGTAAGGCCAAGGAGGCGTAGTGTTTTCTCTCTGGAAGGCAAGCCTGTTCCATGCTTATGTGAGGTAGATGCGACTGGGAAGTCTTATAACAGAAGACGGAAAGTGCGACACAGAGATCCGAAGGCGAATTGGCATGGCGAAGGAAGCATTCCAGAAGTTGAGTAGAGTATTAAGAAACAGGACAATTTCGCTAGAAACAAGGAAGATAGTACTGGTATGTTATGTTTTTTCCGTTCTTCAAGATGTCAGTGAATGCTGGACAATATCATCGAAGATGAAAGAAAAACTTGAAGCAACTGAAATGTGGTTCTACAGAAGAATGCTGCAAATATCATGGATCGAGCTTGTGAACAATGATGAGGTCTTGGAAATGATGGAAACAAAAAGGAAATTAATACTGAGCATCAGGAAGAGACAGCTGCAAATCCTGGGACATGCAATGAGGAAAGAAGGCTTGAAGAATCTGATACTAACAGGCCAGATAGAAGGAAAAAGAGACAGAGGAAAGCAACGGATAACATATTTCAAGGACCTAATCAGGTTGATGACGGAACGAGGATTTCATGGTGTAACAGGAGAATTCGTGCTCAGAGCCACCAGTGATAGGGAAACGTGGAAGACCATGATCGCCTACGTCCTGAATGGACAAGGCACATAGAAGAAGAAGAAGAAGAAGAAGAAGAAGAAGAAGAAGTTAAGTGCCATACGTGATACACGCTTTGGGCGATTATGTCTCGAAAGAGACATGACTGACTGTGCAGAAGATTATCTGGCAGTAGGTTGCTAATGCTTTCTGTGATAGACTGGTTGCCAGCCAAGGCTATAGAATCTAAGCTGTTCTACTATTCAACCCAAAATTGGAGAGAAGAGACGGATTAATATCTTTCTCAAAGGTATTTGTGCGTAAGTGAATGCAAGGAATTTAAATGGAATTAACGGTAACAACTCTGTTTGATATGGTTGAGCACTGTGCAGGGCCCGGAAATTTTTCCCACCTGAAACTATTCTGCACATATACAAATCTACCATCCGCCCGTGTATTGAATATTGCTGCCATATCTGGTCGGGTACCCCTGCTGCTCTCCTTGGGCTTCTTGACAAAATACAAAGGAGGATCTGTAACGTGGTTGATACTGACTTGGCAGACCGGCTGCAGCCGCTCTCACACCGGCGTGATGTAGCTTCCCTGTGCCTCTTCTACAAGTACTTTCATGGCTTCTGCTCCGATGAGCTTAGATCACTGGTGCCGCCTAAGCACGAATTTACACGAGATACTAGATTAGCAACTAGGTCCCACCCTTTTACAGTTAAACAAATAAGATGTAACCGTAAATTCTACTCCAACAGCTTCTTTTATCGCGCTTCCCGCCTGTGGAACTCCCTTCCACAAGTCTGCTTTCCCGACAGTTACAATCTTCAGATGTTTAAATGTAGGGTCAATAGACACCTCCTATCACACTAACTCCCAACTATTCTCACAACACTCTCATCTACCCAACCCTCATTCTCGGTATCCTCACCCGCCTATCCCCCACCCTCTGTTATTTCCTATATTTAATCAGCCTTTCTCCACTCTACGTAGCCCCCTGCACAGTAGTGGCAGTGACATGCCTTGCTCGGGGTGAAACGCTTATAAAAAAAAAAAATTCCTTCCTTACCTTTTGTATAAAGTAATGTTGAACATCAATATCTTGTTTCTTTGGGTTATTTTTATATCCATTTTACTTGTTATTACTGTTGAATATCCTCGGGTGATTTCGTTTCTGTCATTTGGCACAACAATCAGTCGTAAGGAAACACAATTTATGCTCCCGGGAGTCCAAATTTGATATGTCAACATGCAGCAAGAACAGAAATAATTAGCTGAACAGATGACGGAATATATGGCACTGTAATCTAAAAGTGCAATAAAATATCAGGTAAAGTGACGGTGAATGCTCCAGAAACACCTCACACCTGAATAGAAAACTGAACGCAACTGAGATCTGGTTCTACCTAGAAATACCATATACCGTATATAACGGTATATAAGACGCACTTCTTTTTACTAAAAATATCTTTCGGCGTGTCTGATATAAAATATGTAGCTTTAAAATTCGCTATCAGTCATTTAAGTGCCATACATGATAGACGCTTTGGGCGATCATGTCTCGAAAGAAACATGACTGACTGGGCAGAAGATTATCCCGCAGTAGTTTGCCATTGCTTTCTGCGTTAGACTAGGCTATATAACCCAATCTGTCCTATTGCATAACCCATAACTGGAGGGAAGAGATGGATTAATACCTTTCCCAAGGGTATTTGTGCGTAAGTGAATGCAAGAAATTTAACTGGAATTTGAACCCGATCTCGTTCCGAGTCGATATCCACTGCACCACAATGCACATCCGAATTCGCTATATTTGGCCGAAATTTAGCTATCTGGCAATTCCTATTAGCTTAGATTTCAAAGTAAGTTTCATATACATTTTTTTTAATCATTTCACCCCGGGCAAGGCGTAAATGCCACTGATGTGCGGGGGGCTACATAACTGAAAGAAAATTAATTAGAGGAGGGAGAAGAGGATTACAAACCAATTAGAAAAAAACAAGAAAAAGATGAAAATGCAGGTGTGGTGACAGTTGCAAGGGGGGGGGGGAGAAAGGGAAGGATATACGGGGTGGGAGAAGGGCTAGAGTCCAGTGGTTAGTAGATGAATATTGACGTTGCATTTAAATTTCTGGAGGTTATAGCCGTCAGCAAAGCTAGAATATATTGTCATTATTTAAAAATCTATTGTACAGATGAACAGTTCTATCATTAATAATATTTATTTTATTAATTACATCACAATTTACATTAGTACATTTTTCACGAAAATTATATACAATAAAGTCAAATTATAAAGTTGTAAAATATATTTGTTTCATTAATAGTTTTTTATGTTTTTTTTTTCCTATTATTTTTCGTTTAATTGTAATCATGGCTTGTTTACCCAAAATTATACTTCATAAATAAATCTTAGGCTGTATCATTTACTAATAATTTTACTAATTACTAATTTTTCCTTTATTTGCACCGTTGAAAATATTGTATGTCTCATATCCCCGTGCCTCTTATATACCGTCGAGTACTGCACTTCAAGTAGGGGTGAGATGGATAAGAATATTTTCAAGAAAACTGAAACCAAGATCAGAAATAAATAGTTGAAAATTTTGTAACTGCTGATGAGGGGAGCTTGGAAAAATTAACATTCACAAGGACAGTGGGAAAGAGCTCGTTACCTACCAACTAAAATTGTGTAAACAGATAGTAGAAAAAAGTTGCAAGTGATGTTAATGTGGAAATTAATGCAGAACAATCACAAGGAAGAAAGAGGCGTGCCAATATATATATCCTTTATCAATGGAAGGCGATAATGCCACTAAGACGGTAGACAGCAAATTGGAGTTGACTGTGCATATTATTTTTGAAGATAGTAGTTGGTAGGGTAGAAAAAAACGGCACAGAATTACACAGGCGATAAATGCTAGAGAAAGAACTGTTAGAAAAAACTGACGTTTCCATTTAGTGAATTCAGTGCCTTGTCTTTTCAGGGCGTAGGTAGATTATGGCTCTCCACGTTTTCCTATCCCTGGTGGCGTCTTAAATCAACTGGGCCATATTAAGAACTTTTCAGTACGCATTATAAGGAAGGAAGAGTTAAAGTAGTTGGTACCCAAATAAGAATATGAAGGCAAGAGAGCCATAGGAAATTGGCGAGTAACCTATATAAGTGCTGCAGAATCTCCCCTTTGTATATGATAATGGATTCGACTGGAGTATACATATACTCCTGTCATAGTGAGATACGGAGCTGCCAGATAGTTATAGCAGAGATCCGCCAGAGTTATCGGAGAGTACCGGAACTGATACGTGAGTTACCGAGAGACACCGAAGTTACCCAGAGATTACCGCATCAGAAGTCAGACTAGCTCTGAGCTCCACTCAGCTAGTATAATATACACGGATATACTATTTCCAACGACTCCACTTCAAGTCTTGTACATCGTTATTCTTATAATAACATTCCTGGATTGACTAACTTGCGTTCAAGTTTATATATTTCGTTCAATATAACCTGCTATTCTATCTCAATATCTGTTTTTGTTGTTCTTTATTTTGTGCGCTTCCTCATCCAGAATCCACAACAATTTGGTGACGAAGGCCCGAAAATACCGAGACAAGTCGCCACAACAACAAGACTTTTAAACCGATGAAACCAGTGGATATAGACGTTGGTTAGTTCCTGACTTGACTCTTAGAGTTGTGAGTTTAATACCAGGCTACAGCAGTGCTGAACAAGTAATTTGTACAGTTACAGGAAGATAACTCATGACTTCCAATCGGGGCTCTACGCAAGGAATGAGGATTATATACCCCATTCATTGTAATAAAAGGTTCGGTTCGAAATTCTAAGAAACTGAAGAAGGCCGGAGCGTACAACGGCCGAAACGTCGTACAAATGGCAACAAAAATGAGGACAATAATGTAAATATTGTAATCGATACTGACCAGACATCTGGACTGCAGTCACTTTCATATCAAGTTGTCGTGACAACATGAATTTAAGCGTGCTACTAGATTGGCAGTTCGGTCTCACTGATTTACTGTTGAACTAGCTAGATTCAATCATTCATCATCTATTAGTTTCCGATTTCTTGATTCTCTCTCACCTAAAGTCTTCAAAATTGTAAATACGACGTCAATCCCTGTATTCTGTCTTCTTGTACCATGTTCCTTTATCGCCCTTTTCTAACTTCTCCTAACCAGTATCTACTCATTTTTTTTTTCATTCCCTGTAAACGCAGCGTCCTAATACCATTACGGCCTTGCTTAGCATGAAGCGATTAAAAAAAAGAATAACAGACCATTGCAGCTGAATATCGATCTGCGCAGATCAAGGCACAAGGCGTCTGACAGGCGACATCATGTTGCAATAATATCGACAGACAAACGTCTTCGATTTATACCAATCGACCGATTCCAACCTGATCTCCCTCTTGCCAGACATCAATTACTGATCAAAATCGGTCTTACATTTTTTTTAATCTTGATTTATATTCGTAGTTCTAAAGCAATTTTGAGGCTACTATTTTTCTTTTCTGGTTTAGTTCCCGCCTTAGCGTTGAAGATGAAACGTCAAGATTTCTGCTAGCGATCAAATGAAATGTTGATGTCGTCCACATTTTAGATAACTTCCTAACTGAAAACAATTTCTATGATATTTTTCCCCTTCTGTCAAAAATGTAGTAGAAGCTCATATCTTGTTTTTGTATATTTGGATAGATGATTTTAGAAGTATACATAATTACCGTGTTACTGTCTAATGTAAGTGAGAATTAGATTAATTCACAAGAAAAGAAGAAAAATATAAAGATAGATTCTTCGAATTTATAATACACTCTACAATTTTACAAGTCTGGTTTATGACAAAGCCCAGTAAGTAATCTCATTTATATCTCCATTTATATATACACTACCGGTCATAATTATTAGCTGACCCCAATTTTAAAATAAAATGATGTATTTCATACTATTTTTAATATGTATTGTCAAGTTAATAATTGTAAATGAAAATAAAAGGGTTCTCTTGTTAATATTGCAAAATAACATGTGCATCAAATGAATTTATAAATATTTAATAATTAGCTATATTGCAGTTTCATCAATGAAAGAATCAAGAAAATTTAGGGTGATTCGGACGAGTTGATCTTTTCTTCATTGATTTGTGAAATTTTGCAAAGTAATAATAACAAATAAAACATTACACTTTCATTTGGCAATAAATTCTAAAAATAGTATGAAACACATCATTTCTTTAAAAAAATGGGATGGCCTAATAATTATGGCCGGTAGTATATATATATATATATATATATATATATATATATATCACGGAATTATACGGAAATTTACGAAACTTTCATTAGCCGGCATATTTAACATTATTATTTTTTAATGAATATTCGGATTTGAGTTGAAAGTCTGTTTATTATATATATATATATATATATATATATATATATATATATATATATATATTAACGCCCACCATACAAAGTGGCTTGAAACCTCTCTCACCGCCCTTGCTGGGATCCGCACCATGTATTTTTCAATAACCCAAGCTCTAACGCAAGTGGTGGACTTCCCCACGCGTTTCTCTAATAATCCTAACGGAAGGGACTCTTTACTAGACCTCTGCTTCACTTCCATCCCAGACTCTTGCACTACCAGGCAGCTCTGCCCTCTCGGAAACTGACCACGCCGTAGTATCCGTCAATATCTCAATCCACTCTTACTCTACCCAAGAAACCCAGACCAGCAGCATATCATATTGCTACCAGAGAGCAGACTGTGATTCGTTCCGAGACTTCCTCTGAGACGTCCCCTGGAAAAACGTCTTCGATCTTCCTGTTGAAGACTGTGCGTCCGAGGTCTCCTCTTGGGTTAAGGCTGGCATCGATGCTTTCATCCCGGCCAGGAAATTCCAGATTAAATCAAATTCGTCCCCCTGGTTCTCGCCCGCTTGTTCGGCCGCCATTGCCCATCGGAACCATTTCTTCCGGCTCTATCGAAGCTACTCGTCGAACCAAACAGGGGCCTTTTCGCCTCAGCTCGTAATAAGTGCAAAAAAGTACTGAACGAAGCTAAGAGGGCGTTTGCTACCAGAATGAAGCAACGCATAACATCCTCTGAGTTCGACGCCAAAGATTACTGGCGACTCTGCAAAAGCGTGCTCAACAAGAGAAAGACTTCAATACACCCACTAATCAATAAATTTGAAGTCCTCACCTCCCCAGCAGACAAGGCTGAATGCTTTGCCCGTAGATTCTCCACCAATTCGGCAATGGACTCGTCAGGAGTACCTACACCCGACTTCCCACCTAAAACTAAGGCTCAACTAAATAACGTCCACATTACACCCTCACCGGTCTCTAAGATAATCTCAAAACTTGACCCTCACAAAGCGAGCGGCGGGGACGGAATCCCAATCGTAGTCCTGAAGAAATGTGCCCCAGTATCTCATGAAGTTTCAATGCCGAAACGAGCGTACCTTCGTAGCGGTTATATATAAAATAATTATGTACAAGTTCTAAAATATAATGTATATATGATATAATTTTTAAAAAAATAATTTTATTTTAAATCCTATATCTTTTTATTCCCTTTTATTAATAATTATGCCTTTTTAAGTAAAGGCCTTTTTCTAATACTTCAACGTTTTGGGGAAATTAGGTTTTTGAATTTGTCCAGCGTCTGTAATATTTTTAAAAAAATTTTTCTTTAGTTTCTTTCTTTTTCCCTCCCTTCCTTCTTTTATCTCTCTTACCACCTTTTTTCCGTGTTGCTTAAACTTACGTCGATTTAACACGGCTGTCTGTTAATTTTTAGTTACATTCTCCCTTTTTTTTGCGAACCCAGACGATGTCAATTTTTTTTCTTTTCTTATTTATTTGATTTTATTCTATCTTTTTCTTTTTCGTTTTCTTTTTCTTTTTCTTTCCCTTTATTTTTATTTTATTTTATTATTTATTGTTTAATTTCTTTGCAATCTATTTAAAAAGGAAAAGTAGACTAATTTTTCTCCAGTTTCTGAAAGGTTTTTTTCTGTTGCTGAGGTGATCTGTCGTCCCCCGTGGGGATCTTCATATCGAAATGGCCATTCAACATCTTTGAATTAATCCTTTTTTAATATATATATATATATTTGTGTGTGTGTGTGTGTGTGTGTGTGCGCTCTCGCGCGCGTGTGTGTGTGTGTGTGTGTGTGGTGAGTGTTTGTGTATGTGCGTTTGTTTGCGTGTGTGAAATATTGATATATAATGTCAGCTTCTTCATATCATTATCGAGTATATATATATATATATATATATATAGTCAACCGCAGACAGATCTGTTTCGCTGTATCATAGCTCAAAAGTACAGTTAGACATCAGATTGCTACTAGCCAGGTTTGAAACCCGACCGAATTGACATATCAGCCGGCGATTCTATCCCCGAGCTATTGGCGCTCGGTAGAGGAAGGCGAGCTTTAGCGTGTTATATGCAATGTAAACCAACGCCAGTAGCGAAGGGTGTTCAATTTCATGACTGAATGAACGATGCGTAGATACGTGAGTAGCTACTGTTTCTATAAAATATACCATTCCTCCACAGTGCTCAATCGGGGTGTGACAGCGTAAATAGTCATCCGCAGACAGATCTCTTTTACTGTAAGTTTCATTAAAAATGAGAGTCAATTCAATTTTTATAATTTTTTAGGCAATGTTATAACTTTTTTTCTTTTCAGTACATAGAATGTGCGTTGTGGTGCATTGAATATCGGCTCGGAACGAGAAATCGGGGAGCCGAGTTCGAATTCCAGCTGAATTCATTGCATTCACTTACGCGCAAATACCCTTGGGAAAGGTATTGATCCATCTATTCCTTCCAGTTATGGGTTAAATAACAGGATAGAATGGGTTCTATAGCCTTGGTCGGCAACCAGTCTACCGCAGAAAGCAATGGCAACCTACTGCAAGATAATTTTCTGCCCAGTCAGTCATGTCTCTTTCGAGACATGATCGCCTAAGCGTGTATCACGTATGGCACTTGACTGACTGACATAGATGATATAAAAATCGTCCGAAGTAAATAAAAAATTTATCCACGCATTTTCGTTTATACTTTTAGCCACCATCAAGGATGAACTTTATTTTTATTTTTAACAATACACAGATTGTTTGATATATATATATATATATATATATATATATATATATATTAATGTGACCTCGTCACTAAATTGTTGTTGTCCAGTTGGGGAGAGAAATAAAGACACAAAAACGGAATTGGGTTAAAAAATAAATATTACAAAGACAATAGAACAAGCATATACTAAGGATATTTTTTTTAATCATTTCACCCCGAGCAAGGCGGAAACGCCACTGATGTGCAGGGGGTTACATAAATGTAAAAAGATTAATTAGAAAAGAGTGAGGAGTACAAACTAGTTAGGAAGGAACAATAGAAAGCTGAGATAGCAGGTGCGATGACAGATACATAGGTGGAGAGAAAGGGAAGGTTATACAGGGGAGGGGAGAGAGCTAGAGTCCAGTGGTTGGTAGATGAGTATTGACTTTGCATTTAAATTTCTGGAGGTTGTAGCCGTCAGGAAAGCAAGAATACGGGAGCGAGTTCCACAGGCGGGAAGTGCGAGAGAAGAAGCTGCAGGATTAGAATTGTCGTCTGCATTTGGCTAACCTGACTGTGAATGGGTGGGACCCAGTTGCCAGTCTGGTTGCACGAGTAAACACCTGTTGAGGAGGCACCAGTGACTTAAGCTCATCCGAGCGTGACTGTTTGTCCGGCTGCCAGACATATCAGCTGGAATAATTTTCTTTCTTTCTTTCTTCTTTCTTTCTTTCTTTCTCTTTCTCGTTCTCTCTATCTCTCTCTAGCTATCAATAACTGCTACTTATATATAGCTTAGATGAGCTCATGTGTCACATGGGTGAGTCCACATGACAATACTAATACATATTTTCCCTCCAGCTATGGTTCAAATAACATGACAGATTGGCAATCAGTCTACCGCAGAAAGTAACAGCAATCTACTGCGGGAAAATTTTCTAAGCGTGTATCACGTATGCCACTTGGCATAAATGAAACTGACACTTTCTCCAGCGTATTTCCAATGGATCCTTTTTATGAGACCCACTTGACGTCTGCGGTGAATATGAGGTGATTGCAAGAGTACAAGTCAATAGAAACAGACAAGCAAAACCGCAAAGCCCTCAGTTCAGTGAGTCTGAAGCCTGTCGACATCAGACCTCACCAGGTTGTAGGTTTAAACAAAGTTGCAAATTAAAGAAACTACTTTTTATGTCCCGGGTAATTTGAACTCTGAGGTCATACCTCCATTTAACTATTTATTTTTATCGTGTATATCTCCAGTTCAAATCATTCGTCTGCTTACGTTACGTATTAATCAAGAAACCACGTCCATCAAATGCATTGTTACTTCTCGTCCTGGGTGACATATCTTTGCGGAAAATCTCGTGGGGTTTGTGATCATCTTGTGCAATCTGTTATTCCATGAACAGAAAAACTAAAACACAATAACTGTGCATAGAGTCAGCTTTGGAGAATTCTTCAAGAATGGGAACGTCATTGCGTAAGATAGGAGCAAATATAGATTTGGCCAAGCGAGATCGTAAGATAAAAATGTTGCTAGAAAAATAATCAAGTCCAAAGAAGTAAACAAATCGGAAACTCAGTACATTTAATGTCATTTTTCCTTCCATATTTTTATTGTGCGTGGCTCTCCACATCTTAAGCAGTATAGATTTAAGTAATATTTATCTTCTTCCAGATATGTCTTTTATTTTTACGAGCTGTATCTTTTGCAAGTTTGCCTTCAGTAGGTCTTGTGAGTATCAAATTTTCGAAGCCGTCTATCTTTATTTCTGTGTTTTCCCAGACATTTTACTCTTTCTTTATTTCGTTTAAAATCTCTATGAAACTTTCCGGCGGTCATCTTTGGTCTCCAGTGTATTATCAGCATCATTCTACAGAACTATATCCTGTTACCTCAAAAGCTTTGGATAAGAATTAACATATTGTAAATCCTACAGAGAGGATTTAAAAATATTAATCTGATAAAGGTTAGAGAATTTGGTTAGAACTTAGACTGTGTACTGGCTTATAAAATTTCTTCACAAAGTTCGTCTATATATATATATATATATATATATATATATATATATGTGTATATATATATATATTTTTTTTTTTTAATCATTTCACAACGAGCAAGGCGGAAGCGCCACTGATGTGCAGGGGGCTACATAAATGTAAAAAGATTAATTAGAAAAGAGTGAGGAGTACAAGCTAGTTAGAAAGAAACAATAGAAAGCTGAGAAAGCAGGTGCGATGACAGATACATAGGTGGAGAGAAAGGGAAGGTTATACAGAGGTGGGGAGAGAGCTAGAGTCCAGTGGTTAGTAGATGAGTACTGACTTTGCATTTAAATTTCTGGTGGTTGTAGCCGTCAGGAAAGCAAGAATACGGGAGCGAGTTCCACAGGCGGGAAGTGCGAGAGAAGAAACTGCAGGAGTAGAATTGTCGTCTGCATTTGGCTAATCTGACTGTGAATGGGTGGGACCCAGTTGCCTGTCTGGTTGCACGAGTAAACACCTGTTATATATATATATATATTGATTGATTGATTGATTGTTTAATACTTACTTTTTGGTCCTAATAGGGTTAGGCCAGTAAACATTTGTAATAAAAAGTGTTCTATACAATTATATTGCAGAACTTTTGAACATTTTTCATTTTATAACGAGTTATTTCGCTACCTTGGTTTCTACCACGAGTGGTGACTTCAGGCGATTTTAAATAATTCTTTCTTAAAAAGAAAGGGAAAAGAGAAGGACATAGAGAAAAGAAAAACAAAGAGGAAAACAAGAGAGAAAGAAAGAGTCATTAAAAATCGCCTGAAGGCACCACTCGTGGTAGAAACCAAGGTCGCGAAATAACTCGTTTTAAAATGCATATATATATATATATATACATATATATATATATATATATATTAATCATCCATATGAAAGTCTGTTTCGCTGTATCGCAGCTCATCAGTGTAGCTAGTCTTTGTTTTGCTTCCATCCGGGATCGAAACTTGACCTCGAGAGAAAAAATATCAGCGTGTTATAAATATGCTGTGTATACACACGCCAATCACAGGCAGAACTCAGTTCATGACTAAGGAGTAACACGTAAATCGCAGATGTGGTTACTCTCTGTTTTAAATTTTCCTCTCTAGAGAGCTCAATTTTAAGGAGAGGATAATATATTAGTCATTCACATCTTCAGGTAGTTAGTAATGATGGTAATAAATGTTATTTTGGAAAAGAAACTTTATGAAAATTCACTTCCTTTTATTGGCAAAACTTTTCGTTCTAGGTAAAGAGGATAGGAAAGATGAGAAAACAAAAAGAGAAATAAAAGGGGGGAAAACAGATGGACACAGAGGGAATAAAAAGCAAAGAGGAAAACAAGAGAGAAAGAAAGAAAGAAACGTGCATTTTTTCACTTTTTCTCACATGTATTTTTTCTCACTTTTTCTCACTTTCCTCACTCCCCCGTGCATTTTCTCACTTTTTCCTCTTTGTTAAGCCCAGACGCCGTGTCACCGATGTTTGTCTATGCTTATACTTTACTTCCTACCTAAATATGGGGTTTCTTTTTCTCATTGAGCCGTCTTTCATTGGCTCTTTCCTCACTTTGCTTTATTTCTTTCTTTTTGTAGTTATCGGGCATGTGGTTGCGATAAAATTGTTTGATATGTTTAATTTCTTCTGTGGAAGTACCATATTCTATTTTATGATTTTTGAAGTTTTTGAAATATCGTCTTATTTGTTCATCTACAATGTGTTTTGGGAAGTCACTATTAAGGCGAACCTGCTTAATATTTATTCAGAGTAATATATATACATTTTGCTGAGGAGTTGACTTGTGCTCGGTTAATTAATTTGTGTATGAGTGCTTTTTTATAGTAGTTAGAGCATGCACTCTTATAGTTGAGAGTGCCATAGTTTTTGCTGGTTGATTTTTTTTTAATATTGAGAGTTACTAAGTGTGTTATTGTTTGTGTCTATTAAAATGTCAAGAAAAGGAATTTTATTATATTTCTTAAGTTTGTATGTGAACTTGAAGACAGCTTTCTTTTGAAAGTTTTTGGACTTTTATTATTTATTCTATATTTTTAACTAATATAAGAATATCATCAACATATCGTACGTAGATGGAGGGTTTTTAGTGGTGCTAAAGATATTACTTTCTAGGTTGGCCATGTAGAATTTGCTGAAGGTTGGACCTAGAACTGAACCCATTGAAACACCGTCTCGTTGCACGTATATATTATTTCTGTGATCATAGAATGAGACTTCGGTGGTACAGGTTAAAAATATTATTTTTAGTATTTTAGGTTTAATTTTTAGTGGGTGCAGGTAATTATTATTACATATATTTTCTTATAATAATGCCAATGGTTTCTCTGACAAGAATTAGTGAACAAATTTTCAACATCGAGTGATGCTATGGTTTCATATTAGGTTTTACCGTTTTTAATATTTGTATATTTTCAAGAGATGATTTAATGCTGTATTTGTTAATTATGTAGGGTGTGAATATTGGTTAAGCGTTTTAGTTAGTTGGGATATAAGAGAGGGTATTTGTGACATAATTGGACGAAGTTGACAGTTAAGCTTGTGTGTTTTGTTAAAACCGTAAATTTATGCTGGTTTATAGCCTCCGATTATTTTTAAGTTTTAAAGTGTCTTTGCTTTGTTAGCTGCGATTAATTTATTAATTTTTGCTTTTAGCTGAATGGTATGATTATTTACTAAGTTTTTTTTTTTAAGTTGGTGTGATCATCAAGTAACTGTTATATTTTTGATTTGTAGTCAGACTTGTTTAAAACAACAAATACGTTCGTTTTATCAGATTTCTAAATTACTACTTCTGGATGGTTGTGTGATTCTTTTGCAGCAATCTTTAGTGAAGTCTTTATAAGTTTAGAAGAATATATCTTTTTACCATGTCTGCAGATTCTGTAATAATTAGCTGCTGTTCTTGAAGTTTAATTATATTTTGGTATCGTGTCTCAATCCCAAATTTTGTATGTAATTTTGTATGTAATGTATATGGCAGTTAACTCCGAAGTTAATTAGTTCGTTTTGGTTTTCAGTTAGTTCGGAATCAGAAATGTTTATAAATCTTTCAAAGTTATTCTGGAGGTATATAGTTCCTTTATATAATATATGGAGTTTTCTTTGAATATTTAGTCTGTATTTACATTCCGATCTGTTAGAAATTTATTTTAATCTATTTAGAATTTGTTTAAGTTGTTCAGAATTGTTTTTTTAGTATGTTATGTATTTCTTGCATCCGTTTGTTGAGAGTTGTTAGGTCATCATTACTTATTAAACCTGCCTTTTCACAAGGCTACGTTCAAATTACCTGGTGTTGTTGCGCAGTGGATATCGGCTCGGAACGATAAATCGGGGAGCCGAGTTCGAATTCCATTTAAATTTCTTGCATTCACTTACGCGCAAATACCCTTGGCAAAGGTATTAATCCGTCTCTTCCCTCCAGTTATGGGTTAAATAATAGAACAGATTGAGTTCTATAGCCTTGGCCGGAAACCAGTCTACCACAGAAAGTAATGGCAACCTACTGCGGGATAATTTTCTGCCCGGTTAGTTATGTCTGTTTCTAGACATGATCGCCCAAAGCGTGTACCACGTATAGTACTTAACTAACTGACTGAATATAATTGTTGAAAACATGATGAAGGCGTCTACTGCGCATAAAATGGAGGATCAGTTTTATATGGATATGAAGTAATAAACTGATCCCCCAATAATTAATAAGTAATAAGATAATACATCTCTTCCCCCTCTAGCTATGAGTCAAAAAATAGGACAGATTTTATAGCATTGGCTGGCAACCAGCCTATCACAGAAGGTAATTGCAACCTACTGCCCGGTTAGACATATTTGTTGTTAGACATGATCACCCAAAGCGTGGATCACGTATGGCACTTAACTGAATATAGTTAAGATGAGTTGCTGCATTTTATGCTTTAAAATTCGTTCATTTAAGCAGCCAAATATATATATGTGCGCGTCCCTCTCTCTCTCTCTCGCTCTCTCTCTGTCTGTGTGTGTGTGTTGTAATATAACAATCTGGCCCCACCCGAGAAAGGCTGATGCAAGCGGGGGTGTTTCCGGTCGTTGAAAGGAACGGATGTTTGTTTGACCTTATTTCCGGCAGTAGCGGAAATGGCTACAGAGGCAAACAGAACAGGTGTCTCTGAGAATTACGTGGGCGTGCGTGGGCGAGGCAAAGCCGGAAGAAAAAGTCCCGGTTTGGAGATTATAAAAAGACCTCGGCGCACGGATTCACTAGACAGACAGAGTAGTAGCGGAGGAGCGACAGAGATCGGCCGGTGAAGAGAGACACACCCGTCAACCCTTAGAAGCGCGCTCTCTCACTCTCTGTTCCCTAGGCTACACGGTTCATCATCATTAATAAAAAAATAACTTTATATTTATATATATATATGTGTTTGTTGTTTATCGATATACCACATATGTGTGTGTGTGCGATTACCCAGAAGAAAGCATTTCGCGAAAAACTTTTAAAATGCAGCGAATACGAATTGAAATTAAAAACAGAATAAAAGATTAACAAATGGGGTTCCTTATTATCGAAGCCGTACCAAAGTAACGGTCCCATTTCGGGTTAAAGTTGGCGGTCAAGAACCTAGTATGACAACCTGGTTCTCAAATAGTAAACGGTATTAGAGTGGCATAGTGAAAAGCAACGAATGTATTCGATTTTGTTGAATGACGTGCAGGGCGTTTATACGCCAGTCAAGGCTGCAGTAGGTGAGGTCAATGCCATTATGACACGAAGCAAAGAATGCAAAAGTGCTTTAGTCAGTCATCAAAATTGGCGCAACGTTGAGAAGTTTTAATGGCACTTAAGTCGATGTCTCTTGTAGTCAATATATATATATATATATATATATATATATATATATATATATATATATTAATACAAAGAACCTATGTATGTATGTGTGGGTAGCGGTGGTGGAGTTGTTTTGCGGGTATGTATAGTTTAAGTTTAAACTATATAGATATTATTAGTTCAATGTACGTTGAGGTAGATTTGAATAAAAAGTAAATGTGCTAAATATATATATATATATATATATATATATATATATATACATACATATATATACTATATATGTATTTATATTTTAAATACAAAAGAAAGAAAACCATATAGGTAAAATCCTAACGAACAGAGCCTAATATTATTATTTTTACTAATATTACAAATGAACCAGGTGAAGGGCTCGATCTAAATAATTTATCTATGTAATGTTCAGAATTATATATATATATATATATATATATATATAAAGTAGGAAAAATATTCCGGTTGACGCTTATTCCTCATTTAGAATTTCATCGTTCTAGGTTGGTTTAAATTGATCCCATTTAGTATTTATTTACAAAGAAACATACACACACACACGCGCGTGCGCACGCACAAACACACACACATATACACACACATAGAATTAATGTAAAAAAAATTACCTGAGCTGTAATATTTCAGTCCTGTCGATGTCCAAATTTCTTACTGTAATTTCTTCACTCTTCAGGATCATTTTCTTTTCCCTGATATTATTTTCCCATTTTTCTTATTTATACGAAGTTTGATGCAATTAGATATCTTTTTTCTTTACGTGCTAATTCGCTTGATTGTCTAAGTTATTTCTTTGTCTTTGGTTTAAATTTAGCTGGAAATCCTGGACCTGGGAGGAAATTCCGAAAGTGTAAGAATTGCAAGAAAATAGACTGTTTGCATAGAATTTATAGCTTAACTATAAAATGTCAGTCTAGTACTGTGCTTGACTTCATAAAACATATGCCTAGCTACCATTACGAATATGTTGGATGAACAATTAAAATGAAAGTATATCTAAAACAAGGCACTGTTAAGCAGCCTAAAGATAGTGTGTAAGTGACTGAAACCAAGGCACCAGAAATAAATATATTTAAAAGTTTTAAATTTTAAATTTCCTGTTTTTTTGTGTGAATGTGTAGTTGCATCAATAGAAACAGCACATTAGTCAGAAAAGATTAAACGTTTAAATGTGTGCCGTTGTGTACATACATACGCATTTGATTGGTGTATCCAAATAGTGTATACAGATATATGCCATACTGTTGATATATAGTTATGTGTGTGTTAGTTCCCTGGGCGAGCGCACGTGTGTGTGTGTGTGTGTCTGCGTACGTCAATTGGTGTACAAGTGTGTGCATGTTTGCGTTTGTATCAGAGACTTCACGACGACAAATTTTCCTCCCACTTCCACAAAAAACATCAAAATACGCAACCCTACATATATCCAATTTTTAAAAAATTCATCAGTTTGTCTGACGATCGCAAAAGCGTGAAACACAGGTTCACAAACACACTAATCCAATATATATATATAATCCTGCACATATATAAATATACCATTCGCCCGTGCATTGAATACTGATTTCAAATCTGGCCGGGTGCTCCTGCTATTCGCCTAGGGATCCTTGACAAAATCCAACGGAGAATCTGTAATATGATTGATGCTGACTTAGCAGCTCAGATACAGTGACATTTTCACCAGCGCTATGTGGGTTCCCTGTGTCTCTTCTACAAATACTATCACGGCTTTTGCTCCGATGAACTTAGGTCACTGGTGCCCCTATATATGAATTTACTCGAGCCAAAAAATTAGCAACTAGATCTCACCCTTCTACTGTGAAACCAATAAAATGTCAACGTAAATTCTACTCCAGCAACTTCTTTTCTCGCACTTCCTGCCCCTGGAAATCCCTTTCCGTTTACTTGCTTCCCAGACAGCTGCAATCTCAAAGATTTTAAATGTAAAGTCAATAGTCACCTCCTATCTCACTAACCTACATCCTCCCTCTCATGCTCCTTTCTCCGTCCACTTCACTCTCATCAGTATTCACATCCTTCTCTTACCCACTTCCTGATACCCCCTATAACCCGTCATTCTTTCTCATAACTTTCCTCCTATGTAACCCCCTGCAAAACAGTGACAGTAAAATGCCTTGTTTGGGGCGATATGATGATAGATAGATAGATAGATAGATAGATAGATAGATAGATAGATATGAAGAGACTGAGATAGATAGATAGATAGATAGATAGATAGATAGATAGATAGATATGAAGAGACTGAGATAGATAGATAGATAGATAGATAGATAGATAGATAGATAGATAGATAGATATGAAGAGACTAGATAGATAGATAGATAGATAGATAGATAGATAGATAGATAGATAATGCGACTTAGATAGATAGATAGATAGATAGATAGATAGATAGATAGATAGATAGATAGATAGATAGATTTATGAAAATTGTGGGAAGTGTTTCGTCGTTAAATACTTCATAAAATTAAGTTTATGTTTGTTTGATGCAATGACACAGGCATACGAACGAGAAATGTTGTGGACTTGAGCTTAAAGATGAATTTTAAAAAATGTGTTTCGGGTATATAATCTACCCGAGATGATTTAAATTCATTTTGATTTAGTTTTTGCTTCCATCATATATCTCATTATCTTCCATGTATGATGAGCCTGAAGATGATTTAATATGTTTGACTTTCTGAATTGTTTTATATTTGAATTAGAATGAAAATTTTAATTGGAACAGTATTTTCCATTTAAAAATTGTGGTTAAGCTCATTATGGTGATCAAAGGAAGCCTTTAATATGTTGTTTTATAAACTGTCACTTTTGTGTTCATATAATCTTTTATTTTCATTCCTTGGGTTTTCTTAGATATATTCCTTGTGCTAATTTTTTTTTTTTAATCATTTCACCCCGAGCAAGGCGGAAACGCCACTGATGTGCAGGGGGCTACATAAATCTAAAAAGATTAATTAGAAAAGAGTGAGGAGTACAAACGAGTTAGAAAGGAAAAATAGAAAGCTGAGAATGCAGGTGTGATGACAGATACATAGGTGGAGAGAAAGGGAAGGTTACACGGGGGTGGGGAGAGAGCTAGAGTCCAGTGGTTAGTAGATGAGTATTGACTTTGCATTTAAATTTCTGGAGGTTGTAGCCGTCAGGAAAGCAAGAATACGGGAGCGAGTTCCACAGGCGGGAAGTGCGAGAAAAAAAGCTGTAGGAGTAGAATTGTCGTCTGCATTTGCCTAACATGACTCTGAATGGGTGGGACCCAGTTGCCAGTCTGGTTGCACGAGTAAACACCTGTTGAGGAGGCATCAGTGACTTAAGTTCGTCTGAGCAGAAGCCATGAAAGTATTTATAGAACAGACAAAGAGGGGCCACATTTCGACGATGGGGAAGTGGCTGCAGTCAAGCCGCCAGATCAGTACCTATCACATTACAGACTCTCCTTTGGAGCCTGTCAAGAACACTGAGGAGAACGGCAGGGGCACCTGACTATAAATGGCAGCAGTACTCCATGCACGGACGGATGGTTGACTTGTATATATGCAGGATGGATTCAGGTGGAAAAAACATCCTGGATCGACATAGTGACCCAAACTTCTTAGCAGTAGATTTTGCTATGGATTCAATATAGTGGTTCCATTTCAGGTCTGAGGACAGGGTAAGTCCGAGGAGGCGTAGTGTATTACTCTCCGGGAGAATCGCTTGGTCCATGCTTATGGGAGGCAGAAGATGTTGCCTGTAATGGTTGACAGCCAACAGCTTGGTCTTAGATGAATTGAAGTTAACAAGCCACTTCTTGCCCCAGTTCACCACAGAGTGTAGATCCCGTTCAAGGTCAGCAGCGAGATTATGTCTGTCCGTCACGACAGGTTTCTTACTGGTGCGGAAGATTAGAGGTAAATGATTAGACAGTAAATATCTTTAATTTTTAGATCATATTTTTTTTGGTATTAAAATTATTATATTGTTTTAGATTTAATTGTGACAATTTTATGTTGTGTTTAAACAAATTCTTTTTATTTTTCGTTTTAATACAGTTAGTTCGTAAAAGAAAAGATTTTTTGATTAGTTAAATTTTTCGGGAAGGACAACTTTTCCATTTCAGAATATATATTTTTTTTAATCATTTCACCCCGAGCAAGGCGGAAACGCCACTGATGTGCAGGGGGCTACATAAATCTAAAAAGATTAATTAGAAAAGAGTGAGGAGTACAAACTAGTTAGAAAGGAACAATAGAAAGCTGAGAAAACAGGTGCGATGACAGATACATAGGTGGAGAGAAAGGGAAGGTTATACAGGGGAGGGGAGAGAGCTAGAGTCCAGTGGTTAGTAGATGAGTATTGACTTTGCATTTAAATTTCTGGAGGTTGTAGCCGTCAGGAAAGCAAGAATACGGGTGCGAGTTCCACAGGCGAGAAGTGTGAGAGAGGAAGCTGCAGGAGTAGAATTGACGTCTGTATTTGGCTAACCTGACTGTGAATGGGTGGGACCCAGTTGCCAGTCTGATGAGCCTTTTGCATCGCATTAAATAAGAAATAGTTCCGTTATTTTAGAAGCTTGAAGGAATATTTAAATTAATTTTCCTATTCATGAAAATAACGGGGTCTGCAAATTCCGAGTGTTTTAAACTAGAATCCGATTACCTTTATGGATTTTATTTATTTATTTATTTTTTTGATGGGAATAGAAATTTATGAAATCAGTTTTTTACTTGATTTTTGGTGGCACTACATTTTAGGCTATTGTTAAGGTGGTGTAACATGATATCTAGGAAAAGTAAATACAATGCAATCTGCCGTATGCGACTCTCTTCGCTAGCGACGACAAAGTTGTTAACGCCCGTTTTTCTATGCACGGACGATTTGCTAATGTTAATTGACCTTTAGTGAACCACCGCGTCTAGAACGCGACCAGCGACTAACATCAACGAATGAAAATCACTGATCAAGCGACCGCTCAAAAAAATCTATTTTGGTAGTACACTGCGAACTGCTTTAATTAGGAGAAACTAAATGAGTAATCTATTTCATTTTGATTTGATATAAGTCAGAAACACTTCCTCATTGTCAGGCGACAGTCTGTTTCATTTTGAATGCTATATTCAGGCTATGAACACATAAGTATGATTACTGCGTTTAAACAGTCTTCCTCCTCCTTTAATGTCTACTTTTATATTTAGATAATTTAAACCCTGATATTGAGCACTTTAATCCATAAATACAACATAACTTAAAATTATATATATATATATATATATATATAGAGAGAGAGAGAGAGAGAGAGACAGACAGTCAGACATACAAAGACAGAGACAGAGACACAGAAAGATAGAGAGAGATATTTTAGTTCCACTAACAATCGTTAGAAATTATGCTTCTATCGTCATCAAATGGCTTTAGGCAATATCTGATACATGAACACCGCTGCTCTCTCGAAACATTTTTGGTAATTAATCCATTATTACGTGGGATATTGAAAAATTGGCTTTTGCTAAAATTTGCTGCAATAGAAATGGTGATAGATTAATTATTTTAAAATTTGTTATCTTAAAACATTAAAATTACATTAGCTTATTAACCAAGAGAAATGAATTGATGTTTACATGTATGCATAAAAATAAATATATGTTGAAACACGTTGCTAAAGATTAAATTTAAATCATAACCTTTCTCTTTTCAAGGTTTTAACTATACTTTTATGAAACACATCCTATATATATATATATATATATATATATATATATATATATATATATATATGTCTGTCGAGCAGGGATAATTTTGATTTTATTTACCCATCAAACCCACATCTAACAACTTACAATGATCAAATTTTTTCGACGGTTGAGTAACTCTTTGGAAGAGAATAAAATGCATCAAGGTCGTAGAACCGGTTCTTACTTTTACAAAATATCTGAAGATCTCTTGAGTGTCCTTCGTCTATGATGTTACAATCAACATATCATAGACGAAGAAGCAGAAATAAAAGTGACTAAAAAGGCAGAATGAGTTGATCTCATGGCGGTAAGCATCAGTCATGGAAGGCAATAATGGTTTTCTAGAATGACGAAAAGACATTTACTTTACTTAAGATGTGGCTTCCCTCTGTCTCTTGTAGAAATATTTTCATGGCTTCTGCTCTGACGAACTTAGATCACTTGTGCCCGCCCCACAAGAATTTACTCTTGCAACCACACTTGCAACATAGTCCCACACATTTACAGTTAAATTACGCAAATACAGGCGAAAATTCTATTCCCTCAGCTTCTTTTCTCGCGCTTCTCGCCTGTGGAACTCACTTCCATATACTTGCTTCTCTGACGGCTACAACCTCCAGGAATCTAAAGGCAATATCTATTCCCATCTCTTATCCACTTGACTCCAGTCCTTTCGACATCACTCCGTGTATTTGTTCCTTTCTCTCTACCTTCGCAACTATCTTCACACCTATGTTCCCATCTTTTGTTGCCCTTTCTCTTTCACCCCCTGTAGCTGGTTCATCTTTGTCTTCACTCTCCCCCTGTCTATAACTTTAACTCTCTTATGTAACCTATCTGTGATACCGCCTTGCTTGGGGTGAATGATTTAAAAAAAAACCTTACGATTTCATCTAGCTATTTCAACTGGGCATTGATGTGACCTAACCGCCAAACTATTAATGAGCTGAGATGCATAATGTCTAGTTACCATAAAGAAAATGTCATCAGAACAATTACCATGAAAATATTAATAGAAAGGGGAGATGATATTTGTTACAGCAGTGGGAAAGCGAATGAAGCTGAGATACCATGCAAGGACCTATAATATTGCAGATTCTTTTGTGAATTATTTTGGCAATGCAATTTTGTTGTATTCTTCTTTTCATATATTTTTCACACTACCGGCCATAATTATTAGGCAACACCAGTGTTTTTAAAAAAATGATGATTTTCATACTATATTTTAGTATTTGTTGCCAAGTGAATAATTATAAATTAAAACAAAATGGTTCTTTTCTTAATACTGCACAATAACATGTGCATCAAATGAATTTATAAATATTTAATAATAACCTATATTACAGTTTATCAATGAAAGAATGAAGAAAATGTAGGGGGAGTTCATCTTTGCTTTGCCTTGCAAAATTTTGCAAAGTAATAATAAAAAAGAACCATTCTATTTGGATTTAAAGTTATCCACTTGGCAATAAATACTCAAATTAATATGAAATGCATCATTACATTTTAAAAACCTGGAGTGGCCTAATAATTATGGCCGGTAGTGTGTATATACTGTAAAGATAAGCGCACGAAAATGGTGGCCTCATGTTACTGTATTGAAATAATAAAACTAATGAATGAGAAAGACTTGTGTGACTTTAGTATTTTTTAGATTTTACGTGTCTCGACAATCTGAACTTATTTATAAGTGGAACTTTGTGTGTGTGTGTGTGTGTGTGTGTGTGTGTGTGTGTGTGTGTGTGTGTGTTACCTATCGACTCTGAAACGGCTGAACCGATTTTCTTGAAGATTTACACAGTTGTACTATAAGCGTCTGCGAGTGTCCTTAGGTAGGTTTTGTGTCGAGGTACCCCAGATAAATATCGAAAATCGGTAATCGAAAAACTCGGGTTATAGAAGGAGTGGTCCGATTTTAATCAAATTTGATACACTCATAGACAAAGACATAAGATTCTCAACAAACTCCGCACAAATATTCTTTAGGCTGAGTCTGAGCTCCAGGACCATTGATTAGCTTTAAACCTTTCATTACACCCGAGCAACGCCGGGCTATCCTGCTAGTCACCTATGAGTGATTTATGCTGCAAGGTGGGGAGCATTTTATGTTGAGTTACTATTTAACCATTAGTTTTGTGTTTCTAATTTCACTTAGGACTTTTCCACCTACAACAATATTTTCATGGTGACTTTTCTAAATTCTGACTTTATGGTCAGGAAGGTAATGTTCTAACCAAATCGGCTACGGGCTCATATTAGGCCATCCGAAAGAAAGGAAAAAAGAAAAAAAAATGGAGATAGAAGATAAGAATAAACCCAGTGAATAAGAAAAGAGAGCTATTGAAAGGAATTCACAATATTGAGTAGTGGATGGCGTCAGGTTTGACGAAAGGTGGAGAAGAAGGGTCACCCTGGTCAGTGCACCGACATATCTCATATGATGAAATAAGTGTTTGAAGAGAAGTAAATAAAAGTGTGAGTAACCGGAAAGGGTTGGCTGTGACCTTTAGCCTTCAGCCATTTCCTTTCGATTGATAATTGCCTCGTGCACCTTTGCGGTCAGTTCGTGGTTTGGGTGGGTGGGGTTTGATGCGCAGAACTCAACGGATTGGATTTGTAAAATAACCTAGTGCCACGGCCTGAGATTTATCGCGCTAGAGTTCAATTTACACTTCACCGAAAATGGCTTTCAAGAAATATGTCAAAGAAAAGTTTACGAAATCTATTTATCTCTCTGTTGTTTTGGGTCTCTACATGTGTTCAAAACCGACGATAAATTTTCGGTTGAGATGCTATCGATCCCGGGTTTAAAATACGACTTACTGAATTAGTTTTTAAAAGGGTCAGTCAGTCAGTTAAGTGCCATACGTGATACACGCTTGGGCGATCATGTCTCGAAACAGACATGACTGACTGGGCAGAAGATTATCCCGCAGTAGGTTGCGATTGCTTTCTGTAGTAAACTGGTTGCCAGCCAATGCTATAGAACCAGATCTGTCCTGTTATTTGACTCATAGCTAGAGGGAGAATAGATGTATTACTTTTTAAGTAGCAATTAGGGGGGATCAATTTATTACTTCATAACAATAGAAAACCGATCCCCCACTTTATGCCTAGTAGAAGCCTCAATCATGTTTTCAAATATTAAATTCAGACAGTCAGTTAAGTGCCATACGTGTTACACACTTGGGCAATCATGTCTCGAAAGAGAGATGACTAACTGGGCAGAAGATTATCCCGCAGTAGGTTGCCATTACTTTCAGCTGTAGACTGGTTGCCAGCCAAAGCTATAGAACCCAATCTATCCTGTTATTTGACTCATAGCTAGAAGAAGAAGAGATGTATTATATTAATACGTAGTAATTAAAGGGGGATCAATTTATTACTTCATGACAATATAAAACTGATCCCCCACATTATGACCAGTTGATGTCTTAATCATAATTCCAACTATTACATTCATTCAGTCAGTCAAGTGCGATACGTGATACTCGCTGGGGCAATCATGTCTCGAAAGAGACATGACTGGGCAAAAGATTATGCCACAGTAGGTTGCCATTACTTTCTGCTGGAGACTGGTTGCCAGCCAAGGCTATAGAACCCAATCTGTCCTGATATTTAATCCATAGCTGGAGGGAAGACACGGATTAATACCTTTCCAAAAGGTTTTTTCACGTAAGTGAATGCAAGGAATTCAACTGGAGTTCGAACTCGGCTCCCCGATTTGTCATTCCGAACAGTTATCTACTGCACCACTTACGCACATCAAATCAAAGGTGTACGCCTTCTAAAAAAATTTAATAAAATTTGAGCTCTTTGAAATCTAAATATTAACAGCGAGAGTATTGTGTAATTATGTAAGTTTATTGATTGACAATGTTGTTGAATGATATAATGTGTAAAATATCTTCTATACGAATAAAATCAGATTCAATTATTAAATCACATTCAATTATTTCGGCCTTTGTATGCATCGGCCTTCTTTAGGAGCTAGAAATTTCGAACCGAACCCCTTATTACAATCACTGGGGTATATCATTATCATTCCTTGCGTAAAACCTCTTTTGGTAGTCATGAGTTATCTCCCTGTAACACCCTAATTTAATTGTTCACCACTGCTGTAGTCTGGTATTGAACTCACAACTCTTTCGGTCAAGTCACTGGAACTAATTGGGCCAAGTGTTCTTAAGGACGAATAATGTAAATAATGTAAATCGTTCTCATTCCTTGCCTAAAGCCACTTTTGGTAGTCATGAGTTGTCTCCCGCTAACTCTTTATTTTACTAAGTTATTGAATTCACAACTCTTTCGGTCAAGTCACTGGAATTAACCAACGTCTATATCCACTGGATCACGTGTCCTTAAGGACGATTAATGTAAATAGTGTAAATAATACCTCAGAGATATAGACAAAAATTAATGGTAACAACGAAGCTTTTTGTAGTGAAAAGCAAATTTACCGAATAATACCAGCTTTCCATTTGACTGACAAAATATAAAAAATTGCATCAATTTTTCCATTAAAAAATTATTACAAGTGAGATTTTAAATGACACCTTAAAAATTTAACATTATGCCGACATGCATTTGTATTATAAGGAAAATCAATAAATATTCGCTCACAAGTTTATTTTCATCAACAGATATCCAAATGAAAAGAAAAAAATGCTATTGATATTTAAGAGCTGAAATAAGACTTTGGTTTCTTTTCCCCCGCATACTCTTTAGTAGGTGAGCCATTTTTCTTGCATATTGAACTTTAAATTCGTTGACACTTTGAGAGTAGGTTACAGGCAGCGATAGCCCAAAGCAAACTGAACTTTGGCACCCTGACAAGTACATTTCTTAAAACTTTCACTGGGTGAAAAACTAAAAATATCGAATAGCGAGTTTATTTCAATATACTACTTAATCCCAGCTAAAGAAAACATTCATTAACCTACCAAAAACACTTATTGAGACTGAAGATCTGCAAATCAATTCATGGCACTATCTACACCAATCTTTTTTACAAGATAATTTTCTTTTGAGAAAATAACTAAATAATTTAATGTCTTGAGTCCTGGATGACCACAAGTCGGATTTTATAAGCTTTAATTTTGGAAAATCCCCAAAACATGACATACCGGTATGATGGGGCCTTCGGACTTGATGGCACCCCAAACGACTTCCTGAGTAGCCAATACCTTGAGCCAGCCTTGGTTACAGGATATACGTTTCATGATATTAGTGGTGAGAAGTGATGTATTTCATTACTGAAGCGGAAAAAATAAAGAAATATTCTTTCAAAATTTCATTTTTTTTTTTGTCTCTGATATCTCATTAAATATTGATTGTTGGGTTTTTCGTTTCAGAAAAACAACTTTTTAAAGAATTCCCAAGTGGGATTTAAGACAGTTAATGGCCTACAACTTATCGTCTCGAGATTTCAACCACCAGGCTTTGTCGAGAGTAAATCTAATGTTTTCTATTTTTCTGTTTGTTTTATGTAGTCCCTAGATTTGTTGTTTATTAAAAAATGACATTTTACTCTGTTCTAGACAACGATTCAAACATCCATTATTGATATTTCGCAGCCCTCCTCAAAGACAAATTCAATAAGTATCCACACACTAGATTTTATCGGAATTCGAATTCTTAACAGTATGACATTCAGACTGCTTTAGTAATTTTCAAAAAAGAAACGTAAGCGTTGATAAGAAAGGAATTGAACTTGAAAAATATATTTTCCTAAAATTACACTGAACATCCTTGTGCAAGAGCACCTCGGCCGGATGTAATGGTTAGCAAGCACGTCCCGTTAGAATCATTATAAGTAGTGAGTTCGATCCTCACTGGGTACCCCCTACTTTTGGCCGTGTGTCACGTCTAAGTTACGCTTCTCTCACGCACTTCCCGCCTGTGGAACTCACTCCCGTATTCTTGCTTTCCTGACGGCTACGACCTCCAGAAATTTAAATGCAAAGTTAATACTCACCTACTAACCACTGGACTCTAGCTCTCTCCCCTCCCCTGTATAATCTTCACGTTCTCTCCGCCCATGTATCTGTCATCGCACCTGCTTTCACAGCTTTCTATTGTTCCTTTCTAACTAGCTTCTACTCCTCACTCTTTTCTAATTAATCTTTCTACATTTATGTAACCCCCCTGCACATCAGTGGCGTTTCTGCCTTGCTCGGGGTGAAATGATTAAAAAAACAAAAAACAAAACCTTCCTCCAGGTTTGGAGGGGTTGGGCGCAGGGCTAACAACCCTGTCCCATAAAAAACAGCAAAAACGCTGCTGTAAATACCATTGGCTGTAACGGAAAAAAACTTATCCTTGTGCAAATTAACTGAAACAAAACGAACAATGTCGTTCTAGGATCTTTCACACTTTCACTGTTCACGTATACGTCGTCGCTTGGCGTCGCGTTTCTTTTCCGACCTCATTTTCTTTTACGTTTGGGACTGATGGATCCATTTTGTTCCTGACAGTTGAAAGGCTAACACTAAAAATATCCAATATGAGGCTTAACAGTGTGTTTGTGCAGCGTTACAATTTTCGTAGGCTTCCTTGGAGTAACGTCCGTTGCAGACAATGCCCATAGGACAACTAATCGACAGTCGAGAAAATAGTGTCAGGGCCTGACAAAAGTCTGATGTAATCGCGGTTGAGATAATATTTTTCAAGGCCAAGCAACTTTATCATACATCCCGCAAATTGTTCATATTACTACACACCGTTGTAAATGGCCTAATTTGAGGAAAGAATAGGAATCGATTACACCCTGTCACACCAGTTCGTCTAAGAGTGACCGAAAGTTCAAGCCTCACTGGATGCTTGTTCTTTTAGCATTGTACCACATCTAAGCTATGATAAATAAGTTATTTAGTGATAGATAATGTGGATATGAGCGCGTATATCATTATACACGCCCAATAGCTAGAGTGCTGTTGACAGCGATTTTGCTGTCTTTTTCTTTCGTTTGAGGAGCTCTCAAAAGATCACTTATGAATTCACTCCGGGATGTGATTCTGGCCTTTCAATTGGATGACAGACAAACTTTGCGTCTGCTCGCGAAAAGGCTCCGTAAAAAGAATTTGTTTTTGGTAATTAAAGATAATTTGAATTTCGTTTTATTAAATGTTTCCTGGTTTCCTAATGGCCGAGAAACATTTCGCATCGAGGTGTGAAATTTCGCGAGTTGTGTGTGTGTGTGTGTGTGTGTGTGTGTGTGTGTGTGTGTGTGTGTGTGTGTGTGTGTGTTAACCAAATGTTGTAAATTCGAGAACATTCTTTTTTCCCGGTTTTCTAACAAAATCAATGAGTCATTGCTTAGCATTTGAATTTTCTTTAAATCTGGAAGTTGTTTTGTTCACTCCAAACTTAAAATAGCAGGAACGACAGCAGAAAAGAAAAATAGAGGAAAGATAAACAGAAATTAAACAAAATCAAAAGCGATGAACCGAAAGAGAAGCTAAAAGACAGACAGCTAAAAGAGAAGCTAAAAGACAGACAGCTAAAAGAAACGGTAAAAGACAGACGGCCCTAAAGTGAAGCTAAAAAACAGACAGCTAAAAGAGAAAGTAAAAGACAGACAGATAAAAGACAGACAGAGGAAAAGAAACAAAGACGAGAAGAAAATTATGAACAAAAGCAAACAAATGCAATACCTAAAGAAAGGACAGAAAACAAAGACTAAAGAAAAAAAAAACGAAATATGAAGAAAAACGAACGAAATAAAAAGAAAAATAAATGCAGATGTTGAATAAACTAAACATTAAGAAAAAAATTCAGTGAACGTAAAGGAAATTTCGGAGCAAAAATCTTCATTTATAAGAATAAATGAAAGAATAAATCAAAATTGAAATTTTGAACAAATAGCATCAGAGTTTGCAGACATAATATTTTAGGTAAAAATTCCTTCCAGCTCCCTCTTCCACCAAAAAATATCACTCGTTAAACGTCTCATCAAGAAAGCCAAAATATATTTTCTTTCTTTTCCGGTAAATGAAAGAAAAATGACTTCAAAAGAGATAAAAAGGAGACGGGAAAAATCTCGCTTTAATGAACAAGGAAAAACATTATATTTAGTATTGAGTCTTGAAAAAAAGAGAAAAGTGACAATATATATATATATATATATATATATATATATATATACTACCGGTCATAATTATTAGGCCACCGCAGTGTTTTTAAGAAATGATGTATTTCATATTTGTTAGTATTTATTGTCGAGTGAATAAATTGTAAATGAAAATACAATAGTTCTTTTGTTAATACTGCACAAAATTGTGCATCAAATGAAATTATAAATATTTAATAATTACTTATATTGCAGTTTCATCAATGAAAGAATGAAGAAAATTTAGGGTGATTCGGATGAGTTCATCTCTGCTTCCTGGCCTTGTAAAATTTTGCTAAGTAATAATAACAAAGAAACAATTCTCCCTCCATTTAGAATTATCCACTTGGCAAAAAATACTGAAGATAATATGAAATATATCATTACTTTAAAAAACTGGGGTCGCCTAATATTTATAACGGTTAGTATATATATATATATATACTGTTAAATAAAAGAGAGAATGAAAACGTTTTATGTTTACTCGTGAGCCGTTCTAAACATCGCATTTTGGCTTTAAATTCAGGTGAAAATAAAGACACATTTTCTTCAACATTTGTATATTTTTTTATTAAGTAGGTCCTAAGCTTTCGGCTCACATGAGCCATCTTTAGAGAGATTACAAAAATGTTAAAATAAAAACATCTACCATCAGCGACGAATTTATCTTGTCTTGAAATAAAACTTTGCTAAGCAACGATAACAGTTACCAAAATAGCAAACGCAGTTCGTAAATTTGTAATGCGCTTCTAGCTCGAAATGATAACAGAACCATATATTTAAATGCAATGTAATGTGTTATGACCAGATTTAAAGGTGATTTTATGAAGTGTGGGTTGTTTTGATTTAATGTAGATGGCCTCCAATATCTGAAGGTTCTTTATACTGTGTGTATGAGTGAGGATTATTGTATTGTTAACTAAAATCTGTCTGATATTACCTACATGGTTATGGTTTTCTGAGAAATGTTGTTTAATTGTACTCTGATCAGAAAGGTGACAGGTATTCTACTGGAGGGCCTGGTTGTAGTAAAACCAATATATATAGTGGGTTTATTATTAGTACCAGAGATACAATCTCTGAACGGGCATGAAAATTGATGCACTACATTGGTTTTCTGTAGAGGATTTAGTTGTGTGGTTGTATGGTTATTAGAGACTATATATATATTTGTGTGTGTGTGTGCGTGTGTGTGTGTGTGTGTGTGTGTGTGTTAGTAGTCAGAGCATACACAGAGGTATCGCAAACAATCACCTGAAGCAGATCGAAGCATATTACGGCCGCGACCTTATGAATATGACAACAAAGATGATAACAACAGTTCGAACAATATAAATCAAGTAAATAACCACGATAATGGTGATGAAGGTATTTGATTGTGACTTGACTGCTTTTTTGTTGTTGTTGTTTTTTTTTTTTTGCTTTTTATAACCGTGTCGCCCCAAGCCAGGCATTTTACTGCCACTGTTGAACAGGGGGTTACATAGGAGGAAAGTTATGATAAAGAGTGACAGGTTACAGGGGGTATCAGGAAGAGGGTAGAAAAGGATGAGAATACTGATGAGAGTGGATTAGACGGAGAAAGGAGCATGAGAGAGAGAGAGGATGCACGTTAGTGAGATAGGAGATGACTATTGACTTTACATTTAAATTCTTGGTGATAGTAGCTGTCGGGGAAGCAAGTAAATGGAATGGAATTCCACAGGTGAGAAGTGCGAGAAAAGAATCTGATGGAGTAGAATTTGCGTTTACAATTTATTGGTTTCACAGTAAAAGTGTGGGACCTAGTTGCTAATCTTGTGGCTCGAGTAAATTCATATATAGGGGGCACCAGTGAGTGGAGCTCATCTGAGCAGAAGCCGTGAAAGTTTGAGTTTGAGTTTGAGTTTTGTTTAACGGCATATCAACACTTCTGTGGGTTATTTAATGCCAAAAATGTAGAGTTCTAACATACTTTTTTTAATGTTCAGTTATAGTGAGAAGGTTGATTTTGTCAGATTTTGTTGAAAAAAAAAATTTTTTTCCAGCATGTTTCATGGTCACAATCCTTTTCCTTCAAAAAATATTGTTGGTAACATTTTTAATTCACAAACGCATATTTTTTCTATAAAAGTCTATTTTTATACTTTCATAGTGTTCTGATGTCAGTTTGAAGGACACACTATTTGCCCATAGCTAGGACCCTAACAAGTGCTACCACCCCGAGTCAGGGTGGACCAGGGAACAATAGCAATTAAGAGGTGGTTCCATCCTCCTCACAACCTGCCAATCAGAGGCCTTGCTACCACTTTGGTCAGGGTGGACCTGGGAACAACAGCAATTAAGAGGTGGTTCCATCCTCCTCACAACCTGCCAATCAGAGGCCTTGCTACCACTTTGGTCAGGGTGGACCTGGGAACAACAGCAATTAAGAGGTAGTTCCATGCTCCTCACAACCTCCCAATCAGAGGCCTTGCTGCTGGATGCAGTTTATGGTCATACCGTGAAAATATTTGTAGAAAAAGACACAGGAAAGACATATATGCACCGGTGAGTAAGTCACTGTATCCGAGCTGCTGGGTTGTGGATCGAGCACATTACAGATTCTCCGTTGGGTTTTGTCAAGGGCCCCTAGGTGGATAGCAGGAGCACCAGACCAGATATGACAGCAGTAGGTGTGTTTGTGTGTGAAGCGTCCAGAACGCATTTTTTATTTTGGCGCACACTTCGACAGAAGGAAAAACAGGGTGAGGGAGTTACTTAAGAAATCACCATTTTTATGCCCTCAAGGGTGCTACTGATATTATATTTATTAAGGCCCTACACTACTGATAGGTTGAAATTTATCGGAAGCGATAAGAAGAAGGAAAACTCACCAGAAATCTCCAGAAAGAATTATATTTATAGAAAAGACAGAGGGAAGCAACCGCACCATGGTGAGAAAGTTTTCTAGAGTCGAGATAGCATTACGAATTGTTCTTTGTATGTTGAGATTGTCGATCATTTCGGTGTTAATGACGGAGAGAGGAGAAGAGAGAGAAGGGAAAGCAACCCATGACATACTTGATAGACTTAAGCAGATGGATGTTGGACCGGGTATTGAGTAGGATAACAAGGGAGGAGGTATTAAAAGCTAGACGGGATAGGGAGATGAAGAAGGCCATGATCGCCTACGTCCTGAAGATACACATCACATAGAAGAAGAAGAAGAAGAAGAAGAAGAAGAAGAAGAAGAGTTATGTTTTACTGGGTTTGACCTTAGTTTCGAAGGTTATTTTACTGTAATTCTCACCTGTGGAACTCCTTTCCAAGTCCATGCTTCCTTGACACATTCTTTTTCTTCTTCTATTTGAATTGATTAGTACTTTTGCATTAATTCGGATATCTTCCCACACCACCAGTTTGTATTCTTACGCCTACTTGGAAACTAATTGACATGTTTAATTCTATAATCAATGTAGCAGTAAAAAGATAAAATATCAGATGCGTGGCAGAGTTTTAAAAAGTTGATTTATCTAAATCAGCCAAATAGATATGAGAGAGAGTAGGCCCTACTGGAGAAGCCATTACTATACCGTGTCTCTTTCTACAGGTGAACATGTTGATTATGGGAGGGTGTTTGCGCCTGTGTTTGAGTGTATGTGTGTGCAATGGAAGAAATTCATTATTGCCAAAGTAATTAACAGCAAATTTTATTTCTACGAAAATTTACAAGGAAACCTGGTCGGGTGCCCCTGCTATTCTCCTTGGACTTCTCGACAAGGTACAGCGGAGGGTCTGTAATGTGATCGATACCGACTTGGCAGACAGCCTGCAGTCTCTCTCTAACCGGCGCGACGTGGCTTCCCTGTGTGTCTTCTATAAATACTTTTACGTCTTCTGCTCCGATGAACTTAGATTACTGGTGCCCTCTAGGTTCGAATTTGCACGAGATACTAGATTAGCAACTAGATCCCACCCTTTTACAGTAAAACCGATAAAATGCAACCGCAACTTCTACTCCAACAGTTTCTTTTCTCGCACTTCCCGACTGTGGAATTCTCTTCCACATGACTGCTTCCCCGACGGCTACAATCTCCAGGAGTTTAAATGTAAGGTCAATAGACACCTCCTAACAAACTAACTCCCATTCTTTCAAACACTCTTCCCACCCACCCAACTATCTATCACCCCACTTCTGACATTTCCTATATCTAACCACTCTTCGTATTTACCTTCCCCTATGTAGCCCCAAGCGCAATAGTGGCAGTGGAATGCCTTGCTTGGGGTGAAATGATTAAAAAAAAAAACTGTGCATAAAAGTAGCAATCAGTTGTTATTACCACACAACTTCTCATAATGTGATGGATAGATTAATAGATAGGTAGATAGAAAAACATTAAATTATATATAGACACACCGATTATAGATAGAGATAGACCGACTAAAATAAACATATAGATAGATAAAGAAAAAACGTAATATATATATATATATATATATATATATATGTATTGTTACTTGTTTAGTGCAACAAAAGAAAAAATGATTAAAAAAATCAGTTAAAAATCACAAACAAATATTTAATTTACGATAAACACAAAATGATATATATACAAAATTTACAATCTTTTGCATTCAAAACAGAAAACACTTTTCTACTGCAAGAGTGGTGAGTAAGTGTTACGAAGAGGAAGGAAAGTTTCAAATATCTTTACCCAGTAAAGATAGCGAAGAAGTTTAAGTGCTATCCTTTTAGGAAACCGTCTAATGTGTATATAAAGAATAATTATTAGTTTGGTCAATGAAAGAGTTGTCGGAAATTTACAGATGTAACGGGTCTCCTGATTGGCTGATTTAACCCGAACCTCGTTTTGAACTTTAGGCGGGCTTTACCAGAGGTTTTTGTTTTTTTTTCTGATGGTTTTGTTCTCTCCTTTTTTCAGCTAGCACGAACAGTTTCGGACGTATTTGTGCCGCTTCGGATTTTTGTTGCAGCAGGGCCTAAATTGGCGCCCACTTGTCTCGCTATATCGAGACCATCTTACCAATTCTTTGTAATCTTTTAGGCTAATGCCACAACTTTGTAACAGAGAAATCTCTTGTTACCCTTCTTACCTTAAAAAGGATACCCTATGGGCAAAGCCTTGCCTTCCTAGAGAAAAATTCTCTAAGCACTATCATCTTATACCAAGATAAGAAACTGTGAAAGAAGCTGACCCAGATGAAAGTTCCTGTACGTCGCGGATCGCAGTTCCTTGTGTCTTTTTCATCCCACTCCTAGACGGAGGATACTATACCAAGCTAAGCAGAGAAAAGAGACTATACCAAGCTACACTGTAGCAGCAAAATTCAGCATATTTTTGCAAGACAAATAAATTGTTTTTCTATACCAGGTACGTCTTGTTATGTTTGTTAATTTCCTTTCACTGCTTAAGCGCTAAGCTATGTGAATATATTTCTCACAGAGTCAAAAATATCTATTTACCCTCTAGTTCCATAATGTTCTCTTTCAGATCTTTGTTGGTCGGCAACTTTTCTTGGAGATTCTTTCGGCTGACGCACAGAACCACGAATCGGGCGGAAGTTGATAATGTCAATAAATTCTTTTTAACAACTAACTACTCTCTTTCCAAACCTACTTTTATAGGGGCTAACACCTAATTTGCATATTTCTAGAACATTTCGAATTCTCCTGATTCTATTCGAATTTTCTCGGACATTCTAACATCTTCCAAACTTTCTGTTCCTAATTTCCTTATTTTTACGACTACTTCATGAATTAAAACTTTTTTGTAATAACAAGTAGGACTCAATAGAATCCCTTACTACAACGTTTTAGACATTATTATTATTATTATTATTATTATTATTATTATATATAAATGCATCCCCGTAACAATATATATATCTTTATTTATTTGTAAATTCAGATAAAACTTAGTGGGGAAATAGCCAATTTCAACCTGTCATTTTTAGGCATGCATTCTGCGAACCCTTATAAACAGATAATGAGAAAAAATTCTAAGCCCAGAGGTTAGTTTAGGTAAAGGAAGGGGTTGGGATGCATTGGTTTTCATTGAGTTAGGCTGGGAGAAGGAGCTAGTAGTATTTTGTCTTGGTAGTAGGAGATATGTTGCCTGACCTTATGGTTAGCAGTGGTAGGTGGTGGTAAGGTAACTGCTTGGTTAAATTTTAAAAATATTTTGAATTTTTTTTATCAGGACTAATTGGGAGAATAGGATAATTATTGTAATTTATACTTTTTTCGATGGCGACACATACTTATGATCTCCCTTATGATCTCCCTTATGATCTCCCTTCGTTTGTTAAAAATATATTTTGGTCCTGAAATTTTAAAATTAATTTTTTTTTTTTTGTCAAACATAAATTTACACTTTTTTCGATGGCGACACATACTTATGATCTCTCTTCGTTTGTTAAAAAGTATATTTTGGTCCTGAAATTTTAAAATTAAATTTTTTTTTTTTTTTTTTTGTCAAACATAAATTTACACTTTTTTCGATGGCGACACATACTTATGATCTCTCTTCGTTTGTTAAAAAGTATATTTTGGTCCTGAAATTTTAAAATTAATTTTTTTTTTTTTTTTTTTGTCAAACATAAATTTACACTTTTTTCGATGGCGACACATACTTATGATCTCTCTTGTTTGTTAAAAAGTATATTTTGGTCCTGAAATTTTAAAATTAATTTTTTTTTTTTTTTTTTTGTCAAACATAAATTTACACTTTTTTCGATGGCGACACATACTTATGATCTCTCTTCGTTTGTTAAAAAGTATATTTTGGTCCTGAAATTTTAAAATTAATTTTTTTTTTTTTTTTTTTTGTCAAACATTTTTTAAATTTGGCACACTTTTTTCTTTTTAAAAAGATTTTGGCCGACACATACTTACATGATCTCTCTTCGTTTGTTAAAAAGTATATTTTGGTCCTGAAATTTTAAAATTAATTTTTTTTTTTTTTTTTTTTTGTCAAACATAAATTTACACTTTTTTCGATGGCGACACATACTTATGATCTCTCTTCGTTTGTTAAAAAGTATATTTTGGTCCTGAAATTTTAAAATTAAATTTTTTTTTTTTTTTTTTTTTTTGTCAAACATAAATTTACACTTTTTTCGATGGCGACACATACTTATGATCTCTCTTCGTTTGTTAAAAAGTATATTTTGGTCCTGAAATTTTAAAATTAAATTTTTTTTTTTTTTTTTTTTTTGTCAAACATAAATTTACACTTTTTTCGATGGCGACACATACTTATGATCTCTCTTCGTTTGTTAAAAAGTATATTTTGGTCCTGAAATTTTAAAATTAAATTTTTTTTTTTTTTGTCAAACATAAATTTACACTTTTTTCGATGGCGACACATACTTATGATCTCTCTTCGTTTGTTAAAAAGTATATTTTGGTCCTGAAATTTTAAAATTAAATTTTTTTTTTTTTGTCAAACATAGATTACAACTATCTCTTAAGTTATTAGAGGTCCTAACCTTGGCTATGAGTTCCCATTTTATCTGGGGATCTATGTTACTTTCTTTTAATCCCCTGTATTTTCTAGAAAGAGCAGTTTGGTATTTTAAACCATTGTTGGTGAAAGGGTGCCTGTGGGTATAAAGCCGTTGCTTCTAAATTGCCGCCGAAATTCAGATATAAACATTCCGTCTCTACTGATTTTCTTTAGGGTAGATCGTGACTTGATTAATCACATTTTCCTTATCATATATATATATATTTTTATTATTATTCCTAAAGATTTCTCGGTTAGAGGATAATCGCTTAATTCTAATATTTTCGGTTTTCAGTATTTGATTTATAATGGCGCTAGGGTGGTTCGAGCGAATATTGATATAGCTAGGGATTTCATTGTCTTTATTGTATGGTTTAAAGGAATTATTGTCCAGGTTGAGGGTAATGTCTAGGTACTTCACTATCTTTATGTTGGATGCGATTTCTATTTTGAATCATAGCATACTGAAAGTATTAATGATTTTCTTCTGGATTTTCATAGTGAAGGGTTCTTTACTATTTGGGATGAACATAAGTCCATCATCCCGATATAGGCCTATCTGTTTAGGATTTACAACATGACCCAGGGTGTCTAGGATATAGATGCCTATTAGATCGGCAACTTCGGCTGAATCATGTGCCCTAATAGGAACGTCAAACTTACTATTGTGACTTTTTGTCCAGGTAGAATCATTAAGGGTTAAGAGGAATTTTCTCGTTGTGAGTATAATATTAGTTTCTTCTTCTGTGATCTCTACATAGCTTCTCGCGAAATTGATACATTTTACAAGGAGCTCTATCGATCAGTCATTCAGTTAAGTGCCATGCGCGATACACGCTTGGGCGATCATGTCTCGAAAGGGACATGACTGACTGGGCAGAAGATCATCCCGCAGTAGGTTGCCATTTCTTTCTGTGGTAGACTGGTTGCCGACCAAGGCTATAGAACCCAATCTGTCCTATTATTTAACCCATACCTGGAAGGAAGAGACGGATTAATACCTTTCCCAAGGGTATTTGCGCGTAAGTGAATGAAATGAATTCAACTGGAATTCGAACTCTGTTCCCCGATTTCTCGTTCCGAGTATCCACTGCACCACAACGTTCATCCGATATAGAGGGAAAAAAAATCAATAATGTCAAATTTAAGAGATGTGGTTCTAGTTTTATATACGATATTGGTAAACCAATGGATACTGCCAGCCAAATTTTTCAAGAGGTTGGTATGGAAGGTTGGTTGGAACGTAATAATTATTTTTTTATTATTTTTTTTTTTTCTTAGACTAAACCTAGTTTACTTTTGGTTAGATTTCTTAATCTGGATTTTACTCTGTTCTCGAAATTTGGTTTCTGATCTTTAAACAGAATTTTACCCTATTCTCGAAATTGGTTTCTGATCTTTAAACAGAATTTTACCCTATTCTCGAAATTTGGTTTCTGATCTTTAAACAGAATTTTACTCTATTCTCGAAATTGGTTTCTTATCTTTAAACAGAATTTTACCCTATTCTCGAAATTTGGTTTCTGATCTTTAAACAGAATTTTACCCTATTCTCGAAATTTGGTTTCTGATCCTTAAACAGAATTTTACCCTATTCTCGAAATTGGTTTCTGATCTTTAAACAGAATTTTACCCTATTCTCGAAATTTGGTTTCTGATCCTTAAACAGAATTTTACCCTATTCTCGAAATTTGGTTTCTGATCTTTAAACAGAAGGTATCCGTTTTTAGTATTTATTTTACTTATTCTATCCTTAATTTTTAGCTTGTTGGCTAATTTAGCGATATATTTCTCAATTTCTTTAATTACTGACCTTGAACGGGATCTACACTCCGTGGTGAATTGAGGCAAGAACTGGCTTGTCAATTTCAATGTATCTAAGACCAAGCTGTTCCTCGGCCGTACCTTCTCTTCTGATCTCAAATGGAACCACTACATCGAGTCCATAGCTAAATCCATTGCTAAGCAGGTTCGGTTACTGTGTCGGGCCAGGATGTTTTTCCCGCCCGAATCCATCCTGCAAAAATACAAAACATGCATGGAATACTGCTGCCATATACAACCTCTAGGAATTTAAATGCAATGTCAATACTCATCTATTAACCACTTGACTCTAGTTCTTTCACCACCCCTGTCATCACACCTGTATTCCCATCCTTCTCTTGCTCCTTTCTAACTGGTCCGTCTTCCTCTTCACTGTCCTAATTAATCTTTTTACACTTATGTAGCCCCCTGCACATCAGTGGCATTACCGTCTTGCTCGGGGTGATACCATTAAAAAAAAAATATTTTCTTCTCTGTCAAGCTTATATGTGTCAGTAATGTTATTAATTAGGAGGTTAAGGTACTTGGCAGGTTTACATTTGTAAATATTCTTAGATTTATCAGCCTTAACCCAAATTTTCTTCGAGTATATATATATATATATATATATATATATATATAGTCATCCGCAGACAGATATTTTTCACTGTATCAGAGCTCATCAGTACAGTTAGACTCCGATTGCTTTTAACCAAGGATTGAAACCCGAACGAAATGGCGTCAGTCGGCGATTCTACCACTGGGTTATGGGCGCTCGGTAGAAGGTGGCAGACTTTTAGCGTATCATGTATCGTACGCCAATAGCCAGATTGCTATGTATATATATATATATATATAGAGAGAGAGAGAGAGAGAAAGAGAGATGCATAGGAAAAAATTAAACTATAAATAGACACGCCGATTATAGATAAACAGATACACAGAATAATATATATATATCTATATATATATATATATATAGATAGATAGATAGATAGATAGATAGATAGATAAAGAATAACGTAATATATATATATATATATAGATAGATAGATAGATAGATAGATAGATAGGAAAACATTCAAATATAAAAAGATACACCGATTATAGATGGAGAGAGATACACAGACTAAAAGAGATAGATAGATATATAAAGAATAACGTAACATATATATGTAAAGAGAGAGAGAGAGAGAGAGAGAGATAGATAGATAGATAGGAAAACATTAAAATATAAATAGACACACCGATAATAGATAGAGATACAGAGAATAAAATAGATAGATAGATAGATAGATAGATAGATAGATAAAGATAAAGTAACGTAAAATATATATATATATAGAGAGAGAGAATAGATAGATAGATAGATAGATAGATAGGAAAACATTCAAATATAAAAAGATACACCGATTATAGATGGAGAGAGATACCCAGATTAAAAGAGATAGATAGATAGATAAAGAATAACGTAACATATATATGTAAAGAGAGAGAGAGAGAGAGAGAGAGATAGGAAAACATTACAATATAAATAGACACACCGATAATAGATAGAGATACACAGAATAAAAATAGATAGATAGATAGATAGATAGATAGATAGATAGATAGATAGATAAGAAAAGTACTCCTTCGCATCTTGGAAAGGTCGAGGCATATGATAAAGATTGCTACGACCCTCGGTACATCATTTTACGGGATCAAAACCATTACCGATATCCATAATATCAGTATCGCACACTGATAGATCTGATCGAAACGCCCTGTAGCACTACTAAATGGTATGACGAACTTCAAAGTCGAAAGAAGTACACATGAAGAAGACAATTATCGTCGCAAAGGTTTTCTAACTCACCCTGATTGATCACAAGAGCAAGTTTGATGAGATCTCGTTGGCGCCTGATCTTGGAATAAGTGGAGCAGCACTTTCAGAGTCATGAAGTCACTTTTTTTGTTTCTTTCGTTATTTTTTATTATTATTTTATTTTATTTTTTTGCTTTTAAATAAAAATCTCATGCATCAAGTGCTTCATAGGATCTTATCCAAGGTTGCCCATAGGGTCACATCTGGTTATTTTTCTTTACATTTTGCTATTGCATTGGGATGTAAGTATTTAACAAACCTTCTACGAAAAAGTCATATGACATAAGGTCTTTCTTTTTGAGCGCTAAAGCATAAATAGGCTATACCCCCGCTGGGACTTAAACTATTCCAAGGGAAATAACTCCTTCCTGTTTCAAACAGGATACCTCCCATTTCACCCCTGGAAGTGAGTCCACGTGAGTCCACGTGATCAACGCGACATTCAGACGTGAGACGCGCGACAGTCAAAACAGACTTGGAATATGACCGTTAATGGTCAAGAACACATGCATATTCTCCTGCCCTAATGGTTGTGACACACAACCCGATAACTTGGGACTGATTCTATATGTACCTCTGTTGTAATGTTTCCCAGTGTAAAATAAATGTGTACTTCCAGTCAACCCTGAGTAAATATCTACTTTTCTTTCGTTCCATGCATTTTCTCCACGTGCTTCACACACACACACACACACACACACACACACATATATATATATATATATATATATATATATATATATAATCGTTCACAGACCATGAATCATAATGTAAATTAAGGCATTTTCGTTATGATACAAACACCACGTTCATAAGAGTCCGGTTATTTATATTTGCATTTTTCCCAAACTTGTCTCTAGTCACGTTGTTTATTTTATTCTCAATTTTCGGATTAGTTTTCCTTCAAGTTACAAGCGTTTGGAAATGTTTATCGTAGCTTATGTTGGAACCATTCACAGACGCGCATTCGTTTTGAAACCACCATTTCAAGTTTCTGAACACATCCGTTGGGAACTTCTTAGACAATAAATATTGGTACTATAGGATACAAATCCTATATCATCCAACAGTTAACTAAAGCACAAACAGTAAAATTGCACACCAACAAAATCGGATTCAAACAACTAAAATCATTTTGGAAAAACCCAGACCAAGAGAAATTTCACAAGTCAGTGTGAAAAGCAAAATTGTCGATCCTGATTGGATAAAAAATAGAAAATACATATATCACGTTAATCAAATTTCTTTTCACACCTAAAAAAGAAAATGTCTGCTGGAGCCGGTGACATGAAAAACTTCAGTATTTAAACCACAGTCCGAGACCGGTCAAAGACAGTCAACATGGGAGTGGTTAGCTGACGGACCTTGTGGCAATGTAAGAAAATAAATTTCTTGAGGCCGATTCGGATCCAAGGGCGCGTCCCATATTCATTCGAACTTTCTTCGTTTTCACTCCACGCCGCTAAAGAAAACAACAACAACACTCTGTCTGCGAGAAGTACTATTTCTTTATTCCTTCTTTCTCGCCCTGTCGCCAACCTACCAAAATGATTTTACATTCTACTACTCTCAAACCATGAACTCAAACATTCTGTGGATATTTTAAATACCTACATTTCTTTTCGAACATTTTTTTATAAGCGTTTCACCCCGAGCAATGCATGTCACTACTGCGCAGGGGGCTACATAGAGTGGAGAAAGGATGATTAAATATAGGAAATGTCACAGGGTGGGTGATAGGCGGATAGGGATACCGAGAATGGTTAAATATAGGAAATGTCAGAGGGTCGGTGATAGGCGGGTAGGGATACCGAGAATGGTTAAATATAGGAAATGTCAGAGGGTCGGTGATAGGCGGGTAGGGATACCGAGAATGGTTAAATATAGGAAATGTCAGAGGGTCGGTGATAGGCGGGTAGGGATACCGAGAATGGTTAAATATAGGAAATGTCAGAGGGTCGGTGATAGGCGGATAGGGATACCGAGAATGGTTAAATATAGGAAATGTCAGAGGGTCGGTGATAGGCGGATAGGGATACCGAGAATGGTTAAATATAGGAAATGTCAGAGGGTCGGTGATAGGCGGGTAGGGATACCGAGAATGGTTAAATATAGGAAATGTCAGAGGGTCGGTGATAGGCGGATAGGGATACCGAGAATGGTTAAATATAGGAAATGTCAGAGGGTCGGTGATAGGCGGATAGGGATACCGAGAATGGTTAAATATAGGAAATGTCAGAGGGTCGGTGATAGGCGGGTAGGGATACCGAGAATGATTAAATATAGGAAATGTCAGAGGGTCGGTGATAGGCGGGTAAGGATACCGAGAATGAGGGTTAGGTAGATGAGAGTGTTCTGACAATAATTGGGAGTTAGAGTGATAGGAGGTGTCTACTGACCCTACATTTAAACACCTGGAGATTGTAGCTGTCGAGAAAGCAAACTTGTGGAAGGGAGTTCTACAGGCGGGAAGCGCGAGAAAAGAAGCTGTTGGAGTAGAATTTACGGTTACATCTTATCTGCTTAACTATAAAAGGGTGGGACCTAGTTGCTAATCTAGTATCTCGTGTAAATTCCTGCTTATGCGGCACCAGTGCTCTAAGTTCATCGGAGCAGAAGCCATGAAAGTACTTGTAGAAGAGGCACAGGGAAGCCACATCACGCCGGTGAGAGAGTGGTTGCAGCCGGTCTGCCAAGTCAGTATCAACCACGTTACAGATCCTCCTTTGTATTTTGTCAAGAAGCCCAAAGAGACCAGACATGGCAGCAATATTCAATACACGGGCGGATGGTAGATTTGTATATGTGCAGAATAGATTCAGGTGGGAAAAACTTCCGGGCCCTGCACAGAGAGCCGACTTTCATAGCGGCAGATTTGGCAATGGATTCGATATAGTCATTCCATTTGAGGTCCGCCGAAAGTGTAAGGCCAAGGAGGCGGAGTATTTTACTCTCTGGGAGGCTAGCCTGTCCCATGCTAATGGGAGGTAGATGCGATTGTCTATGGTGGTTAGTTGATAACAGCTTCGTTTTAGAAGCATTGAAATTTACTAGCCATTTCCTACCCCAGGCCACTACGGATTGGAGGTCCTTCTCAAGCTCGGCAGCGAGGTTCGCTTTGTTGCCCAAACCTGGTTTTTGATCGATTCGAGAGTAGATTGTTGTGTCATCGGCGTACATGCCTACTTGAGATCTAATGGCGTCGGGGAGATCATTAATGTACATCAGAAAGAACGTGGGACCTAGGATAGAACCTTGAGGGACGCCCACGTTCGTATGGTAGTTTTGGGAGGCATGCCCATTTAATACTACCTTCAATGTGCGGTTAGCGAGGAATGACTGGATGAGATCAAACAGATGTCCAGTTATCCCGTAGCTCCGCAGTTTGCACAAGAGGCCAGCGTGCCAGACCCTGTCGAACGCTTTGGACATATCCAAGGCAACGGTTCGGGCTTCGCCATTCTTGTCATGTTCCCGGTATATGTACCCGGTAATGGTCGTCAGCATATCAGCAGTAGACCTGGTGAAGCGAAACCCGTGCTGTTTGTCAGAGAGAAGCCTGTGGGCCGTGAGATGCTGAATCACCTCGGCGTTAATAATGGCTTCGAAAACTTTGCCAAAGATCGGAAGGAGACTAATAGGACGGTAATTGGCGGTGTCTGAGGGTTCGCCAGAATTCATAAATATGGGAACTACACAGGAGGATTTCCAACAGGCAGGAAAACAGGAAGAAGATAGGCAGAGGTTATAAAGTTTAGAGAGAACAGAGGAGATTTCTTCAGTACTATGATTGGGATTCCGTCACCGCCGCTGGCTTTGTGTGGGTCAAGTTGTGCAATTATCTTGGCGACCAGCGTGGGTGTAATGTGGACGTTATTTAGTTGAGCCTTAGTTCTGGGTGGGAAGTCGGGTGTAGGTATTCCTACGAGTCCAGTGTCGAATTGGTGGAGAATCTACGGGAAAGCATTCAGCCTTGTCCGCTGGGGAGGTGAGAACTTCAAATTCATTGATTAGTGGGTGTATTGAAGTCTTGCTCTTGTTGAGCACGCTTTTGCAGAGTCGCCAGTAATCTTTGGAGCCAAACTTAGAGGATGATATGCGTTGCCTCATACTGGTTGCAAACGCCCTCTTAGCTTCGTTCAGTACTTTTTTACATTTATTCCGTGCTGAGGTGAAAAGGCGCCTGTTTTGGTTCGACGAGCAGCTTCGATAGAGCCGGAAGAAATGGTTCCGGCTGTATCGAAGCTGCTAATTTTAACTACAAAACTACATGTTTTTTCTCAATGAACATTTTTCTTCTCACAAATATGTTATAGTGTTCAGTTAACAAAATTTCACTCATATGACATGAGAAAATTTCACTATTTAAACCACGTTATATTTACTTTCTAATAAATTAAGATATTCTGTTAATATATCTTTGCTTTAATGTACAAACGAAATATTCTCTCATTCCACATTTCAACATCCAATCTCTTGATACTTAAATTGTGGCGACTTCGGACGTGTTTAGCACAATGCCAATTTACCAAGCATCACCGAGGCCTCTACAATACCGACCTTTTATTAGTAAAGTAGTGCCTACAGTACCCTTGAGAAAGGTATTGATCCGTCTCTACCCTCCAGTTATGGGTTAAATAGCAGGACAGATCGGGTTCTATAGCCTTGGCTGGCAACCAGTCTACCACAGAAAGCAATTGCAACCTACTGCGGGATAAACTTCTGCCCAGTCAATCATGTCTCTTTTGTGACATTATCACTTAAGCGTATTTTACGTATGGCACTTAATAGAGTGCCTACAGAAGGATCTCCCTGGAGCTGAGACGTTTTAGACAATGTCTGTTTTGCCAACTGAGAATCTAACCATATTCAAAATTAGAAAGAAGAAAGATAACGATAGACATTGCTTTAATTTTTTTGAAAATCTAAGTTGACTTGATAGCAAGAGGCTAGAAAAGATATCGACAGGTTAGACGTTCAATTGATGAAACTCTTAGCATCGAACTTTAGCCATTTCAATTGTAAAATGAAATCTAACTGGCAATATTCGCTTAAATTTGTAGGGAAAAAAACACCCAAAAAATGATTATGAAAATATTCGTATACGGAGCACACATGAACTAGTTTACTGCACTGAGTCTGTGATGCCAGGTAATGTCGAATAATACTGCATAGTCTTCTTTTTGATTTCATCTAGAATCTCTCAGTATACATCAGAGGGATCAAACTAGATGTGACAGCAATATATAATGTCTCGACAATTAGTCAGTCAGTTAAATGCCATACGTGATACACGCTTGGGCGATCATATCTCGAAAGAGACATGATTGACTAGGCAGAAGATTATCCAGCAGTAGCTTTCTATTACTTTTGGGTAAGGCTATAGAACCCAATCTATCTTGTTGCTTAATTCATAACTGGAGGGTAGAAACGGATTAATACTTTTCCCAAGGGTATTTGTGCGTAAGTAAATGCAAGATATTCAACTGGAATTCGAACTCGGCTCCCCAATTTCTCGTTTCGAGCTGATACCCACTGTATTACAACGACAATATATTCCATGTAAAATTAGGCGATAGCGACAAATAGTTTCTATAATTAAATTATTACATTTACCTAAATCGCTAAAAAACAGCATAGTATAAATTAAAAAAATCCCTAAACTTAATAAAAATGAATTTTTTCCACCAAAATAGTTATATTAATATTAAGAGTAAAGATCAAAGTAATTTTTAATTATTTAAGAAAAAATTTAATCCTTTCTAACATTTTCAAAACTTTGGCAGAAAAACTTGTTTTGATTTGAGTTAACGGGTAACCAAAACGGTACGACTCTTTAAAAAGGAAAACGTAATGGTGACATCACCCACTCATTTTCCCGATGACAAACACATTAATTTGTAAATTTGCGCAGAAATCCAATAATTTTCGCAGTATTCATTCACAAAGGAATAAAACTATTTTTGAAATTATTATTTTTTAAAAATCTTGGTGAATTCTTTTTTAACTCTGTATAACACCCCAACAGACTGTCCGAACAATTTCTCCGGCGGCCGTTCTCCACGCTGTAATGTTGCCGGGGGTTGGTTGAAAAAGTCGAAGTCTCAAGCTGGGGATACAAGATAAACTATAAGGAACGAACTTCCACAACTTGGATGAGTTGAAAGGATGCTTTATTTCGTTTAGAGTTAGCCTTTTCGGTTGGGGCAGGTGAATGTGACACACAGCTCTAACTCTAATTAATGGAGATCAACAAATCCGAACTGACCGAAACAAGACGAACGGAGGTTCACTTCATCAACTGACTGACTCACTTAACTGACTCTCTCACTTTACTCTACTGATCTGACTCGGAGAAATTACCTGAATTTATTTAAAATTGATCCGGAAATCCGGAAATGCTTTAGACCAGCGGGTGATAACCATTGGCGACTGCAAGTCCGAAATTTCAGTCATCTTTTTTTTTTATCTTAATAAAGCTTCTGCTGGAAAATTCTTAATGTGTGGTTAAGATACAGTAAAAGACAACCTTTGACCTGGTCATTCGAAAACCCACCTCCCGAACTCTATTTCCTGAACTTATCTCTTTATCACATTAAATCACTGAGTCAAATATTTAGCGGAAGTGTGGTAGGATTTAAAACAGTAATCGGATACCCTTGTGTCTTCCACAATTTTCCTCATAAAAGAAAAAGCGTTTATTTATTTATTTTTCCTCTTCTTTTTCACTTTTGTTAAATATGTTTTTAAACTATTTTCTATTCTTAACCATTTTCTATTTTAATCTATGATAATAAACTACATATTTTACAAAGCACCTTAATATACGCCTAGTTATCGTGTCACACTTATGTTAACCCATCTCCACGTAAATCCATGAAATTTTTATAAATTTTAAAGTTGCTAAATTTTGTTACTTTATTTTCTTAGTTAATTTTGTTAATTTTGTTAGTTTTCTCATTGGGGAATATCAATCATCTTATTCTTTAATTTTGTCCCTGTATCCGAAAATCTGTTCCAAAGAGTAAAATAACAAGTGCAATAAAATTCTAACATTAATTCGATAAGTTTTAATTGCTTGGATTAAAAAAAAAAATTAAAGAGATTATAGTCTGAAGAAAAAAATATTTCGATCACTAATAAAATTTTAAAAGAATTGTTTTCCTTTGTTTTGTTATTATAATAATTTATAAGTTTCAAAAATATTTTTCAAATCTTCAAAGAACTGTTGTGGTTAGATTTGTTTTTTTTAGGAATTGATGATTATATTGCCCATTGAAAATCGAAAATTTTATTAAATATCGTTTTGCCTCCATATTTTAAAAATAACTTAATTTGTTTTTTGTGCATTTTAAGTATATTTTCTGTATGGTAACTTCTATGTGCAAATTAAAAGGTCAGACTTTCCTCCATTAAACGAAAAAAATGTACTATTTTCTTACTTATAAACGCCATACACTCTATCTCTAATCAAGAATCTGTCCACAAATACTTGATTTACGGCGCGAACAGGTCAAAGATTTTAAATCGGTGATTAAGAAATAGTTTTTTCTAAATTTCACGCTATAAATAAGTAATAGTTTTGTAAATCAGTTTAATTTAACATAAAATTGCATATTTTCTAAAACTGATTTGTCACAGATATATATATTATTTTTGCAAGATTTTTAAAACCGAGAATTGAGGTTTGTTTACAAATGTGTCGATCGCTCAAAAATGGCTTTAAAATTCAAAAATTGAAAAAAAAAATAAACCAGAGAGTATTTTCAATTTTTTAAAATTCTGTTAGAGTTTGATTTTGAAGAGGATGCAGTCGAAAAGAAAACTTAAACTTAGCATCAGCGAGAGGTAGCTGAGGTTTCTGTGATACGTATTTGAGGAAGGAATGCTTAGCAAATCTAATACTCATAGAATGAATACAGGAAAATATAGAGTAAGGAGGAAGAGACATGTTTGATGGGATTCAGCTACTGGATGGCGGGGCAGGGTTTGGGAGAGATACTAAAAAGAAAGTTGTTAAGAGCGACAATGTGTAGGAGCAAGTGGAAATCCATGATAGCCTACGTCCTGAAAGGACACGGCACATAAATAAAATTCACGTACAAGTTATGCACAGGTCATACGCCTAGACTCCGCCGTTAGGGTATATAAATAAAGAGTCGAGCGGGTGGATAACATAACAATAGAAATATTTGATCCCAAGTACATGTCGTGCTTTGGAAATGACATTCATCCACTTCCTGGGGTTTTTCATGTTATGAAGAAGAGCATAGACTTTATATTGAATTATTGCTTCAGATCGAAGACGAGATCCAGGTATTGTTTTTTTTTGTTTTTTTTTTTTTGTACCATTGGATTTCAGATACTTCTAAACATTCTTCATTATTTTACCTTATTCCTTTTCTGCGTCTTGGTCTCTTTTGGGTGAGATCGCTTAAATGAAATGAGGTAATCTGGTCAAACGTCGAATGGTATGTCATGAAGCCCTTGTCCATGTTATTGATTACTCAGCTTCCTCACAAAAGTCTCAACATCCCCCATGCATCCTCTTACACATATCTGAAATGTTTCATTGCATAGATACAAATTAGACATAAACACGTACTCATAAACTATCACTTTATAACTCTAGGCTCTAGGTTCCCAACCATTTTGCTGCGATTATCTCAAAATACAATTTCATTATTATCCATTACCCCAATCAACAAATACCCGTAATATAGGAAAAGAAGTAATTATATTTTCATACTTCAAAAGCAGACAAAGATAATTGAAATTATTCAATACAATAGTACCAATCTATAATAATCAGAGGTATAGTAGCCGTAATCTAGCCGTGATTCTTAATGTGAGTGTTGAGCTTGAATTGTCTGTGCCAGTGCTAGTTTATTTATTCTTGGCTTTGTGACTGAAAGGGCTATTCGGGTATCGTTTGCCACGTTGAATCTGCTGCGTTTCTTGGTCTTCATTCCAAGTACAGTAGAAAAAGCTTGTTCACATAGATGACCTTTGAAAGTCCTTTGAGAATTTGTACTGCTCTAGAGGCTAGTGTTGGTATATCCTGGAGACGAGAAATAGAAAATGTGTCTAGACCAGACTTGGTCTCAAACAAAAGCTTCGATACATTGTTCATCCTGATTGTGAGAAATTCTTCTTTTGCTGGATAGTCCTCATCAGGAATGATATCTTCACTCACAAGATATGGATTTCTTACCCATTCATTGTTGGAATTATTCAAGCTTGGAAAGTACTTAAGTAAGTTTTCCGTGAGGCCATTTAAGCTTGAAAGAAAGATACATTAAGAGAGATTGGGGAATTTGGAAAGAATGGTTTTATACAAACAAGCACTGTTTTGCTAACACTAATTTTAGGTATCAAAAGCTGAGAGGCAAGGCAAGCACTCCTAATAGGTTAAGAGATAGAGGTGATGTATGTTTAACAGAAAAAAATTAAGATTTGTAAATTTCAATATAAGGATGTACTTCTGAATAAACGTAAAGAAATAATTAGTATGTGTCGTCACAGTAATAAATTTCAATTTCAATATTTTTTTCTTTTTTTTTTTTAATCATTTCACCCCGAGCAAGGCAGAAACACCACTGATGTGCAGGGGGTTACATAAATGTAAAAAGATTAATTAGAAAAGAGTGAGGAGTACAAGCTAGTTAGAAAGGAACAATAGAAAGCTGAGAAAGCAGGTGCAATGACAGATACATAGGTGGAGAGAAAGCGAAGGTTATACGGGGGTGGGGAGGGAGCTAGAGTCCAGTGATTAATAGATGAGTATTGAGTTTGCATTTAAATTTCTGGAGGTCGTAGCCGTCAGGAAAGCAAGAATACGGGAGCGAGTTCCACAGGCGGGAAGTGAGAGAGAGGAAGCTGCAGGAGTAGAATTGTCGTCTGCATTTGGCTAACCTGACTGTGAATGGGTGGGACCCAGTTGCCAGTCTGGTTGCACGGGTAAACACCTGTTGAGGAGGCATCAGTGACTTAAGCTCATCCGATCAGAAGCCATGAAAATATTTATAGAAGAGACAGAGGGAGGCCACAGAGTCGAGTCGCCAGATCAGTACCTATCACATTACAGACTCTCCTTTGGAGCTTGTCAAGAACACTGAGGAGAACGGCAGGGGCACCTGACCATAAATGGCAGCAGTACTCCATGCACGGACGGATGGTTGATTGTATATATGCAGGATGGATTCAGGTGGAAAAAACATCCTGGATCGACATAGTGACCCAATCTTCTTAGCAGTAGATTTTTCTATGGATTCAATATAGTGGTTCCACTTGAGGTCTGAGGACAGGGTAAGTCCGAGGAGGCGTAGTGTATTACTCTCCGGGAGAATCATCTGGTCCATGCTTATGGGAGGCAGAAGAGGTTGCCTGTAATGGTTGACAGACAACAGCTTCGTCTTAGAGGAATTGAAGTTGACAAGCCACTTCTTGCCCCAGTTCACAACAGAGTGTAGATCCCGTTCAAGGTCAGCAGCGAGATTATGTCTGTCCGCCACGACAGGTTTCTTACTGGAGCGGGAGTATATTGTAGTGTCATCTGCGTAGATGCCTACTTGGGACTTGATCTCATCTGGGAGGTCGTTGATGAAAATAAGGAAGAGCGTCGGGCCCAGGATAGAGCCTTATGGGACACCAGCATTCGTGCTGTAGGACGAAGAGGCACGCCCATATCTGTTTCTTCCATTTATTCATAATAGAAATGAACTTTTACATGAATTAGATTTTTAACCCTCTAGGGCCATTCGTATCATATTTGATACAGTATTTCCCTATAAGGAAACATTTGGTATTTCCCTATAAGGAAACATTTGGTATTAATTGAGTGAGCAGTCAGTACTGCTTTCGTTTGAAATTTATAAAATATTTCTCTTAAAAATTTTTCCAGGAAAATATTTCTTTCAAGGCTTGTTTTCATACTGTATCAAATATGATACGAATGGCCCTAGAGGGTTAATAATATAATATGATTAAGGCTTCTACTTGTCATAAAGTGGGGGATCAGTTCTATATAGTTATGAAGTAATAAACAGATCCCCCACTAATTACTACTTAACCCTCTAGGGCCATTCGTATCATATTTGATACAGTATTTCCCTATAAGGAAACATTTGGTATTTCCCTATAAGGAAACATTTGGTATTCATTGACTGAGCAGTCAGTACTGCTTTCATTTGAAATTTATAAAATATTTCACTTAAAAAATTTTTCAGGAAAATATTTCTTTCAAGGCTTGTTTTCGTACTGTATCAAATATGATACGAATGGCCCTAGAGGGTTAATAATATAATATGATTAAGGCTTCTACTTGTCATAAAGTGGGGGATCAGTTCTATATTGTTATGAAGTAATAAACAGATCCCCCACTAATTACTACTTAACCCTCTAGGGTCATTCGTATCATATTTGATATAGTATTTCCCTATAAGGAAACATTTGGTATTTCCCTATAAGGAAACATTTGGTATTCATTGACTGAGCAGTCAGTACTGCTTTCATTTGAAATTTATAAAATATTTCACTTAAAAAATTTTTCAGGAAAATATTTCTTTCAAGGCTTGTTTTCATACTCTATCAAATATGATACGAATGGCCCTAGAGGGTTAAGGCTTCTACTGGGCATAAAGTGGGGGATCAGTTCTTTATTGTTATGAAGTAATAAACAGATCCCCCACTAATATGATACGAATGGCCCTAGAGGGTTAAGGCTTCTACTGGGCATAAAGTGGGGGATCAGTTCTATATTGTTATGAAGTAATAAACAGATCCCCCACTAATATGATACGAATGGCCCTAGAGGGTTAAGAATTAGTGAATCAGTAACCTTTCTCCTCCTACCTACCACTACTAGCCCAATGGTCAAGCCACGTGCCTACTACAACCAAAAGGGAATTTACCACTACGATTACCTTCTTCTTAACTTAACTCTATAGTAAACACCATTCCACACCCCATACTTTACTAGCCCCTGCTTCCAGCATGAGAATTTTTTGAATATTATCAAGATTTCTCTATATTCTATTTAAAATTTTTCGCTGCACGTGTTTCGGGTTCACTATCTTTCTTCAGGCGATAGAGGTTTTGTCGTACATATTACAATTTTTTCTTTTACTTTTGTTATTTTCTAAACATTGTCTTTATGTGCGTTGTGGTTCAGTTGATATCGCCTAGGAACGAGAAATCGGAGAGCCGAGTTCGAATCCCAGTTGAATTCGTTGCAATCATATACGCGCAAATAGCCTTGGGAAAGGTATGAATCCGTCTCTTCCCTCCAGCTATGGGTCAAATAACAGGACAGATTGGGTTTTATAGACTTGGCTGGCAACCAGTTTACCGTCTTATTCGAGACATGAACTCCCATGTATCACGTATGGCACTTGACTGACAGACTGATTAGTCATTTGCCGTCTCTGGTACGATGGCCCGTAGCTTGGGAGCGTCAATGATGACTTTGCTCGGGCTTCGAAAATCCATCACACATGTACACGCACTCACATACATGATGCAAATATTCAACACTCACAGTATATATTTACACACATACACGCACACACGCGTGTACACCCACATGGAGTATACACTGCGTGTGTGTGTGTGTAACATAACAAACAGGCGCACTCATGGTCACACACAATCTGTTTGACTCATAAATGGGACCGTAACAGTTACTACCACTCCGGACCTGAGTTGACCAGGAAGTAATGGCTGTTAAGAGATAAATCCACATTCCCCAAAACTCCCAATAGTTTATTTAAAGCTACACCACCAGTTGCAGTTTATATATCATACCCGACACACACACACATATACATATATACATATGTATATATATATATATATATATATATATATATATTAACAATTATTTTTGTTGCACAAAATTGTACAATAGCAAGGAATAAGCGTAATTTAAAAGGCTTTTTTAATGTTAATTCTAATGACTAAAAAACAAGCGGCTTCTTCCCAGTCTTTTCAAGTTGACTCCTGGGAATTAAAATAAGAAACGTGTAAAATTGAAGACGACTAAAGGAAAAAGAAAGTATGCAAGGAAAACTAAAACACAATAACATTCATACCCAACAAATAAACCCTCTGTTTACAGAGGGAGGGCTTGCGGGATCTGATGTATAAGGACTCCAGAACCTTTGAATTTAAATTAAATTAATAACACTTATACCTTGCTATATACCTACATATATATATAATGTTATTTTCTCCTATTTTCCACAAACATAAACATATTGTGTGTGCGTGTGTGTGTGTGTGTGTGTGTGTGTGTGTGTGTGTGTGTGTGTGTGTTGTAGATTATATGAGCTGGAGAATAATTTTTTTTTTAATCATATCACGCCGAGCAAGGCGCTAACGCCACTGATGTGCAGGGGGCTACGTGAGAGTGAAAAGATTTGGAAAAGAGAAAGCCGGAAACCACATCCTGAACAGGGAACAAGGGATGAGCCTCTACACCTGTACAATAGACGTGGGTGGAGTGTGAACCGGGCGCTAGTTTAGTCTATCTACTCCAATTAAGTGCAGAAGTGCATTTTTATGAAAGAGCAAAAAATATGCAAACTGCTAGATAAAGAAAATAGACAATTTTTCTTTATAAATATTTGATTGTTGTCAAAATTAAGAATGTGGGTAAAATTCTCAGGGTCAGGAAAATATTAAATTATTTTTCAAGTAGCGTCGCCAAGGTCAGATAATGAGGGCCCTGGAATTATGTAATCAATGTGTCAAGATATAACGTGATCGCTTATAAAAGAGACAGAAATTATTAATAGTAAGGAGTCGGTCGAGAAAGGGGATTTGAACTAGAAACCGAGAAAATGACACAGGGATAATTGCGGCCACTCGATGCGTGGGCTGTCACCTTCGGCTATCAGTCCATTGATTCACGATTGGGTGATGATGTCTCCAAAGAGATATGACTGACTGGGCAAAAGGCTATCACACAGTAAGTTGCATTAGTTCATGCGGTAGACTTGTTGCCAGCCAAGGCAAACTATAGAACCGAATCTGTTATTTAACCCATAACTGGAGTGAAGAGACATATTAAACTTTTCCCAAGGGCATCAGCGCGTAAGTGAATTCAGGGCATTCAAATGGAATTTCCAAAGCAGATATCGACTGCACCACAACACACATTCGTCGCATCCTTCGACTATACCTCCACTTTAACGACACGTCACCTGATGAGAGAATACATGAAGTGGATATATTTATATATATATATATATATACGTTGTCCGTCGTTATATTTAAAAACCGATCATCAACATTGGTTCTTAGGTGCAGTATATAACAACTTTTGATTTTCTATCCGCTGACTTGCTTTGAAGTTTGAAAAAAAAATCATAGATTGAAAAGGAACCTAGGGGCAATATGAAAGAAAACTAGATAATCTTTGTAATAGAAGACATCCAAGGGAAGTAGGTGACATTTTTCGATTACCTATGTGGGTTCTGCTCATGTTTTCATTACGAAAAAGTGCTGGTATGTCCAAAATAAGAGTATATATTTACAGTATATATATATATATATATATATATATATATATATATATATATATATATAGCATAATGATGATCCACGTATACTGTCTTAATATGTATACGAAAAACTACTAAAAAGTTGTAAGTTAAAAAATGTGGGTTTTTTTTTTACAGTATTTATTTATTTCTATTATTATATATATATATATATATATATATATATATATATTTGATATTTCAGACCGGCCTCGGCCTTTCATCAGAAACAAATGATTTTAAAATTTAAACTGGAAAGTATCTAAAAAATGTTTAACTATTGAAATATTTATAAAGATTCAAAACACCTAAGTCCCTATTTAACCCTAGCCTATTTAATTTTAAAATCCAGTATTTTTCTTTCTTTCTGCGTGAGTATGTAGAACTAAAATCGGAATCTATCAGTAAACATTTACAGTTTTCTAATGTGCGTCCTGGTTGATTGAAGTTTTGGGCTATGGGTGAATACAGGTTGTTTTGGCGTATGCTTAGTTTATGATTATTGAAACGGAATCTGAAACTTTCCAGATTCACCAATATATCCACTATTTAGACATATTGAACAGAAGAGAAAATATATTATATTTTAGGTGTCACAGGTGAGGCGTGGTGGGTGTAATTTGATGTTGGTGTTGAGTATAGAAAATACTGCATCGTTTACTAAATGTTTGCAAACTAGACAAGGAGATTTATCACATTTGAAATTCCCTGATAGGTTTGTATTTTTTAGATATTTTGTAGAAGTGAGAATAGCTGATAGTTTGGGTGATTGTTTCATTGCATTTTTGGGTGGTTTATCAATTTAGATTTTTTCGTGTATATATATTTATATATATATATACTGATTTGAAAAAGCACGAATGTATTTTTATATTCAGCAAACACTTCGTTGGAAGAAATACGTTTGCGCTAATTATGACGACAATTCACACAGAAATGAAGAAATAGATGAGAAGGGAAAATATGGAACATCAATAAAACAGTTTATTATCAAAATAATTCATGAATAAAAGAATAAGTGAGTATAAAAAGAATAATACACCTCACGACCCTATATATAAACCAAGTGGGCAAATAAAATGCTCCATTTGTTTGCACAGAACCAGTTGTAACTTCATATGAACGTCTTTACGCAAACAAATGATTAGCGGACTGGGATCTGTGCAGAACTGCGTAAGAATCGTTAACATATTTAGTCGCACAGTCCGAGTTGTCAAGCAATTGCTGGACTCTGGCCGAACTGTTATATATATGACACGTGGAGAAAGTGGGTATTTTTTTTTCGGTTGTATTACGGAAGGTGGTGAGCAAATGGAAGTTGAAAAATGCTGATGTAATCGTCAGAGGAAGTGGTTTTGAAGGAAGAGGTTAATCGTTGTAAAACATGATAACGTTTTCCGGTCTCTTGCACTGGTTAAGTTCGGTTTCAGACCCATACAGTTATAGTAGATGAAAGCCATTATTAGAATTACCATATTTCACCGCTTTGTTAGAAAGGATATAAAGAAAGTCCAGATAGTTAAGTTCTGTAAGGATTATTGTGGGTATTATGAGGACCTCAAGGAAAGAAAGTTGGTGATACTCGGAAAGACCTTCGTTTTTTTTTCTCTCTTCTCTTTTTTGGTTGTTGTTGCTGTTTTCTCAGGCAGACTTTTAAAAAGTGATATGCACTGCAATAAATAGCAGATTTCGTGCTAATAATAGTATTTTGGTGAATTAAGAATATTGTTTGTAATGGTAACTCGAGCCGGAGTTCACATGGGTACATGAAGACCATTTGCCCGGTGTTAATTAGAATAATAGGTGCGCGGTTACCGCCTACGGTCGTGGATCGTGTATCGTGTGTCTGTGGATGTTGTACATTTCGTTTCTCTATGCGTGTGCTGTCACCTTCGACCATACATCCAATTTAACGACACATCACCTGATGAAAGAATAATTTTAGTGGATATATTTTTATATGAAAGTTGTCCGTCGGTATATATCAAGCCGATCATCAACAGTGGTCCTCAGATGCAGTATATATATATATATATATATATATATATATATGTTTCTAAAAGGATTTTTCTGTTGCTGAGGTGATGTGTTATCCCCCGTGGGCATCTTCATATCGAAATGGCCATTCAACATCATTGAATTAATCCTTTTTAATATATATATATATATATATATATATATATATATATATTTATTCCTAAATTATAACATGGATATGTTACATTATTCCTACAAAAGTAGCCATTTTGTTTCATATTGATTGTTTAATTACTTAGTGTTTCGTCATAATAAAATTAGACCAGTAAACACCTGTGTTAAAAGTATTCAATACAATTATAATTTAGAACTTTTGAATATTCTTCATTTGTAAACGAGTCATTACGCGACCTAGGTTTCTACACCCATGCATGAAAACGTTATAATTTCTTCTAATTTTAAAAATCGCGCGATCAAAAATTCTCTGTTACGTGAGCGTTCAAAAAAATCACCGTTACGTGAGCAATCTTAAAAAACGGTAAATTTAGTTATTGCAATAACCATTGTTGCGTAATAACTCGTTTAAAAATGAAAAATATTCAAAAGTTCTCCAATGTAATTGTATTGAACACTTTTTAATACAACTGTGTACTGGTCTAATTTTATTATGGCCAAAATCTAAATAATTAAATAATCAATATATATATATATATATAGATAGATAGATATATATAAATTTCTTTTTAAAAGAGTTATTACGCGACCTAAGTTTCGAATATGTGGTGTCTTCATGTTATTCGCAATATATATATATATATATATATATATATATATATATATATATATACTAAAGGAAAGCCATAAAGTTAGTTTGACAATTTCTAGATGATTTAATGCCTTAGACCCAAAATATTACGAACAAGGAAAAGAAAATGAATGAAAAGCCAAAATGGACAACCTACCTACTTAGTAACATAGATTGGTCAAAGTGTACCTTACTTGAAGCAAAGAATCCTTCACAACGACGACTCCTGACATAGTACACCCGTGCCGCTACTCTAGTTTCAGCCCTCGCGATCTTCAGACGGCTAGAATATTCTAGTCGTCTGAAGATCGTGAGAGGGAACAGGCGGGTGTTGAGAAAGACAGAATGAGGGATCCAAACCTCCATTCACGTTGTTTAGAAACCAACCAAGGCTAAAATTCCTCAATTCGAGCCGCTAATCTATGTATTGGATGTGCGTTGTAGTGCAGTGGATATTGGCTCGGAACGAAAAACATCAGGGAGCCGAGTTCGAATTCCAGTTGAATCCATTGCATTCACTTACGCACAAATACCCTTAGGAAAGGTATTAATCAGTTTCTTCTTTCCAGTTATAAGTTAAATAGAAAGACAGATTGGGTTCTCTAGCCTTGGCTGGCAACCAATCTACCGCAGAAAGCAATGGCAACCTACTGCCGGATAATCTTCTGCCCAGTCAGTCATGTCTCTTTCGAGACATGATCGCCCAAGCGTGTATCACGTATGGCAAACTGACTGAATGTAATAGAAATATAATTAAAACTTCTACTGAGTATAAAGTGGGGGATTAGTCTTACATTGTTATGAAGTAATAAACTGATCCCCCACTAATTACTACTTAATAATATAATACAGCTCTTCCCCTTCTAGCTATGAGTTAAATAAAAGGACAGATTGGGTTCTATAACCTTTGTCGGCAACCAGTCTACCGCAGAAAGCAATGGCAACCGACTGCGGGATAATCTTCTGCCCAGTCAGTCATGTCTCGAAAGAGACATGATCACCCTAGCGTGTTTCACGTATGGCATTTAACTGATTGAATCTATGTATTATTAAATATATCTGCGAAATTAAGATTAGAATTTCGTTACCTATAGACAAAACCGCCATGAAATCTTCTTTGAATTTTCGCAATTTTTCAACCGCAATACATTTCTTGCCATCGTTTTGATAATTTCAGCGATCAATCTTCAGTTAAAAATGTAAGAACTCAGAGAAAGAGAGAAAAAAAACAACAGCGGGAGGGTGGACATACAACGCTATGCAATATTTTACATTGAAAACGCAATGTTACTTTTAAACTAAACATTATTGCGGGTTGGTCAAAGACACGGCAACAAGGAAAGCCATATTTACAATTACGATACTATCCGGAAGGCTAACACAAATGAAGAAGGACGTGTACCTATGTTTTATTGATTATGCAAAAGCGTTTGACAAAATACGCAATAAAGAATTAATGGAGACGCTCAGCAGCCTAGACATATTTGGGAAAGACATAAGAGTAATCAAGAATCTCTACTGACAGCAAACCACCTGCATACGGTAACGAATTCAGCAAAAATACAAAGATAGAAAGAGGCGTAAAACAAGGATGTGTTTTTTTACCGGATCTATTCAACTACAGCGAGACTATTCTGAGGACCCTAGATGTTATGCCATCGGAATTCACAATTTAAACAACATAAGGTTCGCAGATGATACATTGCTGATAGCACACACGGAAAGGAAGCCACAAGACCCTCTACCGAAGGTAGCTAAAGAGAGTGACAAGAAAGGACTTCAAAATAAACTGCAAGAAAAGCGAATGCATGGACATCAGCAGAAACAGTAGCCCAAAATGCAAAATACAGGTGGTCAATACTAAAATCAAGCTGCTACAAAAATTTAAATACTTGGGAAGTGTTCTAACAGAAGAAAGACAGGGAGACGCAGAGATTCGAAGTCGAACTGACATAGCGAATAACGCGTTCCAGAAGCTAAGTAAAATATTAAGAGACAGGAATATTTCATTAAAAACAAAGAAAAGAGTACTGGATTGCTATGTGATGTCAGTTCTTCAATATGGCAGTGAATGTTGGGCAATATCAACAAAGATGTAGGGAAAACGAAGCAGCTGAAATGTGGTTCTACAGAAGCATACTAGATATAAAGTGGGGGATCAATTCCATATTACAATCAATACCTAAACTGAACCCTCACATTGTGGTCACAGTAGTTTCTATATATTTATATTTTTGAGATCCAAAAGCACAAGGATGCATTGTGTAGAGTATTAAGAAACAGGACAATTTCACTAGAAACAAAGAAGAGAATACTGGATTGCTATGTGATGTCAGTTCTTCTATATGCCAGTGAATGTTGGACAATAACAACAAAGATGAAGGAAAAAATTAAAGCAATTGAAATGTGGTTCTACAAAAGGATGCTGCGAATATAATGGGTCGATCATGTGAGCAATGATGAGGTTTTGGAAAGGATGGACACGAAAAGGAAATTAATATTGAGCATCAAGAAGAGGCAGCTAAAGTTCCTGGGACATGCAATGAGGAAGGAGGGCTTGGAAAACCTGATACTAACCGGCCAGATAGAGTGAAGGAGAGACAGGGGAAAACAGCTTGTAACGTACTTGACTGGCCTAAGCAGGTGGATGGCAGAAGTGGGATTGCGTGGTGTAACACGAGAAAGCGTGCTAAGAGCGATCAGGAATAGGGAGACATGGCAGGCCATGATCGCCTACTCCCTGAAAGGACAAGGCACATAGTAGAAGAAGGACCTATGTGCGTATATATATATATATATATATATATATATATACGCACATAGGTCCTTCTTCTACTATGTGCCTTGTGCATATATATATATATGCGTATTTTTTGGAAATATCCTCCATTAATCTTTCTCCCAAGGCTATAGGACCTAATGTGTTCTGATTTATTCATAGCTGTTGGAAGAAAATATGAAGTAATAGCTTTCTCAAGTATACTACGACGCACGCGAATGAACTAGACTCGAATTCTAACTAGGCTCTCCGTTTCCTCAATTCAAACCGCTAACAACCGTGGCTCCACATTCTTTATTGTTATAAAATTTACATTTTACTTTTTACTGAAGTACCCTTTATTTTCTTTCACGCTGTACTTTTTTGCTGATTTTATAAATCCGTTCGTTTTTGCTGATTTTATAAATCCGTTCGTTTTTGCTGGTTTTATAAATCCGTTCGTTTTTGCTGATTTTATTCATTCTCTTTCTATTTTACATTCCAGACATTTTTCATATTTTATTTTCTGCTGGATTTTTTTTATATTTAATTCATTTTCTCTTTCATTCTTTTTGTCTGTGTCTCATTTCATTTTTTTCTTTCATTCATTTTCGTATGTTCTCGTATATTCTCGTAGATTATTATTTATTTTTATTGGTGACTCGTTTTTTCTGTTTCCTCTTTCTCTTTTCATTTATTTCTTTCTTGGTCTTTCTCTTCATTTTTTTTTTTTTACAATTCTTATTTCTAAATATTCTCTTTACAGCCATTCCTTCTGGATGTTTTCTTGGTCTGTTTTTCATTCTTTTAATTTTCATGTCATTGTTGTTTTAGCCGAACAATTTGTGGCTTTTTTTTCTGTTTCTTTCTTTTCTCGTTTTTTTTCTGTACTTTTTTTTTTTTTTTGCTAATTTTATAAATCTGTTCGTTTTTGCTGATATTCAATCCTTTTCTATTTTATATTCCAGGCATTATTCATATTTTAATTTTCTGCTTTAATTTATTTTATATTTATTTCATTTGCTCTTTCATTCTTTTTGTCTGTGTCTGATTTCATTCTGAGTTTCCTTCATTCTCGTATGTTCTCGTAGATTCTCGTAGATTATTATTTATTTTTATTGTTAACTCCTTTTTTGTTTTTCTTTTCATTCTTCTTTCATTTTTCTTTCTCTTTTCATTTATTCATTTTCTTGGTGTTTCTCTTCATTTTCATTTTTTTTTTACATGTTTTATTTCTAATATCATTCTCTTTCAGCCATTCTTTCTCTATGTTTTCTTAACCTGTTTTTCATTCTTTTGTTTTTCATGCCATGGTTGTTTTAGCCGGACAATTTGTGGCTTTTCTTCTTTGTTTCATTCTTTTCTCGTTATTTTTTTTTCCTTTGAATCAATTTACATTTTAGGTTCTTAACTACACTATAAATAAATAAATAAAAAAATAAATAAATAAATATCCTTTTCTTCCATTTTGTTACAGTTTCCTCCCCACCCCTTTTTATCCCCTTTAATACACCTCTTTATTCTATTTATTCTCTTTTCACTTTGCAATCATTCTTTTTTCTGGCTATTCCATGAAGTCTCTAATTTTATTTACTTCCTTTTGGGTCGCCATTTATCTTCTGTTTTCAAATTGTTTTTCCTTTCTTTTTCTGTGTTGCATCTTTAACCCTACTGTTAAAAATAGGGTCTTAACTAAATATTATGGTTATTTTTTCTTCTTTTCCAACTTCCTTTCTTCATCATACAATTTCCTCTTTCAATAATCCACTCCCTTCTTTCTTTGTATTTTTTTTCTTTCCGTTAGATTCGTAACACAACTGATTTACTAACTCTTTGGTACCGGAAAGAAGAAAAAAAAACGAAAATAAATAAGCCCCGAGAAACATGATAAAAAAAATTCGTTATCGGATGAAAACAATATAAATGAACAAAATTGTTCATTCTATTCTAGATCTGCCGAGAACAATACATTTACTTGATTATTTTAAGGGTTTCTTTCATGATTTTCGTGCATTCCTTGAGATACCCCTCGCTCTCATATGTCCGTTCAACAGTACTGTATTTTATTTATTTCAGTGAGATTTCTTTGATCCTCAAAACTACCACAGAGGCCATCCAATTACATGGATAAGATTCCTGCCAAAAATCAGAACCGCCTCATCGGTCTCTCATGTTTTTTTTTAAAACTTTGCATGTGTTTTTTTTTATTATCTCCTTTTTTTTTGCTTTTATTTTTATTTCTCTGCCGTCAAGTTTTCTTTTATTTCGTTTGTGTTCATTTCATTCTTTTTACCCATTTTATTTATTTCGCTCTTCCGTTTTTTCATAGACAGAAATAACTCTATCGTAACCGTAATATTCTTCTTCTTCTATATGCCCTGTCCCTTCAGGACGTAGGCGATCATGATTCTCCACGTCTCCCTCTCCCTGGTGGCTCTTTGTATGATTTCTCCTGTTACACCTCGCAACCCCCGTTCCATCATCCACCTGATCAGGCCATGCAAATATCTTATCCGCTGCCTTCCTCTGTCTCTCTTTCCTTCTATCTGGCCAGTCAGTATCAGGTTCTCTAGGCTCTCCTTCCTTATTGCATGTCCCAAGGTTCTTCCTGATGCTCAGTATTAATTTCCTTTTCGTTGCCATTCTTTCCAACACCTCATTATTGCTTGCATGCTCAGTCCACGATATCCGCAGCATCCTTCTGTAGAACCACATTTCAGCTGCTTCAAGTTTTGTTCTCATTTTCGATGATATTGTCCAGCATTCACTGCCGTATTGAAGAACTGACATCACATAGCAATCCAGCACTCTTTTCTTTGTTTCTAGTGAAATTTTCCTGTGTGTTAGTACTTTACTCAGTTTCTGGAACGCGTCCTTTGCCATGCCAATTCGGATTCGGGTCTCTGTGTTACACTTTCCATCTCCTGTTAGAAAAGTAATATTACCTGCTCTACTATAAAGCAACATTCTTCAAACATGGACTGAACAGTTTACACGAACTGTCGGCAAAAATTTATAAAAACTTTTTTGGAAACATTTCAGGAAAATAGGTCTCGCATGTCTAACAGTTTTTAAAGCTCTTTTCAGTGTTGATAGAGGTGTCCTTTTTAACCTTTAATTAAATATAATGTGAAAAGTCAGCATCTTGATTATATCATTATTTTCTCTTCTGCTGAAATTTATAATATTGTTCTATGAAAACAACTTTTCATGAAAATAGGTCTCGCATGTCTAATAGCTCTTAAAGCTCTTTCTAGTGTTGATGGGGGTTTCCTTCCTAACCTTTTATTTGAAGTATTGTGGAAAGTCGACATCTAGATTATATCATTATTTTCTCTGTTGGTTGAAAGTTATAAAATCTTATTTTGAAACAATTTTTCAGGAAAATACGTCTTGCATGCCTTTTAGCTGTTAAGGCTTTTCGCAGTGTTGATGGGGATTTCCTTCCTAACCTTTCATTTGAAGTAGTGTGGAAAACAGCATCTTGATTATCTCATTATTTTCTCTTTCAGTTAAAATTTATAAAATATTTTTGGAAACAATTTTTCTAAAATTTTGATCTATATCTGAGCGCAACTCCCGTCGATCTAGACCGCAAAATGGAGACGCTAGGTCGACTCTGTCAAACAAACAAATACTTAAATAACTTCCACCCTCGTCAGTTTTATATATATATATATATATATATATATATATAATTCCAGGTGAAGAGGACTGAAGATTTTTACCTGAGTAGACGGTAGCGTATGTTTTTTATATTCAACTCTTAAATCTTTTAGAAAAAAAAATCAGTTGGAAATAGATTTGACTTACTAAATTTGGTACAAGGACGTACTTATACGGCTTGGGAGCGGTTGTAGAAATATATCAGGTGATTTATTTTATTTCTGAATTCTCTTATACTGACAGAGAGTTGGAGAGGAGGTAGCTAGAATTGAATAATTGATTGTTCCATTGCGTGTTCTTTTCAGATGTTGGAGGTCACCAGTGTGCGTGGTTTTTGGAAGTCGGGGGTCACCAGCGAAGCTGTAGAGAGATGATTTGTGGTTTTTAAATTGGCCATGTGTCATACATTACCGAACACCCTACAACTTACAGATTTTTCGCCATTAACAGAAAGTTGGAGATTGGAATTGGTGGATTTGTGGAATAATAAAAGTATACCTTTTGTATGTTTAAATTAGAAATTTATTAATAGAAAAGAATAACATGAATTGGTAGAAGTTAATGTTCATTGAGAATCAGTATTAAGTGTTATTAACATTGTAAAATTTTATTCTACATCTGAGCGCAACTTCCGTCGATCTAGACCGCAAAATGGAGACGCTAGGTCGATTCTATCAAACAAACAAATACTTTAAACAACTTCCACCCCCGTCACTTTTATAGATATAAATAACAATGTAGAATGTCTCTTTTAGATTAGGGAGAGGGTGAAGGGTAACATATATAGATAATAGAAAGTGGGTGATCGATTCTATATTATAATCAATACATAAACTGATCCCTGACTTTGTGGAGTGATAATATATGTAATGTTTTACCCATAATTTTAGCTTTCTGAAAAATTTCAAGGTGTCGTTAGCGTTCTAAAATTTTGATCTTCATCTGAGCGCAATTACCTTCGAGTTAGACTACAAAATGCAAACGTTAAGTCGAATGTCTCAAACAATCAAATACTTACACAACGTCCACCCTCGTCACTTTTATCGATATAGATATTTGCACTGAAAATAAATAAATGGAATTGAGGCCTGAAATGAAACGAATATAAAAGAAAATATTCTATAAAGGTGGAACGAATGTGTTGAAGATCTCCTTCTTACAAAGAAGGAGAGAAAATTATGATACTCAAAATATATGAAAATACCTGTAGGATAAAACTTCGAAGTCCGTTTGTACTGGTTTAATAGACTGTAAGTTATATTAACGACTTCGATTTTTTTTTTATGTGAAAATCAATTCCTAAACCTAAGCAAGGAGCTGAGAAAAGGAATAAATTCGTAAGAAACAAATAAAAAAAAAACCTTGTTGGACTGATATTTGAAATCCATTCTTATTTATGACAGAGAATGTTTGATAATTTCTCTTGAAGCGATGTGGTTCTACAGAAAGATAATTGAAATTTCCATAGACAGAACGAATAAATGTTAAAGAAAATGGCAACAGAAAAAAAGCATATACTTAATGTTGTGGGATCTCCGCTTTTTCTATGATAATCGACTCGACTTGAGTATACATATACTCCTGTCATAGAGAGAACCGTAAGAGATCCGTAGGTTACCGTAAGATACCGAAAGTTAACGAACGATACCGAAAGTTACCGAACGATTCCGAAGTTTCACAAAGAATACCCCGTCAGTAGTTAGAGTAGCTCTGAGCTCCACTCAACCAGAATAATATTACACAGCACCCGTCAGTTCCGACGTAAACATACTAATTCCAGCACGGCTTCACTTCAAAGACTTTATATATATATATATATATATTATATATATATATATATATTTTTTTTTTTTTTTTTTTTTTTTTTTTATAAGCGTTTCACCCCGAGCAAGGCATGTCACTGCCACTACTGTGCAGGGGGCTACGTAGAGAGGAGAAAGGCTGGTTAAATATAGGACATTTAAGAGGGTGGGTGATAGGCGGGTGAGGATACCGAGAATGAGGGTTGGTAGATGAGAGTGTTGTGAGAATAGTTTGGGAGTTAGTGTGATAGGAGGTGTCTATTGACCCTACATTTAAACACCTGGAGATTGTAACTGTCGGGAAAGCAGACTTGTGGAAGGGAGTTCCACAGGCGGGAGGCGCGAGAAAAGAAGCTGTTGGAGTAGAATTTACGGTTACATCTTATTTGTTTAACTGTAAAAGGGTGGGACCTAGTTGCTAATCTAGTATCTCGTGTAAATTCGTGCTTGGGCGGCACCAGTGATCTAAGCTCATCGGAGCAGAAGCCATGAAAGTACTTGTAGAAGAGGCACAGGGAAGCTACATCACGCCGGTGTGAGAGCGGCTGCAGCCGGTCTGCCAAGTTAGTATCAACCACGTTACAGATCCTCCTTTGTATTTTGTCAAGAAGCCCAAGGAGAGCAGCAGGGGCACCCGACCAGATATGGCAGCAATATTCAATACACGGGCGGATGGTAGATTTGTATATGTGCAGAATAGTTTCAGGTGGGAAAAATTTCCGGGCCCTGCACAGAGAGCCGACTTTCATAGCAGCAGATTTGGCAATGGATTCAATATAGTCATTCCATTTGAGGTCCGCCGAGAGTGTAAGGCCAAGGAGGCGTAGTATTTTACTCTCTGGGAGGCTAGCCTGTCCCATGCTAATGGGAGGTAGATGCGATAGTCTATGGTGGTTAGTTGATAACAGCTTTGTTTTGGAGGCATTGAAATTTACCAACCATTTCCTACCCCAGGTCACTACGGATTGGAGGTCCCTTTCCAGTGCGGCAGCGAGGTTCACTTTGTCGTCCAGACCTGGTTTCTGATCGATGCGGGAGTAGATTGTTGTGTCGTCGGCATACATGCCAACTTGGGATCTAATGGTGTCGGGGAGATCATTAATGTAGATCAGAAAGAGCGTGGGACCTAGGATAGAACCTTGAGGGACGCCCGCGTTCGTCTGGTAGTTTTGGGAGGCATGCCCATTTAATACCACCTTTAATGTGCGGTTAGAGAGGAAGGACTGGATGAGGTCAAACAGATGTCCAGTTATCCCATAGCTCCGCAGTTTGCACAGGAGGCCAGCATGCCAGACCCTGTCGAATGCTTTGGAGATATCCAAGGCAACGGTTCGGGCTTCACCATTCTTGTCGAGTGCCTGGTATATGTACTCGGTAATGGTCGTTAGCATATCAGCAGTAGACCTGGTGAAGCGAAACCCATACTGTTTGTCAGAGAGAAGCCCGTTGGTCATAAGGTGCTGAATCACCTCGGCGTTGATAATGGCTTCGAAAACTTTGCCAAAGATTGGAAGGAGACTAATAGGACGGTAATTGGCGGGGTCCGAGGGTTCGCCAGAATTCTTAAATATAGGTACTACGCAGGAGGACTTCCAACAGGCAGGAAAGCAGGAAGCAGATAGGCAGAGGTTATAGAGTTTAGAGAGGACAGAGGAGAGTTCTGGGGCACATTTCTTCAGTACTATGACTGGGATTCCGTCACCGCCGCTCGCTTTGTGTGGGTCAAGTTGCGCAATTATCTTGGCGACCAGCGAGGGCGAGATGAGGACGTTATTTAGTTGAGCCTTAGTTCTGGGTGGGAAGTCTGGTGTAGGTATTCCTAACGAGTCCAGTGTCGAATTGGTTGAGAATTTACGGGCAAAGCACTCAGCCTTGTCGGCTGGGGAGGTGAGAACTTCAAATTCATTGATTAGTGGGGGTATTGAAGTCTTGTTCCTGCTGAGCACGCTTTTGCAGAGACGCCAGTAATCTTTGGAGCCAAACTTAGAGGATGCTATGCGTTGCCTAATTCTGGTAGCAAACGCCCTCTTGGCTTCGTTCAGTACTTTTTTGCACTTGTTCCGTGCTGAGGTGAAAAGGCGCCTGTTTTGGTTCGACGAGCAGCTTCGATAGAGCCGGAAGAAATGGTTCCGGTGGGCAATAGCGGCCGAGCAAGCGGGTGAGAACCAGGGGGACGACATATCACCCCAAGCAAGCCGAAAACGCCACTGATGTGCAGGGGGCTACGTAAGAGTGAAAAGACTGGAAAAGAGAAAAACCGGGAACCACAACCTAAACAGGAAACAAGGGATGAGCCTCTTCACCTGTTCAATAGACGTGGGTGGAGTGTGAACCGGGCGATAGTTTAGTCAATCTACTCCAATTGAAAAAAAAATTAAATTAAATAAAAAAAAGAGTAAAATGATTGGAAAATAATATATATATTCCTTACTAATCGCATTCCTGGATTACTAACCTCCGTTCAAGTTTGTATCTTTACGTTTAATATAACTTATTTTTCTAAAACCCGGTGTGGGCGACAAAGGAAACCTCGCTGCCGAGCTTGAAAGGGATCTCCAATCCGTAGTGGACTGGGGTAGGAAATGGCTCGTAAATGTCAATGCTTCTAAAACGAAACTGCTATCAACTAACCACCATAGACAATCGCATCTACCTTCCATTAGCATGGAACAGGCTTACCTCCCAGAGAGTAAAACACTACGCCTCCTTGGCCTTACACTCACAGCGGACCTCAAATGAAATGACTATATCGAATCCATTGCCAAATCTGCCGCTGTGAAAGTCGGCTCTCTGTGCAGGGCCGGGAAGTTTTACCCGCCTGAATCGATCCTGCACATATACAAATCTACCATCCGCTCGTGTACTGAATACTGCTGCCATATCTGGTCTGGTGCCCCTGCTACTCTCCTTGGGCGTCTTGACAAAATACAAAGGAGAATCTGTAACGTGGTTGATACGGACTTGGCAGACCAGCTGCAGCCGTGATATGGCTTTCCTGTGCCTTTTCTACAAATACTTTCACAGCTTCTGCTCCGATGAACTTAGATCATTGATGCCGTCTAGGTACGAATTTACACGAGATACTAGATTAGCAACTAGGTCCCACCCTTTTACAGTAAAACAGATAATATGTAACCTGCTTTCCCGACAGCTACAATCTCCAGGAGTTTAAATGTCAATAGACACCTCCTATCACACTAACTTGCACCTATTCTCCCAACACTCTCACCATCTACCCAACCCTCATTATCGGTATCCTTACCCGCCTATCAACCTCCTTCTGACATTTCCTATATCTAACCATCATTTCTCACCACTTTCCCCTCTATGTAATCCCCTGCGCAATAGTGGCAGTGAAATGCCTTGCTTGGGGTAAAACGATTATTAAAAAAAAATATCTGTTTTCTTGTTCATTATTCTGTGCGATTCCTCAGCCGGGACCCACAACATTTAGGAATGAGATAAAGGCAGTTGAAATTCCTTGGACAAACAATGAGAAAGGGAGGCTTAGAAAGCTTAACCCTCTCAGCGAATATTGAGGACAAGATAGATTGAGGAAGACTGCCAGATCATTACCTGATGAATGCGTGGTAATGGATACAAAGGTTTACTGAGAGAAAAACAGAATGCAAAAGAGTTTAAACGATACCCGATAACGAATCCTAAATAGGAAACAATTGATTAATTAAGAGTATAGAGTTGAAGTAAATGATATAAAAGGCGAGAAATTCAGTCATATCCAGCAACTGCGGAGAGCTCTCCATTCCCATTCAATAAGGAGAGTGGGAACCAGACAATCGAAAAACCTATCTATTCATTCTAAAGTTAATATATAAATATTAAATAAAATTTGAGATTTAGACGTTAGAAGTATAATGTGGAAATAATTCTTTGTTGGGACGCCAGCGCCTATTCGGCTATAATGGACTATTCCATTACTATGTAAACTAATGGTGGCATCTACGTAGGAGAGTGTGCCGAGCAGCCGATCGACAAGTCAGTCGTAGACTTCCGGTGACGACCCGGAAGTACCCATTGCTCATACTACGTCTTACGACGGTTGAGACGATTAACCTTTATTCTTGTATTGGATACTAATAACCTTTGTAAATACTATTTTCACGGAATACAACAATTCACCTATTCCTGTTGTTGAGTTATTCTTACTCACGACATAACATTCTTAAAACCCAATTCTGAAGAAGAAAAAAGAAAAACCTGAATAAAAAAAAAAGCAAAAGGTTTGTGCTCATCATTGTTGCCATTTGTACGACGTTTCGGCCGTTGTACGCTCCGGTCTTCTTCAGATGCTAAGAATTTGGAAGTGAACCCTTTATTACAATCACTGGAGTATATTTCTTATTTCCTTGCTTAGAGCCCCTTCTGGTAGTCATGGGTTATCTCCCTCTAACCCTGTAAGTTACTTGTTCACCACTGCTGTAGCTTGGTATTGAACTCACAACTCTTTGGGAGAAGTGACAGGAACTAACCAACGTCTATATTCACAATGACATGTCTTCTTAAGAAAAGAACAACTAAATTTTTAGGACTTATAAACCTAATGTTCAGTAACCACGTTTTGTACCAGAAATCATATTGCAATTTTCTGATGTCTTCTCTACTATTTTTAATGGCAACGAAGATGAAAACAGTAGTCCGAAAAAATGTAAATATTGTAACTAGTACATCATCTCAGAAATATAGACAAGTTTGGTCGAGTTTATGCTTGAGGCAAAAGATCAATACTAGTCGATTTTTAAATAAAGGATGGTAGTGATTATTCGTGTATTTGACTAGTCATTTTTGCGGAGGTGTTAACCCTCATGCAGGCGGGAAGTCAGCGATTTGTAGAATTTAACTAGCAGGGCACTATGAGCTAAGATCCCCATTGACCAAAATGAAGAGAAATTGAACAGTACCAACCTTTGACTACTTCTATATGATATTTTTAAGCGCAGTTTACATGTGACACAAGGCTAAAAATATGGGGCATCCAGTAAGGATTGAACTTACTTCTTCTTCTATGTGCCCTGTCTTTTCAGGAAGTAGGTGATCATGGCTCTCCACATCTCCCTGTCCCTGGCGGCTCTTAACGCGCTTTCTCCAGTTACACCACGCAACCCTCGTTCCGTCATCCACCTGAGCAGGTCCTTGAAATATGCTATTCACTGCCTTCCAGTGTCTCTTTTCCCCTCTATCTAGCCTGTTAGTATCAGGTTCTCCAAGACCTTTTTTTTCATTGCATGTCTCAGGAACTTCAGCTGTCTCTTCCTGATGTTCAGTATTAATTTTCTTTTCGTTTCCATCCTTTGCAAAACCTCATCATTGCTCACATGCTCGATCCATGATATTCACAGCATCCTTCTGTAGAACCACATTTCAGCTGCTTCAAGTTTTTCCTTCATCTTTGATGATATTGTCCCGCATTCACTTCCATATTGAAGAACCGACATCACATAGCAATGCAGTGCTCTCTTTTTTGTTACTAGCGAAATTGTCCTGTGTCTTACTACTCTACACAGCTCATGGAATGCATCCTTGTGCTTTTGGATCTCAAAAATATAAATATATAGAAACTACTGTGACCAAAAAGTGAGGGTTCACTTTAGGTATTGTTAGTAATATGGAACTGATCCCCACATTATATCCAGTATGCTTCTGTAGAACCACATTTCAATTGCATCAAGTTTTTCCTCCATCATTCACTGCCATATTGAAGAACTGACAACACATAGCAATCCAGGACTCTTTTTTGTTACTAGCGAAATTGTCCTGCTTTTTAATACTTTACTCAACTTCTGGAATGCTTCCTTCGCCATACTAATTCGCCTTCGGATCTCTGTGTCGCACTTTCCGTCTTCTGTTAAAACACTTCCCAGGTATCTAAGTTTTTGTACCTGCTTGATTTTAGTATCCCCCACCTGTACTTTGCATTTTGGGCTGCCCTTTTTGCTGATAACCATACTACGCAATTGTAATGAATTCAGCGAGACAAGTTTGCTAAGCATTACACCACGTCGAAGTGTCAACTACTGGATAAATACGTCCCATGAAATGATAAATCAAGTAAACGACAATGGAGAACTATCAAATCACTCATTAAAAAACAAGCAATGAAATGGGGCTACGTTTGTCAATCGGGTTTAGGAGAGAGAAAAAGTTTTAAAATAAATATCGAGTGTAACGAAATTGAAATAAGCTGATGAAATCTAGGGTCAGTCGTATTTTCGCCGTTATTTATAACCGAATTGTTAATAGATCTCCCCTTTTGTATATGATAATGGACTCCACTGAGTATAGATATACGCCTGTCATAGAGAGAACAGCAGTTGAGAGTTGAGAGAAATCGTAGAGATCCGTTATAGTTATCGGGAGTACCAGAAATGTTACGTAAGTTACCGAGAGATCCCGAAGTTACCCAGCGAAGAACGAATCAGAAGTCAGACTAGCTCTGAGCTTCACTCAGCTAGAATTATATACACGGATCTATTATTCCTAATGACTTCACTTCAAGACTTGTATATATTTATTTCTTACTAATAGTATTCCTGGATTTATTACTAATACTACGTTCAACATAACCTACTTTTCTATCTCAATATCTGTTTTGTTGTTCATTATTTTGTGCGGTTTCTCACTCGGAATCCACAACATATATATATATATATATATATATATATATATATATATATATATACATACACACACACACACACACACATATATATATGTGTATATATATATATATATGCGTGTGTTTCTGTGTGTGCGTGCGCGTAGTAGGCATGTTCTTGCGAGTGTGCGTGTGTGTATGCATTTGTTTCAGTAAACGATAGCACAAAAAATGCCTTTTCTTGCCAGAGAGCAATATATATTGTTGTGGGATCTCTCCTTTGTATATGATAATGGACTCGACTGAGTATACATATACTCCTGCCATAGAGAGAACAGCTGCCATAGAGTAATCGTAAAGCTCTGTTAGAGTTATCGGTGAGTAGCGGTGTTGATACGTAAGATATCGTGCGATACCGAAGTTACCCAGAGATTATCGGATCAGAAGTCAGACTAGCTCTGAACTCCACTCATCTAGAGTAATATACACAGATATACTATTTTCAACGATTTCACTTCAAGACTTGTATATATTTATTTCTTACTAATAGTATTTCTGGATTTACTAACCTGCGTTCAAGTTTGTATATTACGTTCAATATAAACTACTTTTCTGTCTCAATATCTGTTTTGTTGTTCACTATTTTGTGCGGTTCCTCACCCGGAATCCACAACAGATACAATGCTTCGACGTGTCATAATTAGGCGTCCATTGATTGGCTAAAATGGTTTATCTATTGATTATTGGGATATATCTTGTGAAATCTGTTATTGTTCTTTTTGTTGGAATTGGTGCTTCACTACCAGATCACGAAATGACAGTAACATAAGTATAAATAAGTACTATGTGCACTGCGCCACCGTCCCGAAGGACGTTAGTGGTGTATTTTTGGAGCCTTTTACATTCAGTCTCAGATAGTTTTCTAAACTAGTTTTCTTTGTGGCTTCGTACCACTTGATATTGAAAATTTCTAATCTCAGATATAAAATACTAAAAATATCAAAGTATTAAAACGTACAAGGTCTCTTTTGGTAGAATGAATATTAATTTTGGAGATAGATATTAATTATACAACTTACATGAAGATAAATTGTTAGTTACTTTTTACGTAAAAATAGATTTTACATTATTTCAAATAATAAACCGTACAATGGTAAATCGTAAATTTATATTTTATAATTATGTTTCAAATGTCTTCTTTAGAGGCACATCGACTGCTATCAGTAGTTATCAGTAAAAAAAAAGAAAAGACAAAGGTGCCCAAAATACCAACTACAAATTCGGGATACTGAAATCAGACAGGTGCAGAAATTTAAATACCTGCAAAGTATTCCAACAGAAGAAGGAAAATGCGATATAGAGATCCGAAGGCAAATTGGCATTACGAAGGATGCATTCCAGAATCTAATTAGAATATATAATTGGAGTAGATATCGCCCGGTTCACACTCCACCCACGTCTATTGAACAGGTTAAGAGGCTCATCCCTTGTTTCTTGTTTAGGATGTGGTTTCCGGCTTTCTCTTTTCCAATCTGTCTCACTTTGGTTTCTTTTTTTTTTCTTCAGTTGGAGTAGATAGATCTATCTATCGCCCGGTTCACACTCCACCCACGTCTATTGAACAGGTTAAGAGGCTCATCCATTGTTCCTTGTTTAGGATGTGGTTCCCGGCTTTCTCTTTACCAATCTTCTCACTTTTTTTTCAATTGGAGTAGATAGATCTATCTATCGCCCGGTTCACACTCCACCCACGTCTATTGAACAGGTTAAGAGGCTCATCCCTTGTTCCTAGTTTAGGATGTGGTTTCCGGCTTTCTCTTTTCCAATCTTCTCACTTTGGTTTCTTTTTTTTTTTCTTCAGTTGGAGTAGATAGATCTATCTATCGCCCGGTTCACACTCCACCCACGTCTATTGAACAGGTTAAGAGGCGCATCCCTTGTTCCCTGTTTAGGATGTGGTTTCCGGATTTCTCTCTTCCAATCTTTTCACTATTACGTAGCCCCCTGCACATCAGTGGCGTTACCGCCTTGCTCGGGGTGATACGATTAAAACAAAAAAATATTAAGAGACAGGAAAATTTAGCTGGAAACAAGGAAGAGTATACTGGATTGTTGTGCGATGTCTGTTCTTCAATATGGCTGGACACTTTCATCAAAGAAGAAGGAAAGACCCGAATAAACCGAAATGTGGTCCTACAGAAGGATGCTGAGGTTACCAGGGACGGAACACGCGAGCAACGACGAGCTTCTCGAAAGAACGGACACGAGAAGGAAACTTATGCTTAACATCAGGAAAAGGCAGCTGAAATATTCTGGAACATATAATTAGGAAGGAAGGCTTGGAGAATCTGATGCTCACGAGGCGGATAGAGGTAAAGAGAGAAAAGGGAAGGAACGCACGACTTACTTGATAGACATGAGCAGATGGATGGCGGAGCGAGCATTGAGTGTAAGAAAAGTAAAAGGGGCATTAAGAGCGAAAAGGGATAAAGAGACGTGGACGAATATGATCGCCTACGTCCTAAAGGGACACGGCACATAGAAAAAGAAATATGTTTAAATGTAAAATAATTTGTACAAAATTTTGCATTCAACTACAAATATATTGTGCAAAAATTTATACTTTCAGAGCAAATGTGTCTTTTTCAGATATACAGGTTGTCCATAAGTTCGTGTGCAGTTTAAAAATTTATAACTTTATTTGCATTTGCGATAGAAATAATTTGTAAAAAGGATTAGAAAAGAAGTAAATCTATATTTTTTAAGGTTTTATTTAAATTTTATTTAAATTTTATTTAAGTTTCCACATGTCCGCCATCATTAGCAATACAAAGGGTAATACGATTTTGCAGTTCACGGAAAACATTTGCCAACTGATTTACAGTAATGCCTGAAATAACATTAGTTATTTTAGCTTTCAAATCTTCTAATGAAATAGGTTTGGTGGCATATACAATTGTTTTTACATGTCCCCATAAGAAAATCTAATAGAGTCAAATCTGGCGAACGTGGAAGCCAACCGCTTCCGATTTATCTGTTTTCTTATATTAAAATTGCTGCAAATTTTGTGGTAAAGAATTATTAAATAACTGTACTTAAAATTAGGAACATTAAATTTTATAACATATTTACGGATTGTTTCTATCACAAATACAGATAAAGTTGTAATTTTTTAAAAATTGCATTGACTTTATCCTTGACAGACGATACAGCGTATCCATAAAGTGGACTTTCTGGACACCCTGTATCGTCTGTCAAGGATAAAGAAGTACTTCGGATAATTTTACTATAAAAATGTCACAGTATATATGCTATAAAAAGCATTTTTAGTAATATTTTTAATAAATATCTTGCTGGTATTTTTCCCATGAATATATATATCTTTATATAGTGTTGGAGTTTTGATTTTTTGTTTGAGTATACATTACGTTTTGATTCTTTTAAGTTTTATCGACGCATACACACTGTTGTATATTTTAAAAGGGTTATAAAAGACAAGGAGGTACTCGAGTGAAAGAACAGCAACATGTGTGTAGATGAAAGAAGAGAGGTTTATTGTAAGGCGAATACGCTACGGCAAGACAGGGAATCTGATGGCAGGCAAGTACTTGCGGAAGCAAGTCACAGGTACCTTCTGTGTTCACTATATACGGTTACTAATATAATCAGTTCACGTAGGCGATAGGGAGTATGGGACACTCCATCACAACACACACACACACACACACACACACACACATTTTCTTATACTTGGTCACTTGTGTATGGGATATTTTTAACGTTGTAAAAATTCTTTATTTGTTCTGTATTCACTCGGATATATATATATATATATATATATATATTCAAAACTAATCCTAAAACCTGACATGAATATGCCTTTTTCCTAAAATGAGATTACGGAAAAAGACTTTGTTATTTAGCTTTCGGGATATACTGAGTAAGTGAAACATTTTACATATTTACAATTTATTTCAATCTATCTATCTATCTCTCTCTATCATATATATATATATATATATATATATATATATATATATATATATATATAAATATTACGGAAATTAATGAAGGTTAACGAAACTTGGTTATAAACAACCGACAATTTGAAATGATTTGTTTGAACATTATTTTTGATCGATACTCGTATTTAAGTAGATATTCTGTTTTCAATTAAACAGTATTATATATTTATATCTACCGGCCTGATTATTTTAAAAGAAATTTCTATTACGAAAATGTGTGTCATTCGAAAGGATTCGAACCTGCGACATAGGGGTCTCAAGTTCGAATCCTGCCGAATGACACACATTTTCGTCATAAAAATTCATCGTAAATAATCAGGCCGGTAGATATAAATATATAATACTGTTTAATTAAAAACTGAATATCTACTTAAATATGAGTATCGATTAAAAATAATATTCAAACAAATCATTTCAATTTATCGGTTGTTTATAACCAGTTTCGTTAATCTTCGTTAATTTCCGTAACATGATGATTCTCGTAAATAATCAGACCGGTAGATATAAATATAAAATACTGTTTAATTAAAAAACAGAATATCTACTTAAATACGAGTATCGATAAAAAATAATGTTCAAACAATTCATTTCACACACACACACACACACACACATATATATAGGTCATTTTCGTTTGATTGAAATGCTTGCTATGTACATGAAGACTGTGTGCATAAAGAATTTAATCTTTGCTCTCAAGAATCATATTAATTCATTTATCCTTTGATAAAATTCGAAAATCTTAATGAAATAAACGTTCTCATTTCTCCCAGGTCTTTTCAACAGAATTAGAGTTTTATTTGTGGTTTCTTTGTGAGGATTGGGTTTCCTGCTTCCTTTTAATGTAACTACAAATTTATACCTCTAACATCTCTACCTAAACTTTGTAATATTTTTCACTATTTATTTATAGTTCTATAATAGAAGTACCTTTCTTCCTGCTCACCTTCCTCGTCGGTCGTTTGAACAGAAGTAGAGTTTTATACCTTGGTTCCTGTTTAAAAGTAAGCTTCCGTTTTCGTCTCTTCTTTTTCAAGCTTTTTCACTCTCAGGAGCACCCTTATACGTTTGTGGCTTTATCGTCTACTTCAACTCTATATTTCTAATATCTCTGCCAAAAAATCTGAAATTTTATTTACTATTTGTTTATTTAATTTTCCCTGCAATAAGAGATAGTGTCATTTATTTTACAGTGAAAATTTCTCTCCAGTATTTGAGGTGTAATGTTTGTTTTCTGCTGAGGATTGGATATCCGGTTACCTATAAGGTAGATATTTACCTTACTCCCCCACAATATTTATTTACATTAAAAATACAAATTATAGCACAAGGCCGAAAAAGGAAGGGGTAGAAGGTGGTACACACTTAACTATCCTATACCTAGCTAAACACTATCACGACCCATTTACTCATTGCAATTTGCTCAATCACCAAAAGAACCCATTCATCACCTCCCAATCCTTCATACACCACAATACCACATATTTACAAGAGGTACCTAAAAACGGGGGAAAAACCCATGACAATAAAAATGTATTTATATACCTTACTTCCCCACAGGAGCCAGATGTGACATAAGGTCTTTTTAAGGTGGGGAACCCGACCGAGTACGGACGGGCACAGTAACAAAAATTCTCCAGCCCGTTGAGCTGTCCCCAGTGACGAGCACCTGGTCCACCCCCCTGCTGCAATAGGGTGGCGCGGCCTCGAGACACTGTTCCCCGGGACCGGGCATCTACTCAGTATAATTTTTCTCAGAAGCAACCCTGTCTTAGCGGAGGGAGTTACAAATGAGCTGCACTCTGTCTTCGACAGTTTCTTCCAAAAGCTTCCAAATTCTGCCCTCCTAACAGAAAATATCAATTCGCCACTTTTTATGTACACTCTTCTCTCTGATCTTCTGAACAGGAGTAGGGGTTTATCCCTCGCTTCTTAGTGAAGAAGTGATTTTGGGTTTCTTATAAAGTCTAACCTAATTCTGTACTTCTAACGAAATACATAGGTTCGCCTCCCACCTTATTCACACTCCTCAATGAATTTTTGAGCAGAGGTAGAGGTTTATTTTACCCTCCCCCACCACTCCCTTAGCGAGTCTGCTTCTTGATTTCACCGTTTTTCTGGAATGTACGGATCTTCCTAACATTGTTTATTATTTTGTTTTAAAAAATTTGTTGTATTTTTAGTTTGTTTTTGGGTTCACCCCCTCCTATCATTAAATCCTTCATTAAATGTTTTCAATTTTAAATTATATATTATATTGTATATAAATGCATTTTTATTGTTATGGGTTTCCCCCCTTTTTTAGGTGCCCCTTGTAAATTTGTGGCATTGTGGTGTATGAAGGATTAGGAGCTGACGGATGGGTTCTTGTGGTGAATGTGTAAATTGTAATGCGTGATTGGATCGTGATAGTGTTTAGCTAGATATAGGATAGTTAAGTGAATACCACCCTCTAACCCTCCTCTTTTCGGCCTTGTGCCACAATTTTTATATTTTTACAAAAATAAATATTGAAGTAGAGGTTTATTGCTTATTTCCTGTTTAGGATTGTGTTTCTTTTTCCCTGTAAAGTCTTTTTTATTCACTTATACTCCAATTAACCCCTGACATCTTAGTGGCATTATCAAATTAAAACCACAGAGAACAAGTTATTACATCCGTGTCTGAAATATTTTCTCTTGAAAAATGTTGTGGGATCTCCCACTTTTGTACATGACAATGGACTCAACTGAGTGTACATATAACCTTCCATATAGAGAACAGGAGTAGAAGATCTTTTTTTTTAATCATTTCACCCCGAGCACATATATATATATATATATATACAGAAAAAATCTCAAGCGAGTCAAAACCTACCGCGGTTTCACACTACGGATCGTCAGGGCAAATGTATTTATTTTTGTGAGGTTACAAAAAATGTGGCACAAGGCCGAAATTGGGGATGGGGAAGGCTGGTCATCATCTGTCCTAGTTTAACTTAGCTATTCACTTTCATCGACCCTGACACTCTTACAATAAACCTTACACCATAATACCACATTTTTACTTACCATTCTAACCACGACCACCATAATACCTCAGCTGCTCTATGTGGTCCTACTTAACTCCCATATGTACAATTTTGAGTGGAGGGCATGGGCAGAAAATAACAACATTAAAATATCCCCAATGGTTTTATACAATGAATAAACGATATATACAAGAAACTAAACAAAATCGTATTAGTAATAAAAGCCCCCCACTACTCTAACAAAGTGACAGCAAAGTCACTTCCCCGGACGAAAAATAATGCGTGGCTTAAGGAATATAATAACTACATTTATCCAATCAGCAGTTACTCACACAATCACTCACACATTTAAACACCACAACGAAAACGAAAAACATACTTGAAAAACAACGAAAGACGCCACGCATCCACCGGAGAACTACTATTGCTGAACACCTAAAGTGGGAAGGGATGGGGATTAAATTAAAAGAAGACTGGGGACAAAAAAATAAAAAGGGGCAATGAGCACTCATAACCTAGCTAAGTTAACTTTAAAGCGTAAAACAGAAAATCAAATGCTTCCTATTCTAACCTAACAGGGAAGGGGTGCACATGTTGTGCCCAGCACACCTAATATCCTGATGCCTAACCAGCATCAAACAACCACTCCAGGTCAGCACCTTTCACTCGACAGAAACGCGCAAGACTCACCCACCTTTTGCCAAATTCAGATGGAGTGAGTCGTTTCCTTTCCGTCCTGATCTTGACTTTAAGCTGATGCTTAAAGAACAAGATCAGTTGGGAAGAGGTAAACTTCACATCACCATAGAATTCCTTCTGTCGCGTCGTCCAAATCACGACTCGCATAACACCTAGTAAGCAAAAGAGCACATAGTGGTCAGCCCTAGATAACGGAGGCACGACATTGCTACGAACAGAACTAGCCTCAAGGACAAAGAACTTTCCACGCAGGATACGAACCATGAGATCTTCAAGAAACTTACACAACGGAGCAACAACACTGCAGTGGAAGAAGGCATGATCGACGGTTTCCGTCGACAGCCCACAACGCACGCAGGTTGATTTCGCTGTTAGGCCCGCTGCCTTAAGCCTCTTGCCTACCCAGAGGGCCTTCCGGATCATCAGCCAGGTGAGTGATCGTTAGTGAGGCATTTCAACCCAGGCGCCCAAGGCCATATGGAGCGAGCCTCCTGCTTCGTAAGCCCGAGCTCGCCAATTAGTTCATCTTGAACGGCCCCCCTAACTAACAACCGATATAATGCCCTAAGAGACAACGCTTGGGCGTTGGAGAGGCCATTCGTAGCCCGCAAGAGAAACTGGAGAGCCAAACGACATTCTTTATAGAAAGAGCACTCGCCACGAGGAGTACGGCCGGCCTCCTCCTCCGACAAATGCACACTTCTCAAGGATGGAAAGTTTTTATGGACGTCCTCTTTAACGAGGCCGCCGTTCTCATCCGCCAGCATACACATTCGATCCAGGAATCTAATGCGAAGCGTGTGTTGACGAATCTCAACGCTAGGCATGCCCAGACCGCCCTCAGACGGATGAAGGTAACAGAACTCGCGACGCACCTTGGGAGACTTGCCTTCTCCCCAAAGGAAGGAGAACAAGAGCTGTATTAGTCCCAAACGAATGGCACACGGGAGAGGAAGTACGGAAAGTCGGTAAAGGAGAATCGGGTAGATGTGCGAGGCACATACTTCCGCCCTCCCTTTTAAGGAAAGATTCCTCCGAGTCCACAGACGAACTGCGCCCTCGGCCTTCTCTCGAACCTCCGACCAATTCATTTCCAACTGGAGATCAGGACCGAAAAAGACGCCGAGAATCTTGATCGGCCCGTCCGTCCAGAGGAAAGGTCCGAGAAGAGAAACTCCCTTCCACGCACCCAATCGCAAGCCAACAGACTTATCGCGATTGATCTTGGCCCCTGTCACCGTCTCATAGCATCTGATTTCTTTGCTAACTTCGTCAATCTCGGCTTTGCTCGACACAAAAACCGAAACGTCGTCAGCATAGGCGGAGTACCTGGCCGAGGTGGTAGCACCAGGTAGGGAAATTCCGCGAAGGACCGGATTCGCCTTTAACTTGCGAAGGAATGGCTCCAACGCAAGAACGTACAGCAAAGGCGAAAGTGGACAACCTTGACGAATGGAGAGAGATAATGTGAAAGGCTTCGATCTTACCCCATTCACTTCCACCAGCGCACCGGGGGACTCATACAGCAGTCGGATCCAGGAGCGAAAGTACGGCCCGAAACCGGCGGCGGAAAGGACAGACTCCAAAAACCGATGGTCAACCCTATCGAATGCCTTGGACTGATCCAAATTGATCAGCGCGGCTTCAGTGTCGCTTTTCTCAATGATCAGGCGTACCAAATGAAGGTTGTCCTGAATAGTCCTGCCCTTCACAGCACAAGTCTTCTCGGGGCCAATCAGACTAGGGAGGACAGCCTGCAAACGGCTAGCCAAGATCTTGGCAAAAATCTTTAAGTCAGTATTTAACATCGTTATAGGCCGATAATTATCTATGTCACCCCCACCGTCCTTGCTCTTGCGAAGCAATTTGATTGCACCCCTGGTGAAGCGTCGAGGTATAGACCCCTGCTCCATCCAGTTGTTATAAACAAGAGCCAACAGAGGAACAAAAACGGACGACTGCCTCAAGTACAGTTCGTAGGGAAGAGCATCCAATCCTGGAGTTTTGTCCCGGCCAACCAATTTCAGCGCATCCCAGATTTCCGACTCTGTTATGGGCCCCTCGCACCCAGCCGCTTCAGCCGCCTCGAGGCGGGGAAAGTCAGCCAAATAGGTATCGACCTGAGTCGAGCTCAGACCGGGCTCCCTGGTTAAAAGATCCTGGAAGTAATCCCGAAAAGCCCCACATATACCCACGTTTGTGGTCACGGTACGTCCATCCGGCAATGTGATGTCCTTGATATGCCGATTGACTGCTCGCCTAGCTTCTTCTGCGGCCATATTCGTTGCCTCAGAAGACATTCTTTTTAACCTAGCCCTAACTACCAGAGCTTGATCCTTCTTGATAAGCAAGGAGGCCAGCTCGGCCCTAGCTAAGGCTACGTCCCCACTATTACGGGATTTCACTGCCCGATCGACTTTCTTTCCTACTGCCGTTTGCGCCGCTAAATTAGCTAAGTTGAGCCGACGGCTATAGTCGGCAGCAAACGACCTAAGTTTGGATTTTAGTGTGTCCCACCACTTATTCCCAACCACAGCCCCCGTCAGTTCCCGCTTTAGTGTTAGTAAAAGCTGGTGCTGGAAATCTTGGCTATCAAATAATGACGCGTTCAATTTCCAGTAGCCAGCCAACTTAACCTTAAGCTTATCTAAGTTTACACGAACCCGGACGAGCCTATGATCCGTGTTAACTATCGAATGGAAACTTGGACAACCTAAGAGCCCTACGTCGACTCTCCTAACTAGGACTCGGTCGAGGTAGCTGGCGCGTACCTTCGAATCCGAACTGCCCCTATTAGTCCAAGTCCACACTACCTCCCGGGGGTGTTCATTTCGGTACTTATCGACAAGATCATTCCTGTCGAGAAATTCCCGAAATGGTTTCACATCCGGGTTGTTAGTACCCGATCTTTCTCCTATCCGATCTTTCTCAGGGTCAAGGACGGCATTCCAATCCCCCGCTAAAATTACCCGCCTCGATGTTCCAAAGAACGACTCGAGCTGCCGAAACAAAGCAGGACGCTCCGTATGGACATTGGGCGCATAAACCCCAATGAGCCGAAAAGACTTCTCCTTTATGGTAATATCCAGCACACAAATCCTGCCCGCTGGATCCGCGAAGACAAGCGCACACACCGCACCCAATGACTTGCTCACTAGCCAAGAAACTCCTCTAGAACGACCATCAAAACATGCTGAATAGAGATCGTAATCCCTAGACAGAATGCCCTCATAGTCGCCAGCTAAAAACCGGGTTTCCTGTAGACAACAAACATCAACCCCGAGGCGCTGGAGATCATGAGTGAGTCTCACCCTTCGAGACTCTGACCTCAGCCCCCGGGCATTCATACTAGCTAACCAGAGAGCCATTATCAGTCCGATTAGGGTTGAGGAACTGTTCCGAACATGTCCGGTGACAGGACACCGACAGCCCGTCCCATTGAGCCTAGACCCATTTCACTTTTAATAGTGCCATCATAGGACAGGCCGCCAATGTCCAGGGGAAAGGTTAATTTCAAAGCTCTGTAAAGGGAGGGGTGAACATAAATAGGGGTCCTCCCCGAACAAAACTGTTGTAAATTTTGTTGGTCCTCGTCATGAAAGTAAGAAAGGGGAGGGTCCGTAGCAAATGAATCATTTGCCTCCCCAAGCATAGACCAGATCTGTCGCGTTCCTGCTCCAGATCGCACGACAGTCAGGATCCTTTTTGCATTTGGAAAATTCCTCGGGTCTTCGACGTCTTTGTCATACAGTTTTTGAAATTTCAGCAAAGATTTTAAACGCTTAGAATGGCTGATAGCCTTTTGTGCAGTATCTTCAGATATTCGACAAACGTCCTCACCCAGATTGAAGGGTGGTTTCACCTTTTTCCTTTTTTCCTCCCCCGACGCCGCTTCAGGGCTTCTTTGCCTCTTACTTTTGTGAGGAGAAAGAGAAGGAGTAGGTGTTGGGGTGGGAGTGGGCGAAACATCAGGAGAAGTAGGAGTAGAAGGGACACGAGAAGGGACTGGGGATTGATTTTTATGGAAGGTTATTTTTGATGGGGAAGAGATCAGAGACTTTGTCATGGGAGGAGGGGCCATGGTTTTTTTCCGGGAGGGAGAAGACGGGGCGGAGACGGAAGAGTGGGAAGATTCTAATTTTGTTGTTTTCTTTTTCTCTAGATCTTTTTTTAGGTTTCTAAGCTGTACAATTTTCTCCCAGTTGGGTTCGGCCTGTTTTTGTACATCGCTTAATGGCCTGTCCTGATGAACCGCCGGGATGTCGCCCTTAGAGCTGCCAGAGGGAGTGGGACTGTCGGTGTCATCCCTAGGAGTTTCAGGAGACTGAGGCACCGCTGCTCGGCTCTTCCCTTTGCCTCTAACAAAGACATGCCATACTCCCTCATCCTTGTCTACACTTGCAGCAGGCTTCGGAATTTGGGAGGATGGGGGCCGAGACACACCCGGTGTTTGTGAGACACTGGGCCGTGCCGCTACTAGGCCCATTACAGGCGTTGCGGAACTACGGTTGTCAGGCTTAGGGGTATTCTTCTCTGGGCAGGAAGAGGACAGTCTGCCCACACTTCCAGCAAGTTGGTTTTCGGCCGGTCACTATGACCGGCATTTTCAGGCCGCAGTAATCCAAGCAGTTGGGGATGGACACGAAGGCTTCTCGATCGATCATAATGTCGAATGTCCATCCCCCGATCAGGTTGTCGGAAGAGGCTGCCAGTATTTGGCCATATTTTTTAAAATACGAAGCCAGGTGTTCGCCGGCAACCTGAGGAGGCACCTCATATACTGCTATCCTGGTCCTCCTTCGGCCTTCATATTCTGTTCTAAGAATAAGATCATTCAATATTAGCTACTTGCTGACTGCTTCCATACAATCTTCTGGTGTGGGCAGCAGTACGTCCCACATGAAAAACCCGGTCCTTTTATTACTCTTTGGGGCTTAACCCCTAGGGACACCAGTGTTCGGATCACTGTGTCTTTCGTGGAGCGATAAATTTTGCGCGCACGCTTGTCCACCACGAAGACCGACACCATTCGCTTTTCAAACTTCTGTAGTTCCTGGGGGTTTTCCAAAAGTCCGTCATCTTTCAAAAGATGGTCGAAACCTTTAGACCTCTCCAGAAACTCCGCCCTTTTCTGATACATATAGGTGGGGACTTCCAGCAATCGGGCGACTCCTCGGCCTCAGCATCTTTGTTATTGTTTTTGGCATTCTTCACTTTGTCATTGTTTGCAACCTTTTGGCCGTTCTCGGCCACCATCTTTTTGGTCTCATTGTTTGAATCATTTAGAGAGGGATAGGCCTCTTTATTTTTATCAGGCGGGCCCTTTCCGGGCGGGTCAAATATTAGTTTTCTTTTAACTGACCGACTTGAGTCGGCCATATTTATATTTACTTATCGTAATCAATATATATATATATTTTTTCCCGTAATTAATAGAGGAATGGAGAGGGGTAGGAAAAACGGGGAAAATGGTGGGGAGGGGTAAATAGATATGATACAAAAATTAACCTCACAAAGTAATGGCAAGAACAACAATAATTACAAAATTAGCCTATAACGGCAAATACAAATTGAAATAACAAAGCGGCTTTAGAATAAAAATGCCTTTAGCGGTAAAATTCAACTCTTAAAAATATAAGAGAAAAAATAGCCTTAAATGGCAACAATTAACCTCTTGAGAGGATTAGCAAAGCAAACACAAATAGTCGCCTAAAAGGCGATAAACGTTAATTAACTTTACACCAAGGAAAAATAGACTTTACACTATTACAAAAGACTTAAATACGAAAATTTACAAAGAGTCGCCTGAAAGGTTACATCAAGAAAAGAAAATAGGGGGAGGGTCTAAAAATAAACGTTAATAGGTTTCAATAAACCTGAAAAAAAAACTTGTTACAAAGAATAAAGTTACTAACTATGCAAGAAAAAGAAATAAATCAAACAAAATGTGCGAAGAGACGCCTAAAAGCTACTCCCGCTAAAGAAAACTGGGGAGGGGCTAAAAAAAAAGAAAAGTTAACGAGGAGAAAAAAAACACTAGGTGAACAGTTTCTTATCAACAAATAAAACTAAAAAAAAATGCTGGTAAAAAAATAGTTTTTAAACAAAATTAAATATGGCACTTAAGGCCAAACTGATATTGAAAACAAAGAAGAAAAACGAAAAGAATAAAATCCAAACGGTCGACCTAAACAAAAACAAATATGGCCGCCAAAAATACGAAACTAAAAACAAAAAGCTAGAAAAGTAAAAATAAAAACGAAAAGAATAAAGTAAATAAACGAAAAGAAATAAATAAAATTAAACTTATCGGTTCAAAAAAGTCCTTTCTTTTAAAATAAAGTCCAAATAAGTGATTAAGTTTCTTTTTTTTTTCTTTTCCAACAAAAAGTCAGACACACGCCAAACCAAGGTCAGGTAAGTCCGAAATGAACAGGCAAGTCAAAAAAAGAACTTCTATGAACTTCCCGGATCGTCAGGGCAAATGTATTTATTGTACAAAAGTACAAATACGGCACAAGGCCAAAATGGGAATGGGGAAGGCTGGTCATCCTCTGTCCTAGTTTAACTTAGCTATCCACTTTCGTCGACCCTGTCACACTTACAATAAACCTGACACCACAATACCACATTTTTACTTACCTTTCTTACCACGTCCACCATAATACTTCGGCTGCTCTATGAAGTCCTACTTAACTCCCATATTTACAATTTTCAGTGGAGGGCATGGGCAGATAATAACAACTTTTAAAATATCCCCATTGATTTTATACAGTGAAGGTACGTTATTTACAAGGAACCAAACAAAACTGTATTAGTAATAAAAGCCCCCCACTACTCTAATATTGTGACAGCAAAATCACTTCCCCGGACGAAATATAATGCGTGGCTTTTAGAAATATGATCTCACTTATCCGATCAGCAATCACTCACACAATCACTCACATATTCAGACACTATAACAAAAACGAAAAGCACACTTGAAAGATAACGAAAGACGCCACGCATCCACCGGAGAACTAACATTGTTGAACACCTAAGGTGGGAAGGGGTGGGGGATTAAAATAAAGATAAACAGGGGACAAAAAGAAAAGTGGGCCAATGAGCAATCATAACCTAGCTAAGTTAACTTTAGAGCGAAAAACAGAAAATCAAAAACCTATTCTAAACTAACCGGGAAGGGGTGCACATGTAGTGCCCTGCACACCCAATATCCTGATGCCTAACCAGCATCAAACAACCACTCTAGGTCAGCACCTTTCACTCGACAGAGACGCGCAAGAGTCACCCACCTTTTGCCAAATTCAGATGGAGTGAGTCGTCTCCTTTCCGTCCTGATCTTGACTTTAAGCTGATGCTTAAAGAACAAGATCAGTTGGGAAGAGGTAAACTTCTCATCACCATAGAATTCCTTCTGTCGCGTCGTCCAAATCACGACTCGCATAACACCCAGCAAGCAAAAGAGCACATAGTGCTCAGTCCTAGATAACGGAGGTACGACATTGCTACAAACAGAACTAGGCTCAAGGACAAAGAACTTTCCACGCAGCATACGAACCATGAGATCTTCAAGAAACTTGCACAACGGAGCAACAACACTGCAGTGGAAGAAGGCGTGATCGACGGTTTCCGTCGACAGCCCACAACGCAGGTTGATTTCGGTATTAGGCCCGCTGCACGAAGCTTCTTGCCTAGCCAGAGAGCATTCCGAATCATCAGCCAGGTGAGTGACGCCTCATCGTTAGTGAGACATTTCAACCCGGGCGCCCAAGGCCATATGGAGCGAGCCTCCTGCTTCGTAAGCCCGAGCTCGCCTATCAGTTCATCTTGAACGGCCCCCCTAACTAACACCCGATATAATGCCCTAAGAGACAACGCTTGGGCGTTGGAGAGGCCATCCGTAGCCCGTAAGAGAAACTGGAGAGCCAAACGACATTCTTTATAGAAGGAGCACTCACCACGAGGAGTACGGCCGGCCTCCTCCTCCGACAAGTGCACACTTCTCAAGGATGGAAAGTGTTTATGGACGTCCTCTTTAACGAGGGCGCCGTTCTCATCCGCTAGCATACACATTCGATCCAGGAATCTAATGCGAAGCGTATGTTGACGAATCTCAACGCTAGGCATGCCCAGACCGCCCTCAGACGGATGAAGGCAACAGATCTCGCGACGCACCTTGGGAGACTTGCCTCCTCCCCAAAGGAAGGAGAACAAGAGCTGTATTAGACCCAAACGAATGGCACACGGGAGAGGAAGTACCGAGAGTCGGTAAAGGAGAATCGGGTAGATGTGCGAGGCACATACTTCCGCCCTCCCCTTTAAGGAAAGATTCCTCCGAGTCCACAGACGAACTGCGCCCTCGGCCTTCTCTCGAACCTCCGACCAATTCATTTCCACCTGGAGATCCGGACCGAAAAAGACGCCGAGAATCTTGATCGGCCCGTCCGTCCAGAGGAAAGGTCCAGGAAGAGAAACTCCCTTCCACGCACCCAATCGCAAGCCAACAGACTTATCGCGATTGATCTTGGCCCCTGTCACCGTCTCATAACATCTGATCTCTTTGCTAACTTCGTCAATTTCGGCTTTGCTCGACACAAAAACCGAAACGTCGTCAGCATAGGCGGAGTACCTGGCCGAGGTGCTAGCACCAGGTAGGGAAATTCCGCGAAGGACCGGATTCGCCTTTAACTTGCGGAGGAAAGGCTCCAACGCAAGAACGTAGAGCAAAGGCGAAAGTGGACAACCTTGACGAATGGAGCGAGATAATGTGAAGGGCTTCGATCTTACCCCATTCACTTCCACCAGCGCACCGGGGGACTCATACAGCAGTCGGATCCAAGAGCGAAAGTACGGCCCGAAACCGGCGGCGGAAAGGACAGACTCCAAAAACCGATGGTCAATCCTATCGAATGCCTTGGACTGATCTAAATTGATCAGCGCGGCTTCAGTGTCGGTTTTCTCAATGATCAGGCGTACCAAATGAAGGTTGTCCTGAATAGTCCTGCCCTTCACAGCACATGTCTGCTCGGGGCCAATCAGACTAGAGAGGACAGCCTGCAAACGGCGGGCCAAGACCTTGGCAAAAATCTTTAAGTCAGTATTTAACATCGTTAAAGGCCGATAATTATCTATGCCACCCCCACCGCTCTTGCTCTTGCGAAGCAACTTGATCACACCCCTGGTAAAGCGTCGAGGTATAGACCCCTGCTTCATCCAGTTGTTGTAAACAAGCGCCAGCAGAGGAACAAAAACGGACGACTGCCTCAAGTAAAGTTCGTAGGGAAGACCATCCAATCCTGGAGTTTTGTCCCGGCCAACCAATTTCAACGCATCCCAGATTTCCGACTCTGTTATGGGCCCCTCGCACCTAGCTGCTTCAGCCGCCTCGAGGCGGGGAAAGTCAGCCAAATAGGTGTCGAACTGAGCAGAGCTCAGACCGGGCTCCCTGGTAAAAAGATCCTGGAAGTAATCCCGAAAAGCCCCACATATACCCACGTCTGTAGTCACGGTGCGTCCATCCGGCAATGTGATGTCCTCGATATGCCGATTGGCTGCTTGCCTAGTTTCCTCTACACGCAATTCTGCGGCCATATTCGTTGCCTCAGAAGACATTCTTTTTAACCTAGCCCTAACTACCAGAGCTTGATCCTTCTTGATATGCAAGGAGGCCAGCTCGGCCCTAGCTAAGGCTACGTCCCCACTATTACGGGATTTCACTGCCCGATCGACTTTTTTCTCTATCGCCGTTTGCGCCGCTAAATTAGCTAAGTTGAGCTGACGACTATAGTCGGCAGCAAACGACCTAAGTTTGGATTTAAGTGTGTCCCACCACTTATTCCCAACCACAGCCCCCGTCAGTTCCCGCTTTAGTGTTAGTAATAACTGGTCCTGGAAATCTTGGCTATCAAATAATGACGCGTTCAATTTCCAGTAGCCAGCCAACTTAACCTTAGGCTTATCTAAGTTTACACGAACCCGGACGAGCCTATGATCCGTGTAAACTATCGAATGAAAACTTGGACAACCTAAGAGCCCTACGTCGACTCTCCTAACTAGGACTCGGTCGAGGTAGCTGGCGCGTACCTTCGAATCCGAGCTGCCCCTATTAGTCCAAGTCCACACTACCTCCCGGGGGTGCTCATTTCGGTATTTATCGACAAGATCATTCCTGTCGAGAAATTCCCGAAATGCTTTCACATACGTGTTGTTAGTACCCGATATTTTTCCTATACGATCTTTATCAGGGTCAAGGACGGCATTCCAATCCCCCGCTAAAATTACCCGCCTAGATGTTCCGAAGAACGACTCGAGCCGCCGAAACAAGGCAGGACGCTTCGCATGGTCATTGGGCGCATAAACCCCAATGAGCCGAAAAGACTTCTCCTTTATGGTAATATCCAGCACACAAATCCTGCCCGCTGGATCCGCGAAGACAAGCGTACACGCCGCACCCAAAGACTTGCTCACTAGCCAAGAAACACCTCTAGAACGACCATCTAAACATGCTGAATAGAGATCGTAATCCCTAGACAGTATGCCCTCATAGTCGCCAGTTAAAAACCGGGTTTCCTGCAGACAACAAACATCCACCCCGAGGCGCTGGAGATCATGAAGGAGTCTCACCCTCCGAGACTCTGACCTCAGCCCCCGGGCATTCAGACTTGTTAGCCATAGAGCCATTGTGATACATAATTAGGGTTGGGGTCCTGGACAGAACATGGACGGGGAAAGGATGCCGACAGCCTCTCCCATTGACCCTTGGCCTAGTTCTTTATCAATAGTGCCGTCAGAGGAGACGCCGCCAACATCCCAGGGAAAGATTAGTTTTAGAGCCCTATAAAGCGTGGGATGAACAAAAATCGGGACCCGTCCAACACAAAATTTTCTCAAATTTTCAATTTTTTCGCCTTCCACGATAGCGATAGGTGGCGACATTTTAAACGACTTCTCCGCTTCAATAATCATGTCCCAGACATTTCTGGATCCGGCTCCTGTTCTAATTACTGTTAGTAAGCTTTGCGCATTGGGAAAATTTGTGGGGATTTCGATGTTTTTGTCCCCGCACTTCTTCATTGCCAGGAGGCTTTTTAGTTTTTTTAATTCTGTTCCCAAAGCTTTGTGCTCTTTCGGTTTGCTCTTTAGAGATGGTGCACACTTCCTTTCCCTTCAAGTAGGGGGTTTTAGAAACTTTTTTCCTGAGATCTCTATCCTCAGCAGTGGGGCTTCTTTGACGCTTGGATGGAGGTGGCAATTGTTTCTTGGGGGAAGGACTGGGTGTAGGATGAGAAGGAATTCTAAACGGGCTGGGGTCTCTACTGAGAGGGGCGGGTTTTCTTGGAGTGGGCTGAGAGGAGTGGGATTTTTTGGGGCTAATCTTTTTACTAGGAGAGGACGGGGCAGAGACAGCAGGTCGAATTGTTTTTTTGTTTTTTTTCTCCAGATCTTTTTTTAGTTTTTCCAATTTCTTCATGCCCTCATATCCGGGATCATAGGCTTTTCTCATCTCTTCCAAAGATGGTGCTGACCACTCCGAGGCGTCGCCCTTCTTGCTGGTAGAGGGAGTGGGTCTGTGTGTGCCTTTCGTCCTGGAGGCTTCCGGAGACAGAGGTCCCGCTGCTTGACTCTTCCCTCTGGTCTTGCCAACAACCTGCCATTCCCCTTTTCCCTTCTCCTTAGCTACACTTGTAGTAGTCGAAGGTTTTTCAGGGAATGGGGGGGAAGATGTTTTGTCCCAACCGGGGGCAATACCACACCGGTCCTGGTTGCTGGCATGCCCACTACAGGCGAGACGGATTTTGACGAAGAAGCGGCCAGAGGGGTATTTTGGTCGTCTGGGGCCTGTCTTCCAGAGGCCTTCTTCTCTGGGCAGGAGGAGGAGAGGTGACCAGTCTCTCCACACCTCCAGCATTTCGGCTTACGACCGGAAACAATTACCGGCAAGCTCAGGCCTCCTACGTCAAGACAGTTGGGGATGGTTAGGAAGGCTTCACGATCCAACATAATGTCGAAAGACCATCCCCCGGTCAGGTCATCACAGGAGACATCCACGATCTGGCCGAACTGGGAAAAATACGCACCTAAGTGCTCCCCGATGACCTGAGGAGGGACATCGAAAACTGCTACCTTGGTCCTACGCATGCCTTGGTATTCTGTTCTTATGATCAGGTCTTTCGTGGAGTTGTCTTTTGTTACCATCTTAAGGCAATCTTCTTGCGTGGGCAGCAGCACGTCCCACATGAAGAAGCCCGCACCTTTTACTATTCTTAAGGGCATTACCTCCAAGGACTGCAGTGTTTTCAACACTGTGTCTTTTGTGGAGCGACAAATTTTGCGCGAACGCTTGTCCACCACAAAGACTGACACAATTCTTTTTTCAATTTTTCTTAATTCTTGTGGGTCTTCCAAAAGCCCACCTTCTTTCACAAGGTGTGCGTAGCTTTTGGCCTTTTCCAAGAACTCCGTCAAATTGATCTTCACTTTCGGAGGGGACGTCCAGCAACAGGGCGATTCCTCGGAGTCTGCCTTTTTATCACTGTTGTCTTTATTGCTGTTCTTGTCTTCCATACATTTTGTAGATTTCTGGCCATTCTCGGCCACCTTACTTTTGGGTTCATCTTTTTTACTTTGGTCTTGTTGATTTTTATCAGCAATTAATGGAGGGTATGTCTCTAAATTTTTATCCGGTGGACTCTTCAAAGGAGGGTCAAAAGAAAGTTTTTTTTTCACAGACCGACTTGTGTCGGCCATTATGATACTTGACACCGACCAGCACTATAATTCTCCTCGAAATATTCACAGTAGAGGGGAGGGGAGGGAAAATGGAAGTATACACATAGAAAATAAACAGAATACACAAAATACCTCGAAAGGTTACAAAGATAAACTGCAGAAAAACGGTTTAACAAATACAAGTTTCAGAAAGTTTTCAGGTTTGAATTAACCCATTCAGAAATAAGCCTAGAACGGCCAAGGAAAATTAAAAATTAGCCTTCAACGGCACAAACTTATAAAGGTATTGGCCGGAGACGGTAAACAAAATTACAACTATGCAATGAAAATCAAGCCTTTAACGGCAAAAAAAAAAAAAAATAAATAAATAAATAAATAAAATAAAATAAAATAAAATAAAATTCAAAATAAAATAACCGTTCAGCGGCGGAGGTATCAGCCGAAAACGGCAGAAAACAGGAAAATTACAAAAAATTAAAGAAAGAAAAAAAAAATAAACAACACTGGCCTTTAACAACCAAAAAGAATTTAAACTCAAAAAATAATTAAACTGAAAAAAAAAGGTTACGAACTGGTGGAAACTTGTATAAAATTACACTTACAATACAATAATTAAAAAATAAAGTAAAAAGAAAAACAATAAACAAAATACAGCGAGTCGCCCAAACAGCTACTCACGTAAAAAAAAAATAGGGGGAGGGGCAGAAAAATTACGAGGAAAAAACAAACAGTTATGAACAGTATAAAGTCACTGCAGCAAAAATAATAATAATGCAAGATATTAGTTAAAAGGTGTAAATAAAATAAGGCGCTCAAGAAAATCTGAAGCTGAAAATAAAATAAAAATTAAAGAAAAAAGTTAAACCAAACAAATATGGCGGAGAGAAAGAAAAACCAGGCAAAAAGCTGAAAAAAATACGAAAATACGGAAAAGAAAAAACAAAAGAAAAACAAAAAAAAAATGAAACGTAAACTTAGCTATTCAGTCCAAGTCTTTTTTTTCCTAAAGTAAACGTAAATCTCCAAACAAGGGGGCAAAAACGGACAAACACAAATCAGAAGCAGTCACACACGACTAGAAAACAGTAAAAAAAAAAAGTCGCCAACAAACTACGGATCGTCAGGACAAAGGCTAAAACACCAAAGATAAACCAAATAAATAGACATACACTAAGACAAGGAGGAACCATACCAACAACAAAAAGGTGGGTAAGAACAAAAAAAAAAAAATTAATTTTATTAAACTCATAAATAAAAAAATATAACACTACGCTAACACACTAAGCAATGAATTTAAGCTTATGAAATTTACATTTGTTTAGGATTTCTGTTTTAGCATTAAGCAGATTATGGGCGGGTTCGAACAAGGCTATCGCTAGTTTTTCCTCACCACACAAATTACAGAATTTACTGCCTTTATTGTAATCGGTACATTTTTTTTATTATTTCCCATTTCAAAATGGTGTCTTTTTTAGTTTTAGATTTTATGTCCCATATGTAATTAGATAAGGTCGTGCTGTGTCTATACTTCTCATTTTTAAATGAGGTTTTATGATTATAAAATCTAATTTTAAACGAATCGTGCGTAGCCCCTATATACGTTTTGGGGTATCTATCATGCTCATTTTTATAAACTTTAACACTATCTATATATATCTATCTATATATATATATATCTATATATGTGTGTGTGTGTGTGTGTGTGTGTGTGTGTATCTAGTGTGACACAAATTAAAAACAGAGCCATAGAAATTAGACACAGCCCGATAGAGGGTTTCATGTAGATTGCTAAAGATTAAGATGCTGATAATATGTTTATTTTATTTTATTTCTATAAAGAAAAAACTGTTTTTTTTTTTCTTTTCTTTCCTGAACCGGTCCGGCATTAAGTCTTAATATTTACTAAACCCCACAAATCATTATTCTAATATCAGAAACATTTCCCTTTAAACAGACAGACGATATAATCTTCAGCCATATTTACGGGCTGGCAACTTTCAAAGCGAACCGTGCAAAATCAAATTCCAATGTGTTGAACGGTAGATATGGCCTACTTGGAAGTCTCTGAGGACAAAGAACAGACTTTGACATATCGGTCTTCTAAACGAACGTAAAAGCGCCCCGGAAAGAACATCCGTCATATTCGATCAAGCATGTAATTCAGTGTGCATGCTCTCATATTCATCCATTCCAATTGTATCTCTTTGGGCTGAGAAAAGATGAATGATACCATCTCGCTTGCGACTAACAAAGGAATGTTTAGAATGTTAAAACCTTTCTTTTGATTCCTGATCTTTTTTTTTTCTATCTTCTGACTGCCTATCATTTGAATTCCAAACATCGGCTGTGGCTGGCAGTAAGTAACATTTAAAAGAACAATTGTGCCAGGGGATTCCTTCAAAGCAAGTACCTCTTTGTAGTTTTGGCAGTGTTATTAAAATGTGCAAGTTCTTATGCTCACGACAATATCTCAATGATCCATATCTTGGATCAAAATGCTGTGGTAGGAAACTCAGTATCAAATTTGTGTCAAAATTCAATGTTGAAATCCCACATTGTTTCGTGGAGGTGCAAACGGTGTCTTAGTTGGTTCTCTTTCATTCTCAGCTTCTGTATATTCCATGAGTATCAAATTCTTCAAAACTTCCTTGCTCCTTTTATCTCCAATATATTTCAACAAACAGTTTCTTATTCGTAATATATGTCTTTCCTTTTTTTTGTTATAATCATATCGCCCCTAGCAAGGCATTTTACTGCTATTATTGAGAAGAGGATTACATAGGAGTTAAGTTATGAGAAAGAGTGACAGGTTACAGAAGTTGTCAGGAATTGGTTAAGAGAAGGATGTATGTGAGCATAAAGTGAGGGATCAGTTTATATATTGATTGTAATGTAGAATTGATCCCCCACTTTATACCCACATTATAATAGTAAAGAATGTTTTTTTATAATCATATTGCCCCAAGCAAGGCATTTTACTGCCACTGTTTTTCACGGGGTTACATAGGAGGAAAGTTATGAGAAAGAGTGACAGGTTACACAAGTTGTCAGGAATTGGTTAAGAGAAGGATGTATGTGGGTAGAAAGTGAGGGATCAGTTTATATATTGATTGTAATGTAGAATTAATCCCCCACTTTATATCCACATTATAATACTACAGAAATTTTTTCTCTTTATAATCATATCGCCCCTAGCAAGGCATTTTACTGCTACTATTGAGCAGAGGGTAACATAGGAGGTAAGTTATGAGAAAGAGTGACAAGTAATAGGGGGTGTCAGGAAACGAGCATGAGAGGGAGGATGTAGGTTAGTGAGATAGAAGATGGCTATTGACTTTACATTTAAATTCTTAAAGATTGCAGCTGTCGAGGAAGCAAGTAAACGGAAGGGAATTCCACAGGCGGGAAATGCGAGAAAAGAAGCTATTGGAGTAGAATTTGCGTTTACAATTTATTGGTTTCACAGTAAAAGGTTGGGACCTAGTTGCTAACCTTGTGGCTCGAGTAAATTTATATATAGGGGGCACCAGTGACCTAAGTTCATCGAAGCAGAAGCCGTGAAAGTATTTGTAGAAGCGACATAGAGAAGCCACATTGCGCCGATGAGAAAGTGACTGCATCCGAGTTGCTAAGTAGGGATCAGTCACATTACAGATTCTTCGTTGGATTTTGTCAAGGATCCCTAGGTGGATAGCAGGATCACCCGACCAGATATAGCAGCAGTATTCAATGCACAGGCGGATGCTAAGTAGGGATCGATCACATTACAGATTCTCCGTTGGATTTTGTCAAGGATCTCTAGGTGGATAGCAGGATCACCCGACCAGATATGGCAGCAGTATTCAATGCACAGGCGGATGCTAAGCAGGGATCGATCACATTACAGATTCTCCGTTGGATTTTGTCAAGGATCCCTAGGTGGATAGCAGGATCACCCGACCAGATATGGCAGCAGTATTCAATGCACAGGCGGATGCTAAGCAGGGATCGATCGCATTACAGATTCTCCGTTGGATTTTGTCAAGGATCTCTAGGTGGATAGCAGGATCACCCGACCAGATATGGCAGCAGTATTCAATGCACAGGCGGATGCTAAGTCGGGTTCAATTACATTACAGATTATCCGTTAAATTTTGTCAAGGATCTCTAGGTGGATAGCAGGATCACCCGACCAGATATGGCAGCAGTATTCAATGCACAGGCGGATGCTAAGTCGAGTTCAATTACATTACAGATTATCCGTTAAATTTTGTTAAGCATCCCTAGGTGGATAGCACGATCACCCGACCAGATATGGCAGTAATATTCAATGCATGATCGGATGGTAGATTTATAAATGTGCAAGATTGTTTCAGACGTGAAAAACTTTCTGGCGATTTTTTCCAAATTCTTTTAAGGCTCCTATTTATTATCCGGTTCTGTTAACTATATTCTCAGCATTCACCTTTAAATGTACGTTTTTGTTGCTACGTTTCTGTTGCTTCACTAGTTCCCTTCATCCGTGAGAAATTTTCCCAGCATTTCACATGTTATATATAAAGGAACTATGTCACGTGTTATATCTAGACGATGCAAAAATATAAACATTGCCATTTTTAGATACAAACGATTGAACGAAAGAAACTTTTTTTTTATTTCCGTCTCAGATTATTTTGTCTTTTCCGACAGAGACGATTTGAAAATTTCTTTACTGATCAAATCAAAATATTTAACATTTTAAACTTGCTATTGGAAAACAGACATTGTGTTTATATACGAATAAAGGATTAGTAACTGTTTTCACTCATATATGTCGGGCTAAGCCAGTTGAAATAACACATTAATGAATTTTTTTTAATACAGAATTGAAAAGGAATAACTTGCAACTTATGACCAAATAATCACAAAGAACTAAACCAGACAGTTAACCCTCTAGGGCCATTCGTATCATATTTGATACAGTATGAAAAGAAGCCTTGAAAGAAATATTTTCCTGAAAAATTTTTTAAGAGAAATATTTTATAAATTTCAAATGAAAGCAGTACTGACTGCTCAGTCAATGAATACCAAATGTTTCCTTATAGGGAAATACTGTATCAAATATGATACGAATGGCCCTAGAGGGTTAAGTAGTAATTAGTGGGGGATCTGTTTATTACTTCATAACACTATAGAACTGATCCCCTACTTTATGACAAGTAGAAGCCTTAATCATATTATATTATTAACCCTCTAGGGCCATTCGTATCATATTTGATACAGTATGAAAAGAAGCCTTGAAAGAAATATTTTCCTGAAAAATTTTTTAAGAGAAATATTTTATAAATTTCAAATGAAAGCAGTACTGACTGCTCAGTCAATGAATACCAAATGTTTCCTTATAGGGAAATACCAAATGTTTCCTTATAGGGAAATACTGTATCAAATATGATACGAATGGCCCTAGAGGGTTAAGTACCATACGGGATAAACGGTTGGGTTATCATGTTTCAAAAGGGACATGATTGACTGGTCAGCTTTTCACGCAGTAGGTTGCCATTAATTTATTTGGTAGGAACCAATCTTTTCATGTTATTTAATACATACACTACCGGCCATAATTATTAGGCCACCGAGTGTTTTAAAAAACGATGTATTTCATACTATTTTTTTAGGATTTATTGGCAAGTGAATAATTGTAAATGAAAACAGAATAGTCCCTATTTAATACTGCAAAATAACATGTGCATCAAATGAATTTATAAATATTTGATAATTACCTATATTGCAGTTTCATCAATGAAAAATGAAGAAAATTTTGGGTGATTTGGATGAGTTTATCTTTGCTTCCTTGCCTTGTAAAATTTTGCAAAGTAATAATAACAAAAGAACCATTCTATTTTTATTTAGAATTATCCACTTAAAATAGTATGAAATACATCATTTCTTTTTAAAACAATGGGGTGACGTAATAATTATGGCCGGTAGTGTAGCTGGAAGGAAGAGACGGATTAATATATTACCAAGTGTATTTGCACGTAAGTGAATGTAACGAATTCATCTGAGATTCGAACTCGGCCCTCTGATTTCTCGTTTCGAGTTGATATCCATGCACCATTTGTTAAGGCACATCGTCCTGGGTATCATGATAACCACATCCGGCAGCAAGAACTCTGATTAGAAAATTAGAGTTTTTAGGAGTGTAGAACCATTTGAGCTGGGGTCGTAGCACCTCTTAGGGTCACGGCTATGGGTAAGTAGTGAATAACACTTAAACAAAACATTATGAAAGTACAAAAATACATTTTCATAGTAAGAATACCAGCACTAATTTTTATATAAAAAATGTAAAAATCACATATTGAGAGTAAAGTGACTAACAACACATTGTATCTGTAATTGAAGCCATGAAGTTGGGTTTAAGATATTCAGATCTCGGCATTAAATAACCTATTATGCTGCTAAGCAAATTCAACTAAACAACCAAGACGAAAAAATTCTTTGACATGAATTCATGTAATATAATAAAATTTCTTGAAGAAGAATAATAAATCCCAGACCTGACGTATGGATGACGCCACTAATTAAAAATCCATATGATTTTTATGAAGTACTAAACTTCAAATTACACATTGACAAAACTAGTCCCAATCGGATTATTAGTTTACAATTTACAGTTATTTACGTAAAGCTACTGTTGCAAATTTTCAAACAATGGAAAAATCTGAATTTTTTTTTTTTAATCATTTCACCCCGAGCCAGGCGGAAACGCCACTGATGTGCAGGGGGCTACATAAATGTAAAAAGATTAATTAGAAAAGAGTGAGGAGTACAACCTAGTTAGAAAGGAACAATAGAAAGCTGAGATAGCAGGTGCGATGACAGATATATAGATGGAGAGAAAGGGAGGGTTATACAGGGGTGGGGAGAGAGCTAGAGTCCAGTGGTTAGTAGATGAGTATTGACTTTGCATTTAAATTTCTGGGGGTTGTAGCCGTCAGGAGAGTAAGAATACGGTAGCGAGTTCCACAGGCGGGAAGTGCGAGAGAAGAAGCTGCAGGAGTAGAATTGTCGTCTGCATTTGGCTAACCTGACTGTGAATGGGTGGGACCCAGTTGCCAGTCTGGTTGCACGAGTAAACACCTGTTGAGGAGGCATCAGTGACTTAAGTTCGTCTGAGCAGAAGCCATGAAAGTATTTATAGAACAGACAAAGGGAGGCCACATTTCGACGATGGGGAAGTGGCTGCAGTCGAGCCGCCAGATCAGTACCTATCGATAAGTCATTGCTTTTTGATGGGCAAAAATACTGTTCAAGCAAAGCAATGATTTGATAAGTGCTATTTGGACTCCGTTCCGTCGGAAAAAAAAACGGTTAAGAGGTGGTATGCAAAGTTTAAAAGCGTTCGTACAGACACAAATTTATTTTGAACGCTCCGCTCACCTAAGATCGGCAGTTGTTCCTGAAAACACCCAAAAATCCACAAACTCGTTTTGGCCGATCGTATATTGAAGTTGCTTGAGATAGCAGAGTATATTATAAGGCAATGTATTCACCATTTTGCCGAAACATTTGCCAATGAGAAAGCTGTGTTCAAAGTGGGTGCCACATTTACTCATAATCGATCAGAAACAACAACGCGTCGAAGATTCAGGGCTTTGTTTGAAACTGTTCCAAGGCTACAAAAAGTTTTTGCGCAAATATGTGACAATGGATGAAACATGGATCCACCACTTCACACAGAATAAAATTGGAAAGTCAGCTGAGAGGACAGCAGAAGGTGAAATCCGTCCAAAGCGACCAAAGACGCAAACATCAGCAAGTAAGATTTAACCTCTGTATTTCGTGATGTGCAAAGTATTTCGTTCATTGCTTAACTTGAGAAAGACACACCCATCAATAGCGAATGTTATGTAGCATTACTGGTGCGTTTGAAGGAAGAAATTGCCAAAAACATTCGTAAATAAAGAAGAAAAAGTGATCTTTCTCTAAGTCACAGGTTGATCGTAACGTTGACAAAACTACATGAATTGCACTTCGAATTGCTTCTGCATTGACTCTCTTAAATGTTCTGAACGGAGTATTTTTTTCTAGGAAATTATTATCATTTATAATATAATTTATCTCTAAATTCCTACCATGATTCGTATTTTGGCGACCGCAGTCTGAACAATATAATATACACAGATAATTCAGTGCCTTATAGCAGATATGGAAAAGAAACTACAAGGCATGTTACAGGAGGTAGTTAAAGATATATCTCGGATAAAGGGTATCAGCTTTTTCAATAACAGCAAAATATATGTAGTAAACAAAACAAGTTCTAGATTTTAAAATTCAAATGTTAAGCACTGACTTATTGATTTTGTTAAAAATAAACAAATTTTCTCGAATTTACAAACTTTGCTCAACATACACACAAAACTCGTGAAATTTCACACCTCGATGCGAAATATTCTGCAGCTAATAGAAAACATATATAAAAAAATAAACATTCAAATTATCACAAACCACTTTCTTTAACGGACCCTTTTCGCTAACCGACGCGAAGTTTGTTTGCCGTCCAGTGGAAAGGCCAGAATCACATCCGGAAATGAATTACCAAATGACTTTTCCGAGTCCTAAAACGATATAAAAGACGGGAGAAGACGACTGTCACCAGGGAGAAAAGAAGACGAGAGTAATTAACACATCCCTCAACAAACGTCAAGCAATAGTTATTATTTTTACCTCTCTCTCTTTCTCTGTCACCTTCCTTTTCACCATTCCTTCTGATCGATAACTTCAAAGATAATTCTACCAAACAATAAATGCTCATACATACATACATACGTTCTTGCCTACGTACACATAGACTCATTCTTGCAAGGACTACTCCGAACACATGACACCCTTAACTTCTTAATACTGATCTGGCGACTCGACTGCAGCCACTTCCCCATCGTCGAAATGTGGCCTCCCTTTGTCTCTTCTATAAATACTGTCATGGCTTCTGCTCGGACGAGCTTAAGTCACTGATGCCTCCTCAACAGGTGTTTACTCGTGCAACCAGACTGGGTCCCACCCATTCACAGTCAGGTTAGCCAAATGCAGACGACAATTCTACTCCTGCAGCTTCTTCTCTCGCACTTCCCACCTGTGGAACTCGCTCCCGTATTCTTGCTTTCCTGACGGCTACAACCTCCAGAAACTTAAATGCAAAGTCAATACTCATCTACTAACCACTGGACTCTAGCTCTCTCCCCATCCCTGTATAACCTTCCCTTTCTCTCCACCTATGTATCTGTCATCGCACCTGCTTTCTATTGTTCCTTTCTAACTTGCTTGTACTCCTCACTCTTTTCTAATTAATCTTTTTACATTTATGTAACCCCCTGCACATCAGTGGCGTTTCCGCCTTGCTCGGGGTGAAATGATTAAAAAAAAAATACTGTTTCTCACTGAACATTAACTTCTACCAATTCATGTTATTCTTTTCTATTAATAAATTTCTCATTTAAACATACAAAAGGTATAATTTTTAATCTTCCCCAAATCCAAATGCTGATAATCTTCTGATGATTCTGAATAAAACTTGAAAATTTATAGAAGTTCGGTTATACATGACACAAGGCCAATTTAATAAAAATTAACCATCTCACTACTGCTTCATATCTTATCTAAATTGGTAAGGTAAAGAAACTTAATAAATGATTCCACATGAACTTCATATGCGACATTCAAATGCTTCATTTAATGACCAAATACTAATTTGTCATGAGAAATGAATGCCTTACGTCAATCGACTTAAACGATGGATCAAGACGAATAACCTTAACACTTTCCAAAATTGATATTCTATAAACAGAAAAATAAATTGACTGCCTGAAGTCTGCTATTGATGCTATTCATTAGAACGTTCTAGAAACAAACCAGAGAAACACTGCCAAAGTTTACTGCCGGGTACCTGATAATTTAAACCATATGTATCTAATTAAACTGATGAACTGAACCATGCAATCCTAATTTGACTGACAAATTGGACAATGTATATCTAATTGAATTAATTATTTGCAGCATGTACATCTAATTGGACTGATGATTAGAACAATGTACATCTAATTGAACTAATTATTTGAACCATTTATAGCTAATTAAACTGATGATTTGAACCATGAATATCGAATTGAATTAATGATCTAAACAATGTACATCTAATTGAACTAATTATTTGAACCATTTTTAGCTAATTAAACTGATAATCTGAACCATGAATATCGAATTGAATTAATGATCTAAACGATGTACATCTAATTGAACTAATAATTTGAACCATTCTTAGCTGATTAAACTGATGATTTGAACCATGAATATCGAATTTAATTAATGATCTAAACAATGTACATCTAATTTAACTAATTATTGAAACCATTTTTAGCTAATTAAACTGATGATTTGAACCATGAATATCGAATTGAATTAATGATCTAAGCAATGTACATCTAATTGAACTATTATTTGAACCATTTTAGCTAATTAAACTGATGATTTGAACCACGAATATCAAATTGAATTAATGAACTAAGCAATGTACATCTAATTGAACTAATTATTTGAACCATTTTTAGCTAAGTAAACTGATGATTTGAACCATGAATATCGAATTGAATTAATGATCTAAACGATGTACATCTAATTGAACTAATTATTTAAACCATTTATAGCTAATTGAACTGATGATTTGAACCATGAATATCAAATTGAATTAATGATCTAAACAATGTACATCTAATTGAACTAATTATTTGAACCATTTTTAGCTAATTAAACTGATGATTTGAACCACGAATATCGAATTGAATTAATGAACTAAGCAATGTACATCTAATTGAACTAATTATTTGAACCATTTTTTGCTAATTAAACTGATAATTTGAACCATGAATATCGAATTTAATTAATGATCTAAACAATGTACATCTAATTGAACTAATTATTTGAACCATTTTTTGCTAATTAAACTGATAATTTGAACCATGAATATCGAATTTAATTAATGATCTAAACAATGTACATCTAATTGAACTAATTATTTGAACCATTTTTAGCTAAGTAAACTGATGATTTGAACCATGAATATCGAATTGAATTAATGATCTAAACGATGTACATCTAATTGAACTAATTATTTGAACCATTTATAGCTAATTAAACTGATGATTTGAACCATGAATATCGAATTGAATTAATGATCTAAACAATGTACATCTAATTGAACTAATAATTTGAACCATTCTTAGCTGATTAAACTGATGATTTGAACCATGAATATCGAATTTAATTAATGATCTAAACAATGTACATCTAATTTAACTAATTATTGAAACCATTTTTAGCTAATTAAACTGATGATTTGAACCATGAATATCGAATTGAATTAATGATCTAAGCAATGTACATCTAATTGAACTATTATTTGAACCATTTTAGCTAATTAAACTGATGATTTGAACCACGAATATCAAATTGAATTAATGAACTAAGCAATGTACATCTAATTGAACTAATTATTTGAACCATTTTTAGCTAAGTAAACTGATAATTTGAACCATGAATATCGAATTGAATTAATGATCTAAACGATGTACATCTAATTGAACTAATTATTTAAACCATTTATAGCTAATTGAACTGATGATTTGAACCATGAATATCAAATTGAATTAATGATCTAAACAATGTACATCTAATTGAACTAATTATTTGAACCAAGTATAGCTAATTGAACTGGTGATTTAAAAAATGAACATTGAATTGAATTAATGATTTAAGCAATGTACATCAAGTGAACAGATAATCTGAACAATGTACATTTAATTGAACCAATTATTTGAACTATGTACATCTAACTGAACTGGTGATTTGAACCATGATCAGTTAACTGAATTAAAGATCTAAACTATGTACATCTAACTGAACCGATGATCTGAAAATGTACATATAATTAAACTATTTTAAAAATGTATAGCTAATTGAACTGATCATTTGAACAATTTACATCTAACTGAATCGATGATCTGAACAATGTACATCTAACTGAACCGATGGTCTGAACAATGTGCATCTAACTGAACCGATGATCTGAACAATGTGCATCTAACTGAACCGATGATCTGAACCATGAATATCTAACTGAACTGGAGATTTGAACCATGTACTACTTATTGAACTGATGATCTAAACAATGTACATTTAATTGAACCTATGAATTGAATCCGGTACAGCTAATTGAACCGATGATCTGAAAATGAAAATGTAATTGAACTGATGATCTGACCAGTGTACACCCAATTGAACTGATGATCTTAACAATGCTAAGGGATATACAAAGGCATATCAAATGAAATTCAAACAATCTTCACTCGTGGACTAAATAAAACGTTTAGTTTGAAAGTCCATGAAGAAGACCGCAGTGTATGCACCGACCGAAACGTCGTGAATATAATCTATATATATAAAAGGCAGTCCGTGAGTCTGTGTGTGACTGTTCCTTATGCACGCCTACATTTTTTAAGCTACGCCATTCAAACTTTCTACGGACACATATCTGAAGGGAAGCCAGGTCGACACATACTCTTTCAGCAATTTTCCCTTTCGCACTTTTTGGCCAATGGAGTCGATTGTTTACATTTGCTCGGTAAACATCTATGATGGTTGCTATATTACGCCACAGAAATCAAATCACACTTGTCAAACGAAACTAAAATACTTTTTATTAAAAAATAAAAAAATGAGCCTTTATATTTAATTTAAAAGTGTTTTTTCAAACAAAAACAAAATATGTAAAAAACAGTGCACTTTTTCCTCTAAAATTAAATGTCTACATTTAATTTTAAAAATGTCGAAAATTTCCAAATTACATTTTAAAAATTTCGAAAATTTCCAAACTGAGAGCGAAATAGTTTTTATATTTTTAATTTCACTTAAACAAAATAAATAATTTTTATTTTTATGTTAAATTCATTTAGTCAACAAAAAATGTAAATATTTTCCCGTAAATATTTTTTGAAACAAAAACAAACGCAATGTTGTTTACAATGTCACACAAAACATCAAATCACGTTTACGCAAAACAAAAGAAAATAGATTTTTTTTAATGGTTACTAACAGCCTCAGCTCTTCTTTCCAACGTTCAATAAATGATTTCCATCTACTCCTCTCATTGGCGTCTTGTTCTACTACTACAATATTCTGAGTTGCACGGGCAACGCCGGGCTATGATGCTATAATGCAACTGTTTAGTTTGATGTTTTTGGTGAGACAATTTGTAAGTGGGTGATCAGAGTTGATGTCTTATAACTGGAAGTGATAAGAATATATAAAAATATAAAGAGTGCTAAAAATTATTATTTTTCAAGATATGATATTTGTGATATTTTGTTTTATTTTTAAAAACATCCGTAGGTGTTCTCGCGATATAGTGCCTTAGAACTGATTCAAACAACAACGATTTATCTTTGCATTTATTCCGAAAATAAATTTGCAAATATGAAATTTGAAGAAATCGATCAAATTCACACTGCACGTATCAGAACGTAGCAAAGGTCAGATTACTCACAGGAAGGCAAACACGGGATATTGTGACAGGTCGAAAGTATGGTATTTCTCTTTGCAGAAGAGTTTAAAATACAGCATATATTGTATATATATGCACAAGATGAATTAGATTTTCTTCGTCCATTTTCAGTTGTAGGTCTCTCGCTCTCTCTTTTTTTCTGCCTTGTATGAATGAGGGTTTGCTGCCCAAATTCGTTGCTCTCCTTGGGCTTCTTGACAAAATACAAAGGAGGATCTGTAACGTGGTTGATACTGACTTGGCAGACCGGCTGCAGCCGCTCTCACACCGGCGTGATGTAGCTTCCCTGTGCCTCTTCTACAAGTACTTTCATGGCTTCTGCTCCGATGAGCTTAGATCACTGGTGCCGCCTAAGCACGAATTTACACGAGATACTAGATTAGCAACTAGGTCCCACCATTTTACAGTTAAACAAATAAGATGTAACCGTAAATTCTACTCCAACAGCTTCTTTTCTCGCGCTTCCCGCCTGTGGAACTCCCTTCCACAAGTCTGCTTTCCCGACAGTTACAATCTCCAGGTGTTTAAATGTAGGGTCAATAGACACCTCCTATCACACTAACTCCCAACTATTCTCACAACACTCTCATCTACCCAACCCTCATTCTCGGTATCCTCACCCGCCTATCACCCACCCTCTGTTATTTCCTATATTTAATCAGCCTTTCTCCACTCTACGTAGCCCCCTGCACAGTAGTGGCAGTGACATGCCTTGCTCGGGGTGAAACGCTTATAAATATATATATATATATATATATATATATATATATATATATATATATATGAAAGTTCATGTCAATTTTTGGTCGTTCATATTACAACACGTTAGGATACGTCAAACTTATTGACAGATATACTGTGCTAACATTTCCTATTAGAGCACACTTCAGACTATATCTTGAAAAAGAAAGTATAAAATTACTAAATTGCTGTCAATTTTACATCCCTATAAAAATATAAGACTATAGGTGCATTTAAGACATTTAATTTTCTTTTTTTTATTACCGTAAAGTGATGTGGACGCTGAAGTTAGTTCAGCTGATTGAACGGTAGGGAAGTTTGTTTTTTTTTTTGTCAAGTTTAGAGTTTAGCGAAAATTAAAATTAAAAAAATATTTAAAAATTATTCTGCTTAGATACGGTCTATCCTGTGGCATTGGGATTGGAATAACTGAATCCAATGGCGACAATAAACGCGAGATAATCTTTACGGTGTCCTGCCTTGCATTTCTTTCTCATTTGAAAATGAGTTATTTCCGCAACCTAGGTTTCAACCTTTCGGTATTTTCAGGTGAATTATAAAAACAATTTTTTCAGTTTTTCAAATGTACGAACAGCGATAATTTACGGCCGCCCGACGTGAATTTTAAAGCAACCATAAAAAAATGAATCAAACTAGCTAGCCACGTGAGAAAATAAAAGTTGAAAAATAGAAAAGACACGGATATAATTTGGAGTATAGTGAAAATAGCTAAACCATACACTGGTGTATAAGTATGCAGATTACGCAGGGAGGAATAGTTAGTCATTATTTTGTTCTCAGAACAAAAGAACAATCACTAAATGAAAGATCAGAAATTATATTCAGATATAAACGCACCTATAAATACATACTCGGACTATACAAACATGGAGAGAAGTGTTGTAAGATCCTTAAATAGCTCCTCCCTAATTTTGAAAATTTGCGGTGGTTTAAAAATTCCAGTCGTTCTTTCGGACGTTTGCAA